>ML677449.1:348835-706880 GCA_007922305.1 Dermatemys mawii | reverse complement strand
ATTAGAAAGTTGGCAACCCTAAGTACAGTATATGATCCTAGCGCCTGACGTAATTTAAAGCACTTGATTATATATACATTTTCTTTGAGTTCAAATCTCATACCCTTAAAACTTGATGGAAAGCTAGTTTTTGTAACTAACGTGCTCTTTTTTGAGATAAAATAATATGTCACTTTTTCACTTAACATTTGAGGGAAAAATAAAAAAACCTGACATTTTACAGGAAACACTGGCTTAACTCCATCAAAGATGTCTCATCTTAGGTCAAAGGCTTCCTGATGTTTATTGTGATTATAAATCTCACAACAGTACTAACCCCTTGAATCAAAAGTTTTCTTCTGTACCTCAGCCTATTAACTAACTTGGTTTCAGAATACTACACAGTCTCAACAAGACTTCCTAAGCCTTCAGGTACCATTCTCCTTGATGCTGTGGTAAACGTCTGAAAGTAACATTCCTACCAGACAGTATTTCTGTATACTGTGTTCGAAGGGTAAAATCCTACACATGACTAAAGAGATTACTTATTTTCAACAACTGCAATTTTATACAATATTTACCTGAAGGGCTGACATTTATCTTGCTTCCAAACTGCTTTCTATTCACTTCAAACTGAGCTATAATGAAGGATAAGCATCAGCCTGAAAGGCCATCGCTGCTTTCCTCAGTGCCCATTAATGAACATATTAGGAATATGTACTTTCACAATATATTTTAGCAACTGAGAAGCCTCTTTCTTGAGCAAAAAAGAAGGAAAAATAGGTTGTCTTTCATAAGACTCTAGGTCACCATGTGATTGAAATAATCTCAAAATCATCTATACTTTGTCTGAGGAAGGCCTATGGTTTGATATATGTGTTTGTTATTGTATATTCAATTCTTAAAAGAAAGTAATAGAAAACTAAAATTTCACCTCAGCTTCATAACTTTCTGTCTCAAATCCCACACAAATGCCATAACTAAACTAGTAAGGACAGATTCAAAAACAGCTTCCTAAATTTTGCTCTGTAGACCACTGGTGGTCTGTGGAGAGCTAGAAGGTCACCAGTGGCATGATCCAATGGCAACTGAAGTCAGCCAAAAGACTCCTGTTTAGTTCAATGGGCACTAGATGAGGCCCATCACACTGGCTCTCATCTTGTTCCTAGGTGCTTAACTGCATTAAAAGACAGCTAAGAATACACTAAATACTTTCCTAATGTATGCTACTTTTCCTATACAAGCAACTGCTGTGGAAGTCACAGAGATGCCATAGGATTATGAATGAGGGGAGAGGTTGTCCACATGATCCTAAGATCAGTACCCAGGTTCAAGAAAAAAAAGTAGCTGGCCACCAATTACTTAGGGAGAGGATGTCAGTGAGGAGAACTGTTCATAACCATCAGAGAGGGGGTCATGGCAGCATCCAACAAGGCTGGAAATAGATGAGGATGGGCAGAAGTTTTCAGTCAATATCTGGTCCTTAGGTAGAAACTAAGGAAGATACCTATCAAGATCAAGCAAGAGTATGGAGAGATGTATGGGTAGTGCTTGTGGATGGCAGGTTGGCCCAACCATAAGAAAATCAAGTTTGTCTACAAAGAGTTCTTCAGCAGTCCAAGGCAGACAGATGATCTTTGTTAGGGATTCAATACTCAGAAGAATCAAAAGAACATCCTGCAAGGGACATGCACACAAAAAGATGGTGTACTGCTTTTCCAGAGCCAAGCTACAAGATGTCACTAAGATTAGATTGGCATTTGAAGTCAACAGGAAAGGATCCATTGGTGATGGTTCATGTAGGCACTAATTACACTGTGCTGGGGGATATCTCACAGATAGTAGATGACTTCAGGGAACGTGGAAGAGTGCCGAAGAAGAATATCCAAGTGATGTTCTCTGAGATCCTTCCTGTCCCATGAGCAAATGAAGACAAAAGGCAGAAAATTCTGGAAGTGAACTGGTAGCTAGGTAAATAGTTCAGGGTTTTGATTTTGTGGAACATTGGTCCACCTTCTTTGGGAAGAAGGAGCTGTATAGTTTAGAAGGCTTCCACATCAGTAGAAGGGGGACTAGTCTTTGTGGGGGCAGGCTGGATAGAATAGTCAGGTAGGCACTAAACTAATACAAAGAGGAGAGAGTAAAAGGAGGGAAGATATGAGCACTCAGCACAAAACTGAGATGTTGAGAAGAAAATTAATAAAGGAAACAGAGGACACAAAGAGAAGAAATTCTTTAACTGTCTATACACCAATGCTAGGAACCTGGTTAACAAAGAAAAGGAATTGGAATTGCTCATTTATGAGCATAAATTTGATCCAGCTGGTATTACTGAAACCAGTGGGATGAGTCCTGTGTTTGGAATGTTAAAATCAATCCTTATAAGGAGAGACTGAGTAAGCAAAAGGGAAGCGGGAGTGGCAGTCTATGTCAAAAATGGCATTACCAGTTTGAGTCACTGATAAGTTAAAAGAAAATGGTCTTGAATGTTTATGGATCAACATCCTTACAGGTAAAGCACTAAATAGGCTATGAGTTGTTGTCTGCTCTAGACCACCAAATCACTCTAGGGAACAGGATGACCAGCTCCTTATGCATCTATCTATAATGTGTATGAAAAAAGCTGCATGATCATGGGGGATTTCAATTTGCATGCTCTTCTTAGCATGCTCTGCAGTTGGTTGGTGCTTTCTGCAATTACCACGATGTCGTCTGCGAATCTGAGATGAGACAATTGTTCTCCATTTATGCTGACACCACTCCTCCAATTGATCTCGTTCATAGCCATTTTGAGGCAGGCGGTGAATAGTTTCGGTGAAATTGTATTTCCTTGCTTCACACCTTTCTCAATTGGGATGTGGAGGGGAGTTTCGAGGAGAATAATGTCTGTTGTGCAGCCAGTATTTGCTTCCTTCAGCAAACTGATGTACTGCGTGTTAATGCCCTGCTGTCATTGCTCAATTTCTACTCTGCCACCGTAGAATGGTTTGATGACATGCAGGGAAATGAGGCCCAATTATTGTGTTGTTTTAGCCATTGACTTCGAGCCATCCCACTGGCTGGGCGGGCAGGCATATTTATCTCCTCAAGCTTAGCTAGCTTTCAACTTCCGAGGAGAAGGAAAGAAACGATCTCTGAGAGAGCAATCCCCCTCCCTGGACTGAGTAGTCTGACACCTTTGTAGCATGGTTAGATCTGCCAGGGCACATGCCCCACTACCAGAGCTGTCAGACGGCCAGGGTCACCTCTGCACCATGATGAGGCGCTGAGGTAGGATTCTGCAGTGGGCCTAACTGATAGGTCTCAGAGTGTAACTGGAAAAAGGGAGCCATCATTGAATGGGTGTGTTTCTAGTGGTGTCCTGCAAGGAATGGTTCTTGGCCCTATACTGTTTAACATTTTTATTAAAGATCTGGAAGGAAACATAAAATTATCACTGATAAAGTTTGCAGATGACACAAAAATTGGGGGAAAGGTAAATAATGAAGAGGACAGGTCACTGATATAGATTATCTGGATCACTTAGTATGCTGGAGACAGGCAAACAATAAGCATTTTTAATATTGGTAAAGGTAGATTCCACACTATTCTTGCCAACAAGTTTAAAAAGTATGGATTGGATGAAAGGACTATAAGGTGGATAGAAAGCTGGCTAGATTGACAAGTTCAACGGGTAGTAATCAACGTTTCAATGTCTAGTTGGTAGCCAGTATCAAGTGGAGTGCCCTAGGAGTCTGTCCTGGGGCAGGTTTTGTTCAAAGTCTTCATTAATGATGTGGATGATGGGATGGATTGAACTCTCAGCAAGTATGTGGATGACACTAAGATGGGGGGAGAGTTAGAAATGCTGGAGGGTAGAGATAGGATCCAGAGTGACCTAGACAAATTGGAGGATAGGGTTAAATGAAATCTAACGAAGTTCAACAAGGACAAGTGCAGAGTCCTGCACTTAGGACAAAAAAATCCCATGCACTGCTATAAACTGGGGACCGACTGGCTAAGCGGCAGTTCTGCAGAAAAGGACCTGGGGATTACAGTGGACGAGAAGCTGGATATGAGTTAACAATGTGCCTTTGTTGCCAAGAAGACTAAAGGTATATATGACTGAATTAGTAGAAGCACTGCCAGCAGATTGAGGGAAGTGATGATTCCCCTCTATTCGGCATTGGCGAGGCCACTTCTGGAGTACTGCATCCAGTTTCTGCCCCCCACTACAAAAAGGTTGTGGAAACTTTTGGACAGAGTCCAGCAGAGGGCAGCAAAAATGATTAGGGGGCTGGAGCACATGACTTATATGGAGAGGCTGAGGGAACTGGAATTGTTTAGTCTACAGAAGAGAAGACTGAGGGGGATTTGATAGCTGCTTTCAACTATCTGAAAGGGGGTTCCAAAGAGGATGGATCTAGACCAGGGGTGGGCAAACTTTTTGGTCCGAGGGCCACTCTGGGCTTCAAAATTGTGCAGAGGGCCAGGTAGGAAAGGCCCCACCACCTATCCAACCCCCACCCACTTCCTGCCTCCTGACTACCCCCCTCAGAATCCCGATCCATCCAACCCCCCGTTCCTTGTCCTCTGATTGCCCACCCCAGAGACCCACGCCACTCTAATTGCCCCCAGAAACCCACCCCCATCTTGCCTCCCGCTATCTGTTCCCTGACTGTCCCCTCCCGAGACCCCCCACACCCCAACCCCCCCCCCCCCCCCCCCCCCCTAAGCCCCCCCGCCAACTGGCTTACCTGCTCAGCCGGGTGCAGGGCCCAGCAGCTCGCAGTGCACCACCCGGCACCCTGGGCTGGGACAGCGGGGCCCCGTGGCTTGCTGCCATCAGCCAGGCACCCTGGCTCGGGGCGTGGGGCCCTGTGGCAAGATGCGCTGGGCTCGTGCCCCGACTCGGAGTGTGGGGCCGCGGGACTTTCCGCGCTGGGGCCTGCCCCTCAGCCGGGAGTGCAAGGCAGTGCAGCTTGCCATGCTTGGCTCAGCCCGGCCCCCCCGCTGGGAGCCCTGGGCTGCACGGCTTGCCACGCTCGGCTCAGGGCCGGGAGGGTGGAGCCAGTGGCTGTGCCCTCCTGGCCCAAGCTCGTGGGCTGGATGAAAATGGCCGGTGGGCCACATGTGGCCCGCGAGCCGTAGTTTGCCCACGTCTGATCTAGACTGTTCTCAGTGGTACCAGGTGACAGAACAAGGAATAATGGTCTCAAGTTGCAGTGGAGGAGGTCTAGGTTGGATATTAGGAAAAAACTTTTTCACTAGGAGGGTGGTGAAGCCCTGGAATGGATTACCTAAGGAGGTGGTGGACGCTCCATCCTTAGAGGTTTTTAATGCTCGGCTTGACAAAGCCCTGGCTGGGATGATTTAGTTGGGGTTGGTCCTGCTTTGAGCAGGGGGTTGGACTAGAACCTCCTGAGGTCTCTTCCAACTCTAATCATCTATGATTCAATGTATACATCTAGGGACAAAGAATGTTACAGAATAGGGGACTCTATCATGGGAATCAGTGACTCTAGAAAAGATTTGGGGATCTGAACACGAGCTCCCAGTGCAAGGCTGTGGTTAAAAGGGCAAATGTGATCCTTGGCTGCATAAACACAGAAATCTCAAGGAGCAATACTAAGAGGTTATTTTCTCTTTGTACTTGGCACTGATGTGACCACTGCTGGAATATTATGTTCAGCCCACAATTCATGAAGGATGTTGATAAACTGGAGAAGGTTCAGAGAAGAGCCATGAAAATGACTAAAGCATTAAAAAACATGCCATATGGTGATACACTGAAGGAGCTCAATCTATTTAGCTAAACAAAGAGAAGGTTTGATTTGATTACAGTCTGTAAGAATCTACATGGGGAACAAATATTTAACGTTGGTCTCTTCGTTCTAACAGAGGAAGGTATAACATGATCCAAATGGCTGGAACCTGAAGCTAGGCATGTTCAGACTGGAAACTGTGAGAGTAATTAATCACTGGAACAATTCACCAAAGTCTTGGTGGACTCTCTAAGACATCAAGATAGGATTTTTTTCCCTAAAGATCTGCCTTAAGAATTGGTTGGTTTTTTAGGGGGGGGGAGGGGAGGCAGGGAGTCTATAGCCTTTGTCATACAGAAAGTCAGACAAGATGATAACTGTTATAATAAGATGCTCATATATTCTAGAGAATGGTTGGGTGATATAATGGCAAGGCATTAGAATATAACCGGTGATTAGCCTGTGGACTCTGCAGCAGAATGTACTGTAGTGCCAGAGTTTTATATTTTCCAGATGAGCAATCATACATTATGCAGGGTGAGCCCAGGTGACTATAAATCCAACTTATGGAAATATTTTCTAGCACTACTAATGACCCCTGTACATTTATGTATAAACAATTCTCGCCTAAGTATGCTAAACTATGAGCCTGGATTGTAATTACAATATGTATACATTTTCTCTGACCAATACCTTCTTTATACAATTAATATCTGTGTAATATTGTCTTCATTGATCAGGTATCCAATGGACTAAGAGAAAAAATGCTAGTTTCCATAAGTAAACAACAACAATGATATTAAAGTAACTTCTGAATGCTCCAGAATATACACACCAATATGTCATAAACACAGGAATATAAGAATTTAATTTGTCATTAGATATCCAGGAATGCACGAAGATTAGTTAACGTTGTGTAAAATATTAATATTACCATTAATCTCTTTCATCTGGAAGAATTTTCAATCTCCCTTTATTTCAATTTAAATACTATTATTGTTTCATTCATGTAATTAAGGAAGAGAGCTCTTCCGGGGGTGGGGGGGAGAACAGAAACATCCACTAGCCAAATAAATGGATTAGAAATTAAGTAAGGTAAGGGTCTAAAATGTATTTTACTACTGGTGCCACTATTTGTAAAATTAAACTAAACTATGATGTGCACCATTAGTCTTCCCACCATGTGGAGTAAAAATTTCACCAGCATTAGTCTTTAAATTCTGCATTGCACACTTCTACAATTACTGTGTTAATGATATATGTTTTCTATGACAAATAGACTATGTAGCTCTGTTCCCAGTCTTATAAAGGGCAACTCTCCAAGAACAGCTTCCTCTACATTGCAGGAAGCAACAAGGATATGAAAATCAGAGATGACAATGAACTCCCTATATTTAAATAGCAATCGTGCATATGAAATCACCAACAGTAGCTGCTGAGAGCTGCAAAGTGGAGTTACAGTTAGTGAATGAGCTGCAAAGAAGTCTAGGCTCAGGCTGTTGTGTGAAGGTGACACACACAATACTCTTCTTTCCTATAGCCATTTAGTTCAGTACTATGTACATGACATCAGTTTATTAGGTATACCAGGATGTAACAAATAATGTGCAAACCATGTGTTTGCAGGCTCCTCCAAAACCATGTCGCCAGCAAGGCAGAAAAAAGAATATTGCAGTAAAGAATTACTGACAGCGGAGTGTAGTTTTGCAACATTACTGTATGACTTAAGAAAATAAGTCAGTGTGTTAATATTCAATACCACAGAGCACCAAAGCACACCTATATAGAAACGAGACATCTGCCACCCTCAGTCACCTTAATATGCAGCAGCCACTCCCGAACAAAAGTGTTGTGGGTTTTTTTTCCTGAAATGGTTCCAGTAAATTCATTTATACTCAGTCTCATTGCAGTACATATCTGGATAGTGAGGGGTATCATTTCAAACTGGTGCATGGGACTTTAGGTGCAGGAATCTCATTAATATAAGTAGGAATCACAGCACCAACTCTGTGCATGGCTTCTAAATCGTTCCAATCGACAAATACTTTATGTACTAAAATATTATTTTACAGTGCATCTAGAGTATATATATCCTCTTCCATGTGTTTGCCCTTAAGTCCTTACAGCCTGATCCATAGCCTAGTGAAGTCAATAAGACTATTTTCATGTATTTCAGTGGGCTTTGCGGAGACTCTTATTTAGGAAAAAAATTGCCAGTAAAGTTAATGGGAATTTGGCCTGAATCAGTACTTTAAGATTTGGCTCTACATGCGCACACACTGTATTTTCTCTCCCTACAAATGATGCTGACCAGAGGTACCTGACAGGCAATATTGCAGTGGAAAACCGCAAAGGTTGCATGAGCCTGTGAAATATCTGCACTTGTAGTTGCAACATTATGATTTATAGAAAATCGGTTTTAAGTAATTTTTAAAGCTTTCTACAATGAATTTGTTACTGTTTTCACCCTTGTAAGCCTGATGGACACACGTTTCTATGGCAGCTTAGCTTAACAGGAAGGGAGATACAAAAAGTAGCAGAAATAACATTTTAAAACCTTTAAAACATTTCTAAACAACTTGTCTTGTAAAAACATGTTACAAATTAACCACAGTAATGGTGCAGTGAGGTCGAAAAGTTTATTTAGTTCTCATTTGTATGTCAGTTATATAGAGACACTAATATATACTGAATACTGATTACTGGACATACACGGAGACAAAAAGGGGAACTTGGACTGAATGTACCATTTCAAAGAGCATCAATATGAGGGCAACTTTTGAATGATAGGGATGAATAAATGGGAAATGAGAATGGAGGACTGATAGTGTCCATATGAAATGTTCAATTAGGGTTTGATCCTACAAGGCAAAGCACTGGAGCATGTGTTTCATATTAAAAATGATAGTCCTATGAAGACCAGGTCACTAGCAAACCAAGATAACCTATTCTGATGTCACTGGGACATGTGCTTTGATGGATTGTGGCTAGAGCGTTCAGTGCATTACACAGTGAACCCTTAGTACATGAATAAGTAAAAATAAATATTATTGTACAGCTGATTCAACAACTGCACATGTGTCTGCATCATATACACAACAGAGCAGCTTAAATCAGGACAACAGTACTTCTTAAACTGCTCCTATTGCCGGCTCCCTCACATCAATTCACTGCCCAATCCACCCCTTCCTGTGAATCACGCACAGAAGAATGGAAACCCAGGAATCTGAAAAGCAATGTCTATTTGCCTTTGTAAATATATTACCTTGGTTTGCTATTGCTACTGGTCTTTATATTTTTGCATAATAAAGGAGAATATTGAAAACAAGTATCCATGTAATTAGAACATCAATCATGTTGTTCTTTAATATAAATGAAATATTAATTCACTCCTCCATAAACTCCCTCACCATAACTAATACAAATCATTAATTAATTAACCAGAAGAAAAAGAAACCTAGAAAGCTATCAGAAGCAGATAAATCCCATCAGCAATGGATCGTTCATGCTCCTCTTAAAAAGAATTAAAAGGAAATAGCCATTTTGGTGATTTACCCCAACTCCCCACCATCAGTCTCAAAAGGTGTACACAGAGCATTACCAACTTGGGCACTGTGCCAACTGTGTTAATATAAAGCAGCAACCTTAGGCTCAACAGCTTCTCTGTCTGGCTATGCATACGGTGCTGCACGTTCTGCTGCCTCCTCACTACACAGTTCATTAAAGACCTCACCCCTGCATTCAGGTATCATATACAAAGTGCAGCATGTAGCTGTTATAATTACCTCATTTGTCACTGAAATGACATTGCAGGGGATCAGCTGTCTCCATCTTGCTTTCAGTTTCCCCAGATCAGACTTCCAGCAGATACAAATTCATCTATGCATTTGGCAGTTTTAGGATGCAGGGGGAGCCTGCCCCTCCTCCCCGCCCCTCATTGCCTCACCACAGCTGCCTCACAACTGCTTCTTACAATATTCCTTGTCAAGCGGGAGAGAGGAACACTCATCCTGGCCATCACTGAGGGGGAACTAGGGACCAGGAAATAGCTGTGGGGATATACCTGGGAAATTACAGGAGTTTCCTACCTGGCTATAGCAGTTTGATCTCCTTTCCCTCCCACACATCCTTGGTTCCTATAAGGCTTTTAGAAATTTCCCAGAAGCTCCTGCTTCAGGGAGTTGTGCAGGGAATGGTGGGTACCCAGAGGGCAAGGGAGTTGCCGTTGTGTAGTATGGTAATTCAGGCAAAACTGCAATGGAAAGAGCACTGCTAACATCTAGGCTCCAGTACCATATCACCAGTTCAATACTCTAGGGCAGTGATGTCCAATATGTTCGCTACTAGCCACACGTGGCTAATAGGCTATTGAATTGTGGCTAATGCATGTGGCATGTGGCTTTTTTATAATGTGGCTAATAAGAAAAATTCAAAACCACAAGTGTGGCTAGCAGTGTGGCTAGCATCGAATTTCTTTTGGACACTGCTGCTCTATGACGTAGACAGTCTCAAGACGCTGACATTGGTTCACCTGAACCAGTGCAAAGTCCCACAAAGCAAATTCCCTAAAGTTGTACAGAAGTCAGATTGATATTTGACTCGAGCTGGCCACCTGGACTTTGCATTTCAGAAAACAACAAAAACAGTGTTCCACTGACTCAGTCAAAAAAATGCAGCCAGACTTAGACCCCTGACCAGGCTGGCTTTCAGGTAAAGAGAGGAGAGATCCTTCCTCCCTCCAACTCAGCTTCATCCAGAACTGCCCTTTGGAAGATGCCACCAGCCCTTTTTACCTTGCCTATTGGATCCCGATTGGTTTCTGTCTGCTCCCAGCCCTTCTATTCAATGGAGGGCCAATTCTCATTGGTTCCACCCACAGCTGATCCTGGATGACTTCACTTGGCAGCTCTTGGAAGTTTAAATGCGCTTGTGTTTTTCCACCAAAGCACATTTTCTTTGGTTGGGGTACACAAGGTGTCAGGGCCTCCAGCCAGAGGCAACAAATGCCAGGTATAACCCATTACAGGTGCTTATTTCTAATACTTCATTTACTCATGCATAGAGAGTGAAGTGTATTAATACTCCCTTTAAATTCAATTAATTTATGTTTGGTTGCAGTCTATATCTCTGTTTTTGTTTTCTATTTTTAACTTGTTACTCAATTTAAAATTGACATTTTAAAAAATTAATTAAGCAAGAGTGGTGTTCTACCTGTTTTCTACCTAAGTCTACCTGAGAAGTCCTGCTTATTTGAACCCAGTAAAAGAGTAGTCCATCTGGTTACACGGAGAGTGGATTTCAGGCTCCGTTCATCACTGATGGCATTCATACTCCATGAATTCAAACCTCTCTCCCGTATCATAGCCAGAATTCAGCACAGCACATCAGAAAGAGCTTCACTTTAAGCACCTGCCTAAGCCTCATTGAAATCAAGTCTCTTTGAAGACAGTGGGACTTTATTGTTGAATGGTTTACTGAATCAGAGCCTGTAATTCTGGTGCATATATTTGCTGGTTTCCAATAGCAGCTTTTTCTTACTCTCCTTATAAAACAAGAGTATCACTAAATGTCCAAGAACATCACCTCTATTGAACCCCATCTTCCAGTCTCTTAAGTCCTAAGTTTCATTTTATTCATATAATTGATTCTCATGTTGTTGGCCATAAGTAAAATTTTGCTGGGTATCCTTCAAGATAACTCATGTTGCTTTTATCACAATAGCCTACCTGAGAATGAATCTCTCTCTTATACATACACATACTATTATATATATTTTCCCCAAGTCTATAATCAGAGACAGCTGAAGACTAGACTTTTTTCCCCATCTAAGTAGTGACCTGGTTTGGAAGCTCCTGAGAACCTGAAGGGAGTTGTTATATTATTGTAAAACTGCATACCATGCTAAGACATATCTCACTGCACAGATATCTTTCTCCTTAGGGACAGTACACTTTTAAATGTCATTTTCTTACTTTTGTTTGCAAGGAAGAGCCTGTTCTTCCTTTCTACAGCTGTTAGCAGCAAATCAAAAAATAATTTCAACAGAGGTGTTTTGAAAAGCTAGTGCATAAGAAAAAAATGCAATTTTCCCCATAGGATTAGAGTATAATCATCCATTGAAATCGTATTGATATGTGACATTGTGGGTTGCATATCACATACCGTTTTCTTAAAACAACTGCTGGGCAAGGAAAATGTTTTACACCACATTTGTTAAATATCTTCTTTTTTTAAAAATAAATTTTGACTAAAAAACCAATAATCTTACTTTAGTCCCTTCTGTTTAGTGGTTCATTATAGTTTTTAGAATTTGCAAAATTTTACATCTACATTTGCCTCTATACATAGACTGGACAGTTCTCTCCCTCTTTTTTGAATCAGCAGCATGCAAAGCTAGCATCTTATTAGTCACTGCTTATTGAAAAATCAGTAGTTTTCCAGATACTAGGTAAAGGAAGAATAATTCTCCTTCAAAAACAAACAATCAAACAAACAAAAAACAGCAGAGGCTGTTGGGGGTGGGTTATTCTGATCTAATGCAAATATGTTTAATCACTAATTTGGCTAATGACAAAGATGGGATTGTTGGGCTCATTCTGAACATAGTTTGTGTTTATTTCAAAAATAAAATGCTTCAATTATCCTGAGAGTTATTTATGCACAACTCTCATTGAGGTCATTGTACCTGCAGAATGGCCAGAATAAGAAACGCCCCAGAAGCATATAATCAGATGTGAAGGGGCATCTTTACTCAGCAGAGATCTCGGACTTTAGTTTAGAATGGAAGGTAGTGATAGAATTATTACATTTAGAATAACAAGGTTCCTGGAACCGGATGAAATTCCAGCAAGGATGATTCAGCCAATTATCTTTCCAAAACTAACAAGTAGACTATATCAAGTTTAATATTAGGGAGCAGTGTTGGAGAAGAGATCTGAAAAATCCAAGAATTCTCTCCCTCACACAGGAAGCAGATTCTGTGGCCTTATTTGTAAGCACAGGAGCCTTACCTAAAACTTCCCTTTCCTAAATTATCTGCCACCCAGCACCTCAGAGATGGCTGCATTTCATTGGTTTGTACGTATCGGGGTATGCTTTGTAATGAGACTGTAAATTTCAGGTCTGGTGCAGCTAACATGAGACAACAGTGAACATTTTGGCCACTGTGTTTGATGCTTAGGCTAAGCTGGAGTTTCTCCCACAGACTGCTGTCAGATCAAACGCTTGCACCTACATGCGTTTGTTTGCATAGCAGATTGGAAGGGTGATGTTTCAAATTTGCTTAGCTTTCCCCCCTCAAATCCTCCCCTCTGGAAAGTAAATCTTCAGAAGCAGCAGATAAATCAGCCTGATCTGTACCAGGGTTCCATCAACATCACTGATTCTTACAATCTGCACTGCACACAGACAGCCACAAAGGGAGGATAAAGGTCCATAAGGGATGTAATGAACACAGGCAGGAGAAGCATAGGCAGCAGTTAAACAAACTTCTCAGTGCGGTAGGTAAATAGGATCCTTGGCCTTTGGAGCCAAAGCACTACTCATTTTGAGCTGCAAATTCACTGATAGCCATGTGCTGCAGTGTACAGAGACTCCAAATACATGTTGGGTGTGTAGAGTAAGGAAGTGGTTTTTAATAAGAGGACAATGCTTGTCTGAAAAATCTCACTCTGTTAACAGGTGTTGATCCTACTGGGAAAGGATTCTGCCATGTCAGTGATCTCCAGTCAAGATCAAATCACTTCCCACAATGCAAGGTGTAAGGATAATATTATCAGGGAAAAGAGTTTGGGGACCTGAAGAGGTCTTGTGAAGGCATCACTCCAGCGCATACAAAGGGCCAAATTTGATCAATGAAGTTACTCCACATTTACACCAGGTTAGATCACTGGACAGCAAAATTTGATCCTTAAAAAAAAAGAACTGAAAAGAATTTCAAATACCTTTCAAAACTCAGTAAGAGCGCCCGATGACTGCACATTTTGCAAACCTACCACAGTTCCTAGCTGTAACACCATATCTTGGCCAGAAGAAGATAGAAGGTTAAAAAGGAACTAATTAAAGATGCAGCATTGATATTCAATTTTATATGCACACAATTCCATGCATTCCTATTAAAATATAGTCCTTGATGTTTATAGTTCAGTAACTCTTCTCCACCGACTTTTACTTTTTTTCCCCCTGCAGGATTCCTGAATCTGTCTCCAAGGAGAGAGAGAAAGGTATAACTCCCACTGAGTTTCAAAATCATTTTGCTTGCCTCTCAGACATGCAAAGGAAGAAATTAAAAGTAAAATTTCTTGGGTTCCTACTTCTATGGCTTGGTTCCAAGAGATAATAAAAGTACCACTAATCCATTTTTGCCGCGCAAGCCTCTGATGTTGTCTGTTTTCAGATTAAACAGCTAAAATCTTAGCTTTTTTATATCCCTTTTTGAATGAAGAGGTTCAGCACAAAGAAATCTATTTATCAGAATAAACAGATGCTGTCATTTTCACCTGTCATTATGTTTTACAGGTTGTCCATCTTTTCCAAGTTTTCCCGTCCGTACTCATTGAGCATGCAATAAATACTGGAAACACATGCAATCTCCAAATTTACAAACACATGTGTATGACTACCATGCAAGAAAGGTGACAAATGAACCTCGGAGTTACGAACACCAGAGTTATCAACTGGCTAGTCAACCACATACCTCATTTGGAATAAGTAGTACACAAGAAGGCAGTAGCAGAGACCAAAAAAAAAAAAAAAAGGAGACAAATACAGTAGAATACTGTGTTAAACATAAACTACAAAAAAATTCAAGGGAAAGTTTAAAATAAGATGGGACAAGGTAAGGAAACTGTTTCTATGCTTGTTTTTATTTAAATTAATGAGGATAAAAGCAGCATTTTTCTTCTGCATAGTAAAGTTTCAAAGCTGTATTAAGTCAGTGTTCAGTTGTAAACTTTTGACAACCAACCTGTAATGTTTTGTTCTGAGTTATGAACATTTCAGAGTAACAAACAACCTCCTCCCTGAGGTGTTCGTAATATTGAGGTTCTACTGTATCAAACACTCATTTCCTTTCCCCTGCCACTCATACAAGCTACAGAAGAAGTGACTCTATGCTACAGATTCAGAAACAAAGCACATTTCAAAACCAGAGAGAAGTGTATGTGCAACTAAGATAACGGAGAAGAGACTGAGAAAGAAACACCTTCTAGTCCAAAATCTGAAACACACAGCCAGGACATTTCTTCAAGTTGTCAGAAATGGCCAAAGATATTTCATCAGAAAGAAATAAGGAAAAAACAGTTCCTAACCCTGGGCTTCACACTGCAGAATAACTTGATCAGAAATAGACACATGCAGTAGGTCAAAAGAATAAAAACCTCACAGACCCCATCCTAAACTGTGTTGGACTGTGACAGATACCTCAGAGTTCAATCTTTTTTACGCCTGGGCAACATTTGCACAGCGGATCATGCCAGTAAAGCATTGCTATTTATGTATTTAAATGTATATGCACATTTAAAATACCAAACCTCTAAGCACTCTTGATGCAATTTAAATATACAAAAAAAATAAATCAAAATCCAACCCTAACTAACGTGCAGCAGTACAATTCAAGATGCCACCAGCAGATAAGGCAACCCAAAAGCTCAAATCCACATCTTCTGTTACTTTACTCCTGTTTATAGATGCCTCAAGGGGGAAAGATGAATTTTGTAGATGACTCTGTGGGTCATCAGAGCCCCACAATTTTGAAACAAGGGATACTACTAATTTTGAAAGGTGTGTGTATTGGTATAATTGTTCAAAATCCAGGGGGGGAAAAGAGAGAAAAACAGAAGTATGTGGATATTTATGTGGGATACAAATTCATTTTCCCCCATTTGATAACTTTACCCAGACCTTTACACTGTGTCTGTGGGTATGCAAGACTGGAAGTTGCTCTGCATAGAGACTTTGCTTTTTGAGGAATAGCTAGAGCCAAATAAGACCAACATCCTAATGATATAAACATTAAAAGGGAGGAGTGCATTTTGTGTTGCTCTCTGGCCATTTCAAATAGGATGGATAAGATTTAGAAATAGATCCTTTTCTGGCTGGAAGAAAGAGGTTGAAAGAATGGTTTGGAAAAATTTACCACCACTAATCACTACTATCATCTTGTTCTCTCTCTCTCTCTCACACACACACACACAGTTTATTTTTCTTCCCACTGTCCATCTCTTTCCTCCTCCCCTTTCTCTTGAACCATTTTCCCTTCCCAGTCCCCAGTTCATTTTATATCTTTCTACTCTTATGATCAGCCAGTCATATCTTCATATCTTCTCCCCTACCCATTGCCCCCACTTCTTTAGCCCATTATCAGAGATGCAAGTGGTGATTTTCCCCTCATGGAATGATATTTCTGCTAGATTCATCTGGCTATTAAAAGGAGCATTTGGACCTCCTGGAGATCCTGATGCACAAGCTTCCTGTACTGGTTAGGTAGAATCGATATGCCTGTGTAGGATTTTCAGGGATGAAGGCTGAAGATTAGGAAGATGGCTACCTGACTCTTGTGAAATATGAAAGACACTTTATCCATGCAGAACAGCAGCAGAGGAGTCCTAGAGGCAAGAAAACTCATATGTCACACTAAATCTGGTCTCCTAGAGAGGTCTGAATAAAGAGCATTCTCATATTTCACATAAATTAGAACAGGTGTCTTCTGACCAGTGTTCAGGGAATTCTGTTGTCAGACTGAATGCAGATATCTCTAGAGAGGGAGACCAGCTAGACAGCACTATCAGTTACCTGTTAATTTGAAAACTAGAATTTTTCAGAGATACAAATAGGCCAAAGGATGTTTAACTTACAGCAATTTGTATTCCGTAACTGTTCTATGCTGCCTGAAGTTGTGGATAGGTGCCCCATAGGTTGAATAAATACATAAATAACTGAAACACTCTATTTAATGAAAGAATATTTCAGATCTTAATATGTTAAATTTTCATTAATTTCTTCCTCCAGGTCAGTAGCAAATAAGTTACATTTCAGAGTATGTTAATGGAAATTCCCTATAATTTGTCTCTTAGGTATTACCTGTAAACAAAAAGATATCTGAAAAGTATTTAAGCAATAAGACATGACAGATAGCATGTTCCTAGTATGTCAAGAATCAGAGGGGTAGCCGTGTTAGTCTGGAATTGCAGAAGTGACAAAGTGTCCTGCGGCACCTTAAAGACTAACTAAAAGTATTAAAGCATAAGTTTTCGTGGGCTAATACCCACTTCATCGGACGCATGCAGTGGAAGTATGCAGGGGCAGGTATAAATAGGTAGGCAAGAACCAGGTTAAAGATAACAGGGTGGGTCCAATGAGGCTGAACCAGCTGTTATCTCTAATCAGGGATCAGAGATTAGAGATCTCCCTGATTAGAGATAACAGCTGGTTCAGCCTCATTGGACCCACCCTGTTATCTTTAACCTGGTTCTTGCCTACCTATTTATACCTGCCCCTGGATACTTCCACTGCATGCATCCGATAAAGTGGGTATTAGCCCACGAAAGCTTATGCTTTAATACTTTTAGTTAGTCTTTAAGGTGCCGCAGGACTCTTTGTCACCTATGCTAGTATGGTAATTATTGGGTAGAAGTAAGGCACAAGGACAAAACAAATGAACTTACCCATCTGAGCAATGTAATAAGCTTGCTAAATTGCCTATTCTGACTTTGGCACTCATAAAGAAAACATACAAAAACAAGGAACACAACTGGAACTGATCACTTACTATGCCTTAGACATTGTTATTTATTAATAAATTAAGTGTTGAGCTGTGCTTGGTGCTGTACAAGTCACAAATGAGGACAGTCCCTGCTCAGAGCAGCTTCCAGTTTGGAAGACACTGATCAGAGATGTATGGAAAGGCCCAAAAGAAGGGGATAGCTCTTAATTTTTTTCTTACTCACTTTTCATCCTTCTAAAGAAATGTTGGGGTAGTGAAAACATTTGAGTGACTAAGTTCGTGTTTGTTAGTGTTGTGGAAGAAATGGGTACAGGGTTTGGTATAGTGGGATTGGAAAGTCCACACAGAATGGGAACAATAATAGAAGACCCAGAGACAGGATCAGGAAGAGGACAGAAATAGGACTTGGCGGGAGTCATCAATGGCACAACGAGGAGAGAAATGGTAACTAACAAGACATGAGTCAGACTATCACTGACAGCAAATGAGAAAGCCCAAATTTATTTTAATGCAATAATTAAACATGATAGGATATGATTTAGTGGTGCATTAACACATCCCAGGTATAGTTTTATATTTTCAACCACCCAAGGAATGCATTAATGGAAGAATGAATCATGTTTTAATTACTTGCATATTGGGACTGGATATGGTTATGTGTTTTTGTACATTTAGCATTTTTATTTAACTTTTTTTTTCTATTTTGACATCTTCCCCTTTTATAGGAATAATTCCTACTAGTTGGTTAAAATAAAATAGTGGAACACAGGTATTCTAAGACTATACTGTATTTTTATTGTTCTTTTTCAAATCTCTTTTTACTCTATTTTTTGAATACAAGTGACTAACTTAGAGGAATTACTTCAAATTGTGCTTCCAATTTTTTCTCCATGTGGAGAACTGCAGACACAGTTTTGCTGACCCAAAGCATAATACTCACACTTACAAAAGTTTTCTTTTTTTTTTTTTAATTACTAGTTCCAGAAGTATTTCCCATTGCATGAGCAGGGAATCTCCGACAAAAAAGTAGACTTTTGGAAAAACTTAAGGAAGTTTTAAAATGCAGCCAATTGTATATGCTCATTCCCTCTGGTCTCTGGAGATCTGGTAGGCAGAACTCCTCCCAAAGATCCCTAAGTGGCAGTATGGTTCCACCAAGCTACAATCCCACCCAATATTTTGCATAGATATTGCACCTTTCATTCAGACTGATTTCAAAGTCAGAGGGCACTGCCCCGGCTTCTTCACAGCATACTGACTGACATGGCACTTCGATCCCCAGCACTTCCCCTATTCCAGGTCTTCTGAGGAGGTCCTTGGAAGGCAGTCATACAGCTGTGTAACACAATATCTGAAGGAGAGAGACCTTCCCTCAGGTGGAACTGGGACTTTCAGGAGCTCTTTATTCCACTCTCGTACTTTTATGCGCTTTAAAGGAGCCAGAGTGGAGGTGAGGCCCTCACCCTGTATGCGTTTAGCACTCTTGCAAAGCAGCACCACCCTGGTGGAGAACGCAACTAGCCAACTAAGCATAGTCCCATGCACAACATTTGAGAAAAATGGAAATTAAGCCAGGACACTGGGGCAAAGCTTTCAGCTAGTGATATCTGATTTGCATATTTTCATCCTATCCGATCTCTGATATTGTGATTTCCTTTACATACTAACAAAGAATATGCCTATTGTCATTCAGGCACGATAAATGAAAAAGAGGAACATTATTGTTCTAGTGAGAAACAGCACTGATGTACAGCTGTAATATAGAACCTCTTAGCTATAAACATCCCACCAATCTTGAAATGAACCAGTGCCAAGGACCTGATTCTCACCTCCCTACAGGGCAAAAATAACTCCACTGAACTAAACAGAGTTAGACTGGTACAAAATGGGGACCTGTGAGATTGGAATCAAGCCCCAGGATTTCATAAGACCATTACATATCGGAAACACAAACTTTTATTGATTTCCTCAAAGGACGTGCAGTTATGTTGATCAGAAAGGTTTTCTGCAAGCAAAATTGTGTTTTCCTGAATGAGTCAAGTCAGAGTAAGCATAGTCTCAGTGGCTAAAACCTCTGACTCAAACAGCACTGAGACCAGGCTGCTTAAATAACAGCATTTCACTCTCAGCAAGAGGCTTGTGTATATTTGCATTACTCAGAGCTTCACTAATGACACAGGTGCGAAACATGGACTTGACTCCTGTGTGCTCTGTCAGTATGCTCGTCCATCTTGCATCAAAGTAGTATCTCCATCTCATCTGAAAAACCAGCCTGTTTCTCTATGGTTATCTTGGGTAGTCTGCCTTACTCCCCGCACTCCTGTAACACATTTCTAATTGGATTTCCAGAACAGAACTGGTTGTTTGCCTGTTTGGACAGGAGCAAGGGAATCAGTTATGTCCAGCACCTCCTGCCATTTGACTAAGACAGAGCTCTATTGGTCCCAAGGACCTCACTCGTAGAATTCTCTCTTAGAGATCTGCTGGAGTCTTGCTTTTAAGGCACAATGGTGAGTCAATGGACCATCATGTGAGTAAAATTACTCATGTGAATATGTGATAATAGGATCAATCCATTATACTGTATAGTAAAAACATCAAAGGGCAAAAATTAGATCTGCATGGGAGATCTGAGCTCCAACATTTTGTTTTTCCTACTTGCAAACATATCCCAGTGGCGGAATAACAGAGTCAAAATCTACTGCAGGGGTCGGCAATGTTTCAGAAGTGGTGTGCCAAGTCTTCATTTATTCACTCTAATTTACGATTTCGCGTGCCAGTAATACATTTTAACTTCTAAAAATGTTACTTTCCATGTATTACTTTCCATGTCTATAATACAGAACTAAACTACTGTTTGTATGTAAAGTAAATAAGGGTTTTAAAATGTTTAGGAACCTTCATTTAAAATTAAATTAAAATGAGGAGTCTCCTGGGCCGGTGGCCAGGACGCAGGCAGTGTGAGTGCCAACTAAAATCAGCTCACGTTCTCCCTTCAGCACGCGTGTCATAGTTTGTCTACCCCTGATCGACTGAAAGGATCAGAGACAGTTTTGTACAAAACAGTTATTAATTGACTAATTCAAATTCCAAAGCAAAAGCCTTTATTGCTTTTAACAGGAAATTATCTTGCTACCTTAAAAACAAAATTACTTGAATTCTTGTTTCTTTGGTGTGTGAGAAATAAGGTTAATCCATAGTTAATCTAAGCATTTTAAGATAAAGGGAATGAGTATCAGATACAAACCCCAACTAAACTATTGAGAAACCAGTCAGCATCCACATTTTAAACACATTGTGTTAATTCAATAAGAATAAAGCCATTGACTTGCTTACAGTTACATTCACTTTCTTTGTGTTAGGTTTCTGCCTTTTATACTATTATATTTTTTCATTTTTAAAATAGCAAGGTACGCCATTTTTTTAACTATAATGTTGGAAACTATGCTTTGTATTCTATGTAGCTTTTCTATCTTTGAAAAGGAAAATGCATATTCTGAAGTCTTACATCTAATAAAATGTGTATAAAATTGCTATTTTATACACATAGCAATATTGTGCTATTGTGTCTTTCTGAAATAAAATTACAGATCATAAATGCTAAACTGTGTTTTATTTTCACTAACACACATCTGAATACTATGAGTTTTTTTGGAGATGTCAAAATTGCAGCTCAGAAAAATGTTAGAAGACTCTGCCTTCGCCATTCATTACAGAGATAAAAGAAAAAATAGAAATTAAATTACAAAATACAAATTCTACCAGAAGACACATAGAAAACAATATGGAAATGTGGCAATGATATTTATAATGTATTAGGACTGTTGTGTACTAACTGGAGTCTACTAAACTATGTAAACTGGAGCTTTGGTTTAACAAAAGGTAATATCCCATGACTTTCACCAATCCGCTTTATAGTATTATAGAATCCCCATGACCACATTTAAAAATAATCTTTGGTCAGAAATCTGTAACAGCCTTACCAAATCATTAGTAATAAAAACAGAAGGTAAATAGTACCTCTATGGAAGTCAATGGCAAAACTCTCCTTGACTTCACTGGAGTTGGGATTTCACCTGGATTCTCTTTCCTCTGGAGCTCAGGGATTTCTATTTTTTTTTAACCTTTGAGATAAAACCTAATCATTTAAGAATCTGATTCTGCACATATTTACCCATATAAATAACTATTCATGTGACTCCTCCCAAGGAATAATTCACTGAATACTCCAACGTTATGCTACTTTCATATTAGTAAAAGAGGGAAAGTGGGAGGCTGTTACAAATATATACTAAAGACATGAAAAGGCAGAACATAGGTCAGGAAAAAGGAAACAATGAGCATCTAGAAAGAAAGACAGTAGAGCAGAAAGAGTTTTCAAGATGAGCCCAAGATGCCTAAACAGAAAGTAAATATAAGCCTGTGAAGAAATTCAGGAAGGGTGAAATGGCCACTAAAATGGTAGAAGAACACATGAATCAGCTTTTTCAGTAACTGCAGTTCTTTGAGATGCATCCCTATGAGTTCTCCACTTCAGGTGTGCATGTACCTCTCAAGTTATTGATAGGAGATCTTTCTGTCCATATGTAGTGTAGTGTCCATATGACCAACACATGCATCTATGCATCCTTATGCCATACACCGTGGCTACAAACTGCTCTAGTTCCTTCTCCATCTGAATGTCCCAAAGGAAACAGTTTGAAGTAAAAAGAATGGAGGGTAGGTAATGGAGCACTCATAGGGGGACACATCTCAAAGAACCACAGTTACTGCACAAGAAGAACCTGTTCTTCTTCTCCTCTTCCTTCTAGTAGTGTCCCTGTGGGTGCTGATCTTCAGGTGACTCCCAAGCAGTATTCCCAGAAAGAGGAGGGAATTTCGTAACTGAGTCCGTAACTGATAATATCACATTACCAAGTGCCACACAAGATCTGTTGGCATGGATCAAGGCATAGTGCTTAGAAAATGTATGTACTGTAGTATTTCAGATACTGGAACATTTTTGAGTTATATTGTAAATGCTGCTTCCAATCTGGTAGAATGTGCTAACACCCGTGTAGGGGGCGGAGAATGCCAACTGTATCATAGCAGGTGACAATGCACCCAAATATCTAACTTGACACAGTCTGTGAGACTCTGTGGACTCTTTAGATCTCTCTGTGATAGAAATGAACCGTCTAGGTGACTTTATCTAGGTAGAAGGGCAATATATTTCTAACATCTAAGGTATAAAAACAGGTCTCTTGCAGAGAGCTATGTGGTTTTGGAAATAATACTGGTAGATGAATGGACTGATTAAGATAAAATGCCATATATAGTACCTTAAGTAAGAATTTGAGGTTTGGGCATAAAGAGATTCTGTCTTTTAAAAACACCGTACTGGCGAGACCTGCCAGCAAGGTGACAATTTCCCCAATCCATTAGGACAGTGGTTTTCAGATTTTTTAGGCTGCAAAACCCTTACCAAATAATGTAGTTTAAACACATACCCCTATCATAATATACCTATGATTAGATTGCCAAATCTTACTAAATAAGCCCACCATTACAGAATTTACTTCCCTGTCTTAGGGGAACCTGAACTGAGGTTGAAGGGATCTGGATCTGTCTGGAAACAAAGGTGCAGGGGGATGTCTTCTGGCTGATTCAGAGGTGGATTGAAGGGAGTGCAGCATCAGCAGCACTCTGCATTTAATAGCCCTGTTCTTCCTTGCACTGGATGTGAGAATCAGGCTTAAGTTGTACTTCTGGTAGATATGGGACTCCTGCAAGCAACAGACAAACTTGGAATAGCCCTGACTAACAGGTATAGACTTTTGACAAAAAAGGCAGCATTGAAAACCTTGTGAGACAGGCATGCGCTGAGGGAGGAGAGAGAGGGGAAACAAGTTAATCCTCTCAGTACCTCTATCTGTCTAACTAACTATAAATAATCTACTAACAACTAACAAAACTAACTAGTTCTAAACAAAAAACTATAGTTACCTCTATAAAAGATTAGCTGAGGCAGGCTCAATGTGGACACACTAAGACTCTGTCTCGGGTTGAGACACTTGAGAAGGAACTGAGGGCAGTTCACCCACACAGCCCTACACAGACTTGTTGTGTGGCACATGTATGCACAGGTCACGTGCCCAGTTTGAATGGATGCTGCTAACAAAAAATCTTTGATGAAGGGTTTGAGAGGCACCTGGGCAGCTGAAGTGCACTATCCATGGGGACACTACTCAAAGAAGAGGAGGATAACTTTGTCAGCAGCATTTTGATTAGACTAGAAGAAAGGTAGATATGGATGGTAAGTAGGAAAGCTGGGAAGGAAGAAGTTGCGCTGGTGTAAATTAAGAATGTTGGAGATACCTGCACCTATGAAGGTGCATTGGCAGCTTTGGTAAGATGAAAGGTGATAATCATGTACAAGATCCAAGAAAGAGAGCCATCAAGGTGGGAGAGGAATTATACAAGTCAGGTGCAAAGTAAGATACAAGCGGAGGCAAATCTAGGTTGAACATCAGGAAAAATGTCTTAAAGACTGTGGAATAGTCTTCAAATAGACAAAGGCCCATCATCTGGGTCCCTGAAAATGAAATTAGATAGTGAACTAGAAAATGTTCCCTAGAGAGAGAAATCCGACATTAGCACGAGCCATGGACTAACTTCCATCTCTAGTTTCAGTTTTTTCTAATATTTTTTATTTCTACAGCATTATTTATTAAGTGCTGACTATGTGCTCTGTGCTGCACAGGACACAAGATAAAGATGGCTCTTGATCCTAGGAGCTTGGAGTCTCATAAGGAAGGTAGAAAGAAGACAGCTTATATCAAGAAACTCAGAAGAGAAATAAAGATTTTTTAATTATCACCATCCTCTTTTCAATAATCTGTGGGTTTTTAAGAACATAGGAACATATGACAAAGGAGTAGCAAGGACTCCTGGGTCTTCAAGTCTGGTCTCCAGTTACTGCAGACAACCCCATAAGATTCAGGAATCTGAATGATGACAAAACAGGGAATGGTTCCAAATGATTCCTGAATATCTGATTAACAAGAAAAATATTGGGACTTCTATTGTAGCTCAACACACACATCTGCTAATTGAAAAGGGTGATGTTGTCAAAGCAGCTAAATGCTACAAAACTGGTGATCTATTTATTCTATTGGTATATTTAATTCTCAGTCCAACATATTTTACAGGCAATAAAGAGAGAAAAAAAATTTAGCGAATTTTAACATTGTTGGAGTCAGTCAAGTTAAAATTAGATCTTATTTTTTCCCCTTTGACTTTTAAACATCTTGTTCGATATAATTATCAGCTGGTTAATAACAGTAGTTTAAAGAGATGACAAAATGTGATCTTTAAAAACTACTGAAATAGAATAACAAGTGAAATAATTTTATCCCAAGGAGCACTACACAGAACTATCTCAAAGCATAGGAATGGCTGCTGCATACAGCATTCCACTCTGGATCATCAGTTCAAACCCCATGTCAAAAGCTAAATTTTGCCCTTTCCGTGGTCAATGTGAGTTACATGTGCGTTCTTTAAGGTAGTAGTAACGGAAACCACCATCATTTAATGACTACCGACATATATGAAATAAGTTGATATACGCATTGTAGCTCCTAGTGTTATCATAAAAGCGATCACTGTAATGGGTAATGGTACTGGCAGTTTCAGCACAGTGAACTGCATTGTCATCTCAGAGATAATCCCTTCAGAACAGAGTTGAACGGCACAGGGAAGCTTTTACTTTCACTGCCTGCACTGCAACTCTTCTGTGATTAGGGGCTTCAAGCACCTTTCACAAGCATTGCATTCAAAACAACTGTCTGGTAAAAGTACATTTATTATACTGAATAGTCAAAGAACTAAAATGGAGGTAAGTATGCATGCTGTGTTCCATTTCACAGGCAGGAAACTGAGGCAGAGAGAGATTCCACTAAAAGGGTATGTTCATTGAAGGTGCCTCAATGACTCGGATGGAAATTACTGTCTTGTATTACATCCACAAAAGAAATATGGGACAGGAAGTGGCAGGACAAACACTGCTTAGTTTCAAAGTCATAATATTTTCTTTGCTAACTGCTAACAAAGACTTGTGTCAGTAGTTTTGGTGTAGGGCTGGCCTTACCATGAGGTGAACTGAGGTGGCCATCTCAGGTGCCAGAGAGTGTGGAGAGGGCGCCTTTTGGACCCAGAGTACAGAAAATTGTATCTGCTGCTGGTGCATATGTATTCTCTCTGCTCTAGATGCACAGAGACGGTGGATCGCTGTGCTGGAGGAAGGTGGGCACAAGAGACCTTTCAAAGTTTTGGCCCATGCAAGAGGGTATGGAGGCGTCATTTGAACTCCCCGCCTCATGTGTCATAATGTGGGCCGGCTCTGTTTAGGTGATGCATTAGCACAGAAGCAGTTAGGTGTCTTTCATTCTGAATCCGCTTTCTGTGTAGCAGGAATACCTATTTAGGAGATATTAAATCTGGAACATCGTATGTTAAACATGAAAAGATAAAAAGGAACTTTTTGATGATCAGGTTTTTGTGATTGGTGTCTGCGAGACTGGCTGGGAAGAGAGCTTGCATGCCTGTGTAAGACATTTGGTCTGTGTTAAATTATGGCTATGATTTAACAATTGATAATAAAGAAATTACAATCCTTCAAATTATGGAGTTTTAGAAGAATTCTGAAAATATCATGGATAGAGTAGCCAATGAAAGGTATGGGAGGTGATTAGAACTCAGCAAACGCTAATCAGACTCTTATGAAAAGAAAGATTCAATCTTTAGGGCATATTTTAAGAGATGCGCAGCAGGTGATGCATGTTTACAGGCCCTGGAAGAGAAAGATGATTGCAGAAGAACACGAGGCAGAAAAACATTTGGGGTGAATGATGGCATATTTTGGGTGGATCAAAAGGACTGTTCATTCACAGAGATTAGTGGAGGATCATACAGAGTAGGATACCAGAGTTCCAAACTTCCACTAAAGGAGATGCCATATAATAAGTAGCAGAAAGACAAAATGCTTCTGAAATGTACAGTAGCTGTAGTGGTTACAGCAGCAGATGGGGCATCAAGATATATGTGGCCCAATTCTGCTGTCAATTAATCTGGACTAAGCCAATGAAATTATCCTGATATTACATTCAGAGCAGAATTTGGCCCATGGTTGCTATTGCTATTTCTGTCACTCCGTACAACCTTGGGCAATTCACTTAAAGTCTGGGGATCAAACTTGCTCCTGCTCCCGCATAGTGATTCTCGCACCTGGTGAATTCTCTAGGAGGCCAAAGTGGCTGCTACAATTGGACTGTGAATCAGGCCCTGTGTGTTCCAGTTTCTCCATCTCTAAAATGGGGAGAACCCCACTCTACCACCATTGTAAAGCTCTTTCAGATTCTTGGGCTGAAGGGTGCTATGTAAATTCAAAATATTGTTATTAACAGTATTATACACATTTCCTCAGCATGAACTATTCAGGCAGAGATGATCATTTTTTCCTTCTTTGGAGAGTGAGAAAGTTAAGATGACTGTATTTCTCAACCTTGCTGTCCAGAAATATTTTTGAAATCTAGCCATATTAGCTCCATTCCCCCTTAGAGATTTAACTAATTGTTGAAATCTTGTTATTCCAAATTAATTTTGCAAGTAAACAATGTATCAGACAACCCTTTCTTGTATGTCCACAGGGTGAAAGAGAATCTCAAAGTGAAACCTTGGAAGGAGATTTATTTAGATTTTACATATTCTGACTACTAATGAGCTAATGAGAGGAGAAGAGAAACTGAAGACATTTGAGGAAGCTCTTTCTGGAGACGGGAGTAGCTACACACACACACAAAAAAATGAACAGATGGAGAAATCAAGGGCCCAGTTCATCCTAGTGTAACAATAGAGGTACACCAGGAACAATAGAGCCTGGAGACGCAAGTATTCATAGTGTGTCTGCCCATTCAAAAGGGTTTTTTTTTAATGTAATTTCTTTTCCCCACCATACAAGCAGCATTTCAGTTTTGCGTAAAGCTAATTTAGTTATAAAATAGCTGATCCTAATGCATAAGTGTTCAGTAGTAGAATTGGGGTATGTTGAATATTACAAAACAGACAAATGTAATCTGCATACTGAGAGACTCTGAAGAATTAATTTTAAATTTTACACCTGAACTGTCTGGGTTTAATTAAATAGAATAAGACAGTATTTCAATACAAATACTAATAAACATATTAATGATAAGCAGATATTTACATAGAAGGCCAGGGAAAAAAACCTATTATTTACTTCTGTTAAATTAATTGGGATGCCAAGAGGTGTATATGCTATTTAATTTGGCTGGTAACAAGTAACAGTTTTCACCGAACTCAGAAGCAGGCACGCAGGTAGCACTCATTTACATATGCAAAATAATTGTTTAATATTGCTCCTAATCTCTCTTCAGAGAAGAACAATATTGAAAATAATCTGTAGTCATTCGAAGGCTATCTTCAGCCTATTATAAAGATGGATTATTGTCCTTTAAGAGTTATTTATCTGTCAGGCGCTGTGAGCAATATGTACTTCCCATGGCATATATTTTCAAAGCTTATTAGAATTCTGGTTACCTCCATTTTGGGGCACCCATCTTAAAGGGGCTTGATTTTCAGATGGTGAAGACCACCTCTGAAAATCAGTCCCCTGGAAGGTGTCTCCTGTTCAGCCACCAAAATCACTCATCACTATTAAAAATTTGGGTCCAAATCAGTAAATCAAGAGGTTGTCCTGAAGAGATGTCAATTTTTGTTTAATTATTAATAGTACAGAACAAACAGCAGAAAGGGCAATGAACATCTCTGCCATATGCTCCTTAATATCCATGCACCCTTCAAGGAAGCTATAAGTATGAATATCAAGGTAGTGTTATGTATAACAGCAACTATGATCATATCTGTGGTAAGCCTCTGAACCTGCCCAATGTGACTAGGATGTTTCCAGAAGCCACAGTAGTCCAAATAAACTGAGTGGTTGTACTGTTAATAACTTCAGAGTGCTTACTAAACAATACAAGAGGATGAAGAATTTCTGTCTTTAAGGTAAACTGAACCACATAGGAAAGCCTATTTTGTCAACTACCTACAAAATCAGATCCAAATGGCCCACTGTCCAATGAGATTTCAGGGTATGGAAGCATCATTCAAAGCTACTCCCTAGGTCATGCCATTATCAATGAAATTATTGACCTTATTAACATTGTTATAGATATTCCTACTTTTAATTCCTCATATTTATTTATTTAAGTCATCCTCAGGCCTAGAGAGACATTTTTGAAATGATAAAGATTAGAAAAATACTCAGCAGGAATGCAGGAGAACACAACCCATATTTAACTACTGGAGATTTTTCTTTTTCCCTAGTGTCTATGTACAAATTGCACAGTTTGTTACTGTACATTACAAAATCAAATGTAATTACATGGAAAAAAGAAAATAAACTTCAACTATATATCTATATATATTGTTGACAAAGTATTGGAATATTCAGGTCACCCACATACAAAGTCATTATCAGAATAGTTTGAACAGGCACTGGCATTGTGCCCATTAGCCAATCAGGGTTAACATTCACAAAAATACACAGCTTTCCAGAGGTGTCTCTCACAAACACACTCTCTCTCTTTCTCTCTCTTTTAAGAGGTTTCTCTTGCTCCTTCTAACCAGGAAGGTTTAGATGTGGGACCCACCCTTCCTGACCATTTTCTTTTTACATATTAAAAGAATGTCTACATTTATTTTAGAGCTGTCCTATTGCAGTCAATGCATGCATACAATTTTGGACACTGCTGTGCCTTTAAGATTTGACTTGTGAAGTACATCGGCCTATATACACCGCTGATGATCCCATCATTGTTGACTCTACCTTGCAGTGGAAAAGGCTGTTTTGTCTGAATCAACTACTCTCTGTGTCTATGCTTTCAAGGGTAGGGGCTGGTAGGTAAAATGAACAGTGAGACAGCGTGCAGGTGAATATACAGCAAGCATAAAGAATTGAATAAGGAGAAAAAGTCTTCCGGTTTAAGGTGAAGATTTCAGATGAGGGAAAATCATTTGTCTTTTAAAGGTCATCACATGTAAAGAAACAGATATTTCTCTGTGGAAATTAGAATTGTGCTTTCAATCCTAATCTGCAACAATGTTATCTATTTACCTTAAAGTTGTTGTAGAAAATCCAGAGGAAGCACATCAACAAGAAAATGGAAATTATGAACAATGTAAATTAAGCAAAGGAGCAAAAGCAAGATTGCAAAATCAAGTTATTCCACTGTGCCATAGAGAATATAACCTATCCCCAAAGACTCAGATCATGCATTCTAACAAAAAAATGGTGAGATTGTTCAGAGAGCTTCATAATTAACATTCTGCTGAACTCTCACCATCTACCAGGTACAATCAAAACGTTTGGATTCCAAAATAAGCATGGTTTGTTGCTGTCGTGTTTTAAATCTCATAGGTAAGTTTCAGCTTTCCATATGCATGTCAATGTTCATTTTTTTGGAAAAAGGAGTCCATTTCAGATTTTCAAAACTTTGTGGTTGAGAAATTTAAATTAGCCAAATCCCATTAACATTTTAATAAACTTTTGGGGGCTCAGATTATTAATTTACTTTATATTTCTACAGCAACTAACAACATAGCCCTGACCTGACTGAGGCCTCTACACACCACCACAATATAAATGTTGAATAATACTAACAGCAATAACTTAGTATTGAAGGTCAGACTGGTTCTGTCTGTACTGTAATGTATACCAAAATTAATGTGAAACCTAACTTTGCCTCTTTGCCCTAACCTGCTATTCTCATTTAGAAAGCAGAAAGCCTAGGCAATCCATTCTGGTAATGACATGATAATCATCAAACAGCAGACCTTACACTAGACTCCACTCTCATTGACTTTGCACAGATCAAAAGCTAAATTAAACATTCCCGATTTCCAATTTGTCTCTTATCTACAATCCGGCTCCCTGTTATCTACAATTTTTCAAAACTAAGTGCTACAATGCTATTTGCCAGCAGAGGAGTACATACTGAGCTTTAGAGGGCAACCACCACCATTAGTGGATGATTATTTCCTATAAAGTGTGCTGTTCTGCATGCTACCACCAATTCTCCATGTAAGAAAGAAGATTCAGAGCTGGGCATAACTCTGGCTCCCCAAATTAGGAAAAAAGTTTTGAGATTGTAGAATAGATATCTCCATTTCCTGCCCTTTCTGATACAGAACCAGGGAAGTCAACAAGCACTACAGGACTCCGGCAACATTCATCAACACTGAGCCAAGTAATAATATGCCTACATGCTTCAGTTATCAGTGCTTGCCTGAATCTTTCCTAAGTACTATGATAGTGTAACAATATTACTCCACTTGGAGCAATACTGTGCTCTGCAATCAGTCCTCTGTTTTCACATTGAAGGCACAGGCAAAAATGGAGCCTCTTTTGGCTGGATTATAAAATCCCAATACTATTTAAGGCCCTTAAAGGTGTTTTCACTGCTTTCCTTTTGTTTAAGGAATGTCTTCTCCAATACTGCAGGGCATAGAAACAGTCCCACAGTTCAGCAAAATGAACTTGCTCAAATCCTTTTAATGAAAGAAATAAAACTCTTTAGAAGAGGATAGAGAATGTAGCTCTTATGGGAGCCTTTGCAAGACATTATTTCTGACATTTCGTTTCTCAAGCCAATAAAGCTGTCTGTGAAGTTTGCCCGAACAACTGTGCGCATGTACACAGCATAAGCTTATGAACCTTACAGACACTCATGCCCTTCCTCACATTTTTCAAAACGTCTGTGCATCTTTCTTGCAAACAGTTATTAAAAAGAGAGAATTTATGTTTTACTCCATTTCTCCCCTCCCACACCCCAATTTTTCATGCCAGAATATCGTTGAATTTCTCTCAACATAAAGACATCTCCACATTACCTAGTTAGGAATTTCCCCCAACAGATAGATCAGAATGGCACTAATCAGAATGAGCAGGGAAAGTAATTCATCCTAAACATTTGACCTCTTTTAGCACTGCAGAACCAGACAGTCTCCTGGTGTGCTGCAGGGTATAATATTAATGCTTAGAGCACTAATCATTTCAGGCTTTCCATAACGGCACTAAGAAGCTGGCAGAAACTGAGACCCAAGAAGCTTTCGGGATGGAAAACCTTTACATGTAAATTTCCCTACAGGTCAAGACAAGATGGGTGAGGTAATATTTTTTATTGGGCCAATGCCTGTTGGTGACAGAGACAAGCTTTCAATCTTACAGGACCTAAAGAAGAGTTGTGTGAAAGTCTGAAAGCTTGTCTCTCTCACCAACAGAAATTGGTCTAATAAAAGATATTACCTCACCCACTTTGTCTCTCTAATATCCTGGGACCAACATGGCTACAACCACACGGCCTACTAGTTATGTATGGCATTTGGCTTTTTCAGTCCATTTCATGAAATGGGCTGTTACTGCTCTAGTTGTTTCTTTAGGATTAGAACATTCATGTAGACCATCACACACACTCAGTGAGACAAAAAAAACCTAAGTGAAAAAGCTCTTTAGAGAGTCTAAAGAACACCTTTTATGTGCTGACCTCCACCGGTATCCTTTTAAAATCTCAAATTGGAGCAGCAGCCATGGTTTCGTTTCTGGGTAAACAACCTTTTTGATTAAGCGTTAAATGGACCTTCTGGTCTCTTACACATCACAGGATTTCTTTGAGGTTTGCGCCTCTAAATTACCATTCAAATTTTTCTCTTTTGTAGGCTATTTTAGGTCACCATTTTTTGAACTATTGCAGGTCTGCTAATTTCTTTAATCTTGTCGTTAGTTGCATCAGACTATCCTTGCCTCTAGAATTTTATACAGTGCCAAGTATGTGATGCAATTGGCAAATCATTAGGATTCAGATTATCAGCTTCAAATCCCACTTTAGAAAAAACCTTCAATTTTAGTACAAAAATGCACTTTTATTCTACCTTTGGGGATTTGTTTTCTCTCTTGCAGTACTAACACTAGCAACCACAGTATGATTTTACAAATCATAAATCTATATATAAATATTTGGTTCTATAGAGGTGGAAAAGAGAACATTAGCACAAACAGGAGAGACAGACAGAAGAGTACATCAGAGGGGAAAAAGAAAATAGGGGAAAAGCAGGAAAAGAAGATAGAGATGGAAAAATATCAGGATAGAAGTGTTTTCTTGTGGTCCCTTTTTATTGTAAACAACTTGTTCCTTTGAAACTGTGTTTTATGGGAAGGTCCCTGTTATTTAATTTACTAAAGAGATGATTTCACCATGTGTATGTGATAGGTATGGTTACATTTTCAGACTCATGCCGTAGGGTTGATTGAGAAACAGGTTGACAATCTGGGCATGGGCACTGCAGTCTTGTATCTAAGAATATATTTATTACAACTCTAAGTGCTCTTTTAAAATACAGACTGAGATGACTAATCATCTGACACAATTCACCAAGAATAAGTAAGGTACAGATGGGCACAAAGAGAAAGTACAAAGGACAGAGTATTATTATTATTATTATTATTATTACCTAAGAGTTTGAGTTATGGGACCAAGACCCCACTGAACAAACACAGAACAAAAAGATGGTCCTCCCTCCCCAAATAGCTTACAATGTAAGTATAAAACAATAAACAACAGATGGATATAGACAGACAGGGAAGTACAAGTAAACAATGAGACAATACTGGTCAGCATGACACGTTAGGGTTTCTGCACACTATCAGCCTTACCAGTATCAAGTTTTATGTAGGCATCATGGCAAGGGAGAGTTTTAAGAAGGGATATAAAGGTAGCTTTGCACATGTGCACAGGGAGCACCTCTCAAGTGTGTAGGCAACATGGGAGAAAGTACAAGGAAGTGAGCAGTTGTGGCAGGCATTTGGTGCATAAAGCAGAGATGTGTCTGTGGGCATAAGGGAGGAGTCATTTATCAGGCTGGACAGAAATCAGCTCCTGCATAGCAGATTTGGGTTTCTCCTAAAAGAACTGGGACTGAGGAAGTTGGAATGAGTAAGGGACTCAGAGTACAAGACAGGTGAGAAGGCACAATGAGGTATGATATGTTTAACTCATTACACAGTAGTTTATGTGTGCTTCAGGCAGGCTTCAATTTGACCTTGAAGTTGGAGCTGAGCCCTAAAGAAGCCTTGTGGGAAGACTTGGCATTACATCACAGCCCCTATGCTCTAACGCATCACATGGGAGCTAGGAAATTGAGTTGATGCTGTTGAAAAGCCATGATCCTCATCTCTTTGAGAATGAGTCCAAGAGATTGTGTGTGTTGGGATCCTTTCTGATAATTGTGAAAAAATAAACCTTGACACTAACAGGTATAAAAAACTGAGAATTTCTCTCATGTTCCTCCCCTACTCCCACCAAAAAAGTACAGGAACTCCTCACTTAAAGTCATCCCAGTTAATGTTGTTTCGTTGTTACATTGCTGATCAATTAGGGAACATGCTCGTTTAAAGTTGTGCAATGCTCCCTTCTAACGCCGTTTGGCAGCTGCCTGCTTTGTTCACTGCTTGCAGGAAGAGCAGCCCGTTGCAGCTAGTTGGTGGGGGCTTGGAACCAGGGTGCACTGGCAGCCCCCCATCAGCTCCCCACTCCCCTAAGTTCCATGTACAGCAGCTGCTCAACAGGCTATCAGTTGCCAGCAGTTCAACTGTCCCTACCCCCACTGTCATGTGCTGCTCCTGCCCTTTGCCTTGGAGCTGCTCCCAGGAGCCTCCTGCTTGCTGTGCAGGGGGAGGAGGAAAGTAAGAGGGGTGCTAATATCAGAGTGTCCCCCTCCTCCCTGCTCCTGCACCCTACTTACCCCATCTTCTATAGAGCAGGGGACACACACCACAGGACAGGGCAGCAGCTGCAGCTCAGTTTGCTGATCTAATTATCAAGGCAGTGTACTTAAAGGGGAAATGTGAATCTCTGTCTGCCCTCCCTCCTTTCCTACTCCTTGTAGACTGTGCGATTAACCCTTGAGGGCTCAGCCAATTGTTACTGCTAACTGAACTAAGGCATTCCCTGGGAAATATCCCACCCTCTGACTCCTCCACCTCAACCAAGCTTCACAATCATCATCACTGTGCATCTGGTGAAGAAAAATTCCCTGGAATCTAATCCCCTCATTTACATTAATTCTTATGGGGAAATTGGATTCGCTTAACATCGTTTCGCTTAAAGTTACATTTTTCAGGAACATAACTACAACGTTAAGTGAGGAGTTCCTGTATTTTAAAAGGTTACTTAATGTTTTTGAAAGAATAAAGCTTGAACGTTGCCAAAGGAAAGGCAACACAGATAAAAGCAAAAAACTTAGCTGATCAGCTAAATACAAGATTCAGAAATACAGACACAAGAATAGCAAACAGCCGTAACTAGAGCACCTCAGATGGCAGCACAGAACATGAACTCATGGCTGCTGGGGTTGGTGAGAATGATCATTTCCCATAAGTGAGATCACATAGAGGCTCATGAATTTCATCTTTGGTGGTGCTATCAGAGCCACAGGCTGGGAGCAGCAATCCAGGAGTGATGACACACTACTCGCATCTGAAGAATTTGAGCAAGAGTACAGTTGTACTCCATTGGGTCAAGAGAATCAGAGCTTTAATGACCAGCAAATTCAATATAAGAGGATCCATTCGGAACTAATGAAAAAGCAGACTTCTATTTCTCAGACACCTATTGAAATATTCAAATAACACAACTTAGACTATTGGTATTTTCCAACTTGAATTCCCAAGCAGATGTTGGCAAAGTACATTGATATGGGTATATTTTTGCTGATTTGTAGAGTTTCTTTTATTACATGTATTCATAAAGGAAATGTTTTCTTTCTTCCTCTTGTGTTGTTCTGCAAATTCTCACAAACCTAAGTCATGAATATGTATTTACTTTCAGTTACTTAAAAACACAAGAGGGTTTTTTTTCATGAACACTCAGTTATTCTGGGAGGTAGCTTCCCAATTCTCCCCCTCCCCCAATTACTTCTGAGAGCTTTGATTGTGCAGAAGTAAATTCAAGGCTGAATAAATCTGTACTTCTGAAAAGATAATGAAAATGCAGAAACACAGAAAAGGAATTAGCCCATGTGCAAATTTAAGTGTCTGAATGTTGTGCTATTTAACTACATAGAGACAGAGCTGGTATTTAGTAATAGAACACAATTTACCTGGTGGTAACCCATCAATCAGTTAGGTAGCTAGTTCTTTCTGTCTGAACCAGAGTAATATTGGAGGAGCATGTGTAAAAGTCTCCTACTTTGCCTTTATAACTTTCTTTGCAATATGTTCTTTCTCTGGCATTGTCAAAAGCTATTTCAGTTTGTTTAAGACTTTGGAGACAGCTAACATACTACTTATAGCACCGCCTGGGGGAAATGTATAAATTTGAAAACTGCATAGAGAATTTAAAATATAATAAAACAGGGTTTATTTTTAAGTAATTTAACTGGTGGGAAGACTCTTGAATGCACTAAATAGATAGCTGCATATAGGTGCAGGAAAGAGCCAAAGGGGACAAAAAAAGAGCAACAGAAAGAAAAAGTTTAGATTCCTTTTCTAATCTGATTTTTGGTCTTTGTGTTGATAATGTCCCAAATTAATAGTGCAATAAATTGCGTAGTACAGAAGAGACTGCAAATATTCATTTTCAGTGGATAGGGCAAAGATTTTGTAATTTCATACATACTATACAACTTCCTGTAGAGGTTCTATCCCATTATCAGTACATGTTCTTAGTATAAAAGAGAAATAAATACGGCCAGTTAGCTGAATTTCCATCACAATATCTGGATGAAATACCATTAAGACTGAATTCAAGAGAAAAGGTTATGGTGCTTTATTAGTGAGTCATAATTTCTAAACAAAGCAGTTAAGCACAGCAAAACATCATGAGATCTGACCAAAAAATAAATAGGAGATCTTCCAGTAACTCCAGAATTAACTTATGTTGCCATTATAGTATCATTTTTGTTTTTCCTCCAGGGGCACTAGTTTTCAAAGACTGATCACATTACCAGTCACACTCATTGCACAGTAGTCGTTCATCAGTAGCACAAAGAAAAGAAGAAAAAATGGATTTCTTACCTGCCTGGTTTTTTTTCTCTAGGATTCTGGATTCTTTACAAATTGATTAAATTCTCTTTACTCACAGCTAGAGCAAAATGTTGAAGGGACCTACCAATCAACTGCTTCTCCAGAATTTATACTTCTCACAGAAGGTGCTTAGAAGTGTATTAGTTCAAGTCAACTTCCAAGCAAAACAATTTCAACATTCAGCAATGGAATATTAAAATAATTAAAATTTTGCCTTAGGGATATGAGTAATAACTTTGAAACAAAATACTCCAGCCATTTACAGGAATATAGATGCTTGGATAAATATTCATTGGATCAGTGGCCTTGATTCTGAACTGCGCCTATCAGGAGGTGCAGCCTGGAATGGTGGACTCAGGGAGCAAAGCTGACTTTAAGACACCTTTGTGCACCCCAATTTCTGGGATTTCTTGGGGTGTCTGCCCTAAGACCATCTTTCATGTATTCAAGAATCTCTGATATTTTAAGGTGTTAGGAAGATGTCTGGGTCCATATAAGCTAGTGCCTGAATTAGTTGAATGTTCTGCATTATGATTCATACATGGACGGCTGTTTGAAAAAAATAAAATGGTTGACTGAAGTTTCTGACAGTTCTCTCTTTGTCTTAGCTTCCTTTTACACAATCAGGCATCCATACGCAATGGTTATGGGTGCTGGTGGTGTGCTGGACTATGGCTGAAGTAATCTGATTTAATCTGGAGGTGTCAATATGTTAACATCAGTATGGGTTTCAAAAAACAAAAACAAAACCATGGTCTCTGTGTCCAGTATAGTGTAATAAGTATGGAATTTGACTCATTCTGACCTTCTGTTATGTACTTCTCTGGGCTGGAGGGATATTAGATGAAAATATAGAGAGGATTTTGTGACCACAGTTGCAGCACAAGAATGTGGACTGCAGAGTTCATTAATTGGGCTCCCTGGAAAGTACAGCAGGCCTTTGACATTTTCTATGGAGGCCTAGAGTGCCAAGTGATCTTACAACCCATTCAAATGCTTTCTGGATCAGAAATATTCCCAGGGCTGCAAGGACTTTCTGCTCAGCCAGTCGGCCATTAGGCTGCTGTTCCTTTTATATGGATGCAATTGATATGGATGCACAATGTTCATTTTGCCTGTTAATTGTGTAGGGGAGCTTCCACTGAAGCTTCAGTCCCTTTGCTATTTGTTGCCAATTCAGTTAGGAGATGGATTACATTGTCTGTCCCTACTATGGGCTGCTGGTTTTTCCAATTTCTACTCTTGCTATGCTTAGCTCCAGGAAATGTATGTTGTTTTCCTTCTGTTCCTGTGAGTGATTTCTGTGGATGATGCCTTCCCTTCAATAGGTCACATCCTCAAAGGCTAGCATCTGATGTCAGGACAATTCTTCATTTGCCAAAACTTCTCTGTCCACCAGATCAAGGATTCCCATATTTTTTCCAGTTCTTTAGATAGACAGATTCGTTGAGGAATGTTGTAGAGACCATTTGGTGAAGAACAGGAGTCTTCATTTTAAAGCACACATACAAAAAAAGAGCTTACCATGCAGTTACTGCAACCATCCATACTCTGTGAATGGAGCATTTGTCTAATGGCCAAGGCCATCAGTTACAGCACTTAGGTCAGCATTTCAGTTGGCTAGCTCTGCTTGCCCCCTCCAAGTACCATCAGTTGGAGACAGGTAACACTGTGCTTTAGAAAGAAGGTTGTGACAGTAATCTGTAGTGTGCTTTAAGGGGAGAGAAGAGTCATCACATGATACAACAGTACTAATTGAGTCCATGAAATGAAATGAAATGACCAGCAGCAAAAACACATACTGTGCTCTGTAGCTGCTACTTAATGGGTTTCCTATATGATAGAAGCACTATTCAAATAGATTACTGTTCTAAGGTAATATCTATGTATATTTTACCATTTCTGTGAAGGCCAGAATAATCCTGATCCAACTGCTGGAAGAAAGGGATGTATCAAATGTCACTTAAAGTAGGAGTTTCCAATTTACTGTACCTCTATATTCAAATAGCGATTTACCCTTTAAATATTTAAAAATAACTATTGAGAACACTATGATTAAATGAATGGTCTGAATCATAGAATCTCTGAGTTAGAAGGGACTTTAGGAGATCATCTAGTCCGACCTGCTGCTCAAAGCAGGACCAATCCCTATTTTTGCCCCCTATCCCTAAATGGCTCCCTCAAGGATTGAGCTAACATCCCTGGGTTTAGCAGGCCAATGCTTAAACCACTGAGCTATGTCCCCCATGATGGCTAACATGGCTGTGGTATTTCAGGATTTTGATATGACGTTAAAATGGAAAAATCTTTTTTAAGTTTTTACTCCCCTCAATCTCTCTTCCCAAAATAATTTAAAACAAAAATAGTTGGAGCCAGGATCAAGTGAGAGCCAATTTCTTTATTGAATTTGCTAGACTGAGATCCCCGAAATACAGTACAGGTGCTACACACTGAAAGCTATTTCTATACTACCAGTGACAATGTAGTCACCATTAAAAACAGATGGGACACCTAGCACTTTTTGAAGCAGGATTTCATGCAATCACAAGCCATAATTTGCATTTGATTTAGGAAGCGAAAGAAAGACTTCCTTTCTTTGCTTTCATGAGTTAAACAAGAAATTAACAAGATAGGCTCTTCAAAGATACCCTGTTCCACTTAGAGACCTTAAACTATACTCTGAACCAGAAAGTGATTCCTCCTTCCTAGCAGTTTTAGGCTACTGGGCACTAAACTCTTATGCTATGTGTGTTTGTAAAAAGCATTGATTCCTTTGTATAAATCTGCTGCAGGAAGAGCATGCAGACTGCGCAAGCTACCCTATAACACTGAATACTGCTCTCCTACCTCCTTCTAATACAAGTGTTGTCTATCTGAATAGACTTATTTTTTTCCTCATCTGCCCACAGTTTACTATGCACACATTGCAGTGGTTGCCCTTACAATCTTGCCAGTTTGGTCATAAGTACCAAATATATAAAAGAGCACCGGGACAATTTTCCAAGTGTTCAGCACCTACAAACTGGGCCAGATTTTAAGAGTTCAGTTCTTTTTTATTTACTTTAATAAACACCAGACTTGAAGAAGTATTCAGCACTATAAATGTGATGTTTGCAGCGGGAGTGGAGCTCTTTTGAAAATCTTGTCCAAAATAAAGATAGGTAATGGTAATTGTAGTGTTCCTTAGGGCTACCGCAGGTTGAGCCTAGGGACTACTGCAAATACAGAGGTAACGTTATTTAGTTTTTAAGACAATTGGCATTTTTAGAGGCCACTTGTGTAACTTGATCATCTTTAGCTTCATCTACTCAGATAATACTTTTCATTAGTTACTGTGTCATTCCTTAAATGCTCAGGGGTACGATTCTCATTTACACCAAGAACAGCTCTGGCAGTGTAAAGAGACTTTTAGAGTGGACATTTTACATTTACACTGATTTTAAGATCTCTTTTACATTATTATATTTATATTATATATTTATATTATATTATTATGTCAGGTCCTCTATTTATCTTGGTCTGAAATCAATAATATGAAATTCAATAAAGTTAGCTGCAGAGTACTTCCTTAGGAAGGAAAAATCAAATGCACAACTACAAAATTGGGAATAATGGGCTAGGTTGTATTATGCTTGGAAAGGATCTGGGGTTTATGGTAGATCACAAATTGAATATGAGTCAACAATGTGACGCAGTTGTGAAAATGGCTAATTTCATTGTGGGTGTATTAATAGTATGTCCATCACAGGTGGTAATGGCCCACTCTACTTGGCACTGGTGAGGCCTCAGCTAGAGCACTGTGTACAGTTCTGGGCACCATGCTTTAGGAAAGATACAGAGAAATTGGCAAGAGTCCAAAGGAGAGCAACAAAAATGATAAAAGGTTTAGAAAACTTGACCTGTGAGGACAGGTTAAAAACACTGGGCATGTTTAGTCTTCAGAAAAGAAGACTGAGGGGGACTTGACAAGAGTGTTCGAATATGTTAAGGGATGTTATAAAGAGGACAGCGATCAATTGTTCTCCATGCTCAGTAAAGGTAGGACAAAGAAGTAATGGGCTTAATCTTTAGCAAGGACGATTTAGGTTAGATATTAGGAAAATCCTTCTAACTATAAGGATAGTTGAGTTGTGGAATCCATCACTGGAAGTTTTTAAGAAAAGGTTGGACAAACACCTGTCGGGGTTGATCTAAGTTTATTTGGTACTGCCTCAGTGCGTGAAGTTGGACTTGATGATCTCTCGAAGCCCTACATTTCTATCATTCTGTGATAATAAAATACATCCAATTTTGGATTTCCTGCTATGCCGAAGCCCATGAACACCATTCTCCTGGTTTTAGAATATCAACCCTTCATAGTAATTTCTTTCTAATTAATTATTTCCTATGTATGAAAGTAGCCAAAGTATTTTGATACACTGTGTGATCTGAATTCACTTCACTAACAAAAAAGGATTAATTCAAAAACCGGTATAAAATGTGCCGTAGACAAACTGTTATTTGGTGCAGATTTTTCCACACTATCAAATCTAAGTTTCCAAAACATCCTCCTGTAAGAATGAACATGTTACATTAGTGAGAAATTCATTCTTCAGGGAACAGAGCCACTGGCCACATGTTCAAGTACACTGTCCATTTATGCAGTTTATGGGAAATGGCTTCAAATACAAAAAAGACAATCCATTTTCATTCCCGGCAAACCAAACAAATAGTACAGTTTTAGCAACAGTAATCTGATCAAGTCTAAGTGAGAAGAAACAACACGGGAGGAAATGAGAGCAGGAATGAAGTTACAAAAAATACATTTTGTACATAAAAATGAAAGTCTTTGATATATGCCTATAGATATACACAAGCACCGTATCTGGGGGGCAGTTTCACTTCTACACGCTAAGTCAAGGACGGGCAAACGTTTTGGCCCAAGGGTCACATCTGGGGGGAACTGCATGCAGGGCCATGAAGTAGGGCTGGGACAGGGATGCGGGAGGGAGTGCAGAGTGTGGGAGTGGGGTGCGGTGTGCAGGAAGGGGCTCAGGCAAGAGGTTGGGGAGAAGGAGGGGCGCAGGATGTATGAGGGGTTCAGGGAAGGGGGTTTGGGTGCACGAGGGGGCATGGAGTGTGGGAGGGGGCTCAGGGAAGCAGGGGGCTCAGGGAAGGGAGTTGGGGTGCACGGGGGGTAACGAGTGCAGGAGGGGGCTCAGAGCAGAGGGCTGGGGTTCAGGAGGGAGTGAGGGGTATAGGAGTGGGTATCATGTGCAGAAAGGGGCTCAGGGCAAGTGGTTGGGGCAGCAGAGGGGTGTGGGGTGTACGAGGCGGTTCAGGGCAGGGGGTTGGGGTGCAGGAGAGGGTGTGGAGTGTGGGAGGAGGCTTAGGGTAGGGGTGCAGGGAGGGGGCCCAAGGCAGGGAGTTGGGGTGCATGAGGGGTACAGCAGGGGGCTTCGGGCAGGGGGTTGGGGTGCATGAGGGTGTGGCAGGGGACTCAAGGAAAGGAGTTGAGGAATACAGGAAGGGCTTGGGGTATGGGCTCCGGCCCGGCGCTACTTACCTGGAGGAGCTTCAGGGTGGCAGTGGCGCGCAGCGGCCATGGCAGGCTCCCGGAAGCAGCCAGCATCACGTCCCTGCAGTCTCTAGGGAAGGAGAGGCAGAGGGCTCCATGCACTGCCCTTGCCTGTGGGTACCTCCCCCAAAGCTCCCATTGGCCGTAGTTCCCCATTCCCGGCCAATGGGAGCTGCGGGGGGGAAGGCGGGGGGACGATGCCTGCAGGCAAGGGCAGCGCGTGGAGCCCTCTACCTGCTCTATCCCAGGGGCCACGGGGACACGGTGCTAGCCGCTTAAGGGACTGGCAATCCTATGGGCTGGATCTAAAGCCCTGATGGGCCAGATCTGGCCCACGGGCCATAGTTTGCCCACCCCTGCTATAAGTGCTTTGTGCTGCTTTGATGATACAATACATCTGTAAACCCAACCTACTCAGCTGGTGGAGCTGTGCTTATGGTTTCTTTGCCACAGCTGTCTGATGCAAGCAGAACCCTGAGCGTACTGGTGATTGTGGCCCATCGCCACTGTTGCCAACTCTCATGATTTTATCAGGAGCCTAATGATGATTGGTGGTTTTATTATAGCACCAGCTTATAGCCTCTTTTTTAAAACACAAATCTGTAGTCCTCATTTTGCTATAGAAAAAAGCTTGAAAGCATGAACTTAAAGACTCAAAAAACAGAAGACAAATAAAATGAACTCACGTGGGGTTTGTTTGGTTTTTTTGAGTACTGACATGATTTTTGAATGCTTGGCATTGGCAATACTCATCATCAAGGTCGATCCAAAAGGGACGCAGCCTCCTTCCAGACTGAGTGCCATTGGCAATACTGTATACCATTATTTATGGATTCTTAAGAACGGCCATATTGGGTCAGACCAATGGAGTAGTCAGCCCAGTAGCCTGTTTTTCAATAGTGGCCAAGGCCAGTTGCTTCCAAGGGAATAAACAGAACAGGGTAATTATTGAGTGATTCATCTCCTGTTGTCCAGTCCCAGTCAGAGGTTATTAAATGCAGAACATGAGGTTGCCTACTACCTAATAACCATCGATGGACCTATCCTCCATCAATTTATCTAATTCTTTTTTTTCCACCCAGTTATACTTTTGGCCTTTACAACATCCCCTTGCAACAGGTTGACTATACATTGCATAGAGAAATACTTCCTTATGTTTGTTTTAAACAAGATATTTAGACAGCCAAAGTTCATCACATGATGTCTCTTCCTTAAAAAACGATGCGTTTCATCATCAGAACATGAGTATTGAAATTATGAATTCAGATTAAAATGTATATGGTCAGACAGCAGTCATTTAGTTTGAATTATGCAAAGTGACATAGTGTATTCAGTGCTGAATACAGTAAGGATTTATAATACACATCCTTACTTTAAATTTTAAATCTAACTAACGTTACCAATGCAAGCGCTAACCAAAGCTCCCAACGATGCTACAGTTTTCACCTGAATTAATTAAAAGAAAACCATGCTCTCAAATCTTGATCCTCCAAAAGTGAGATGAGATAAATGTTACAGTAATGGTTACATGAGAGGTTTTATTAAAAGAAGGTTGACTTCAAACACAGATGACATTCTCTCTGGGTTATTTAGCCTATGCCCCTAGTCTGCCAGAGTATTTAGGTATAAAAAATAATAAAGTGCTTCTTAAAGTTATCTGCAAAATAGCTTCTCTCTTCAAGGTGAGATAAAGAAAAAAATGTTTCTGTATCTCTTTATTCAACTGGAAAAAATGGCTACATTATTTATTAAGGTTCTTACTCTACAAACCCTTTTTCACAAGAAGTCAATGGAACTACTTTCATCAATAATGGCTTGCAGGAGCAGGCCTTTTAAAGGGGAGACTTTCCATTTTGCAAGGCTCTTTTACTTTCCATCCTTCCTTCAAAACCAGATTATACCTCAGACTTCACAGTGACATCCTTTCATTTGGAAGTGATTTCCTTAGGCTTCAAAAGACATCAGGAGAAAAGAAAAACAAAATTGTCCTTCATTTCTTTCTCTAAAACCTCATCCACTCACTTACTGGATATATAACATAATAGGATATAGTTCTTCTTTAAAAAGTAAAGAATGAAAATGATAACTAAGTTTACAAGAAAATACCTGTGAGTAATAAAAGAAATCCACAGCTCTGAAATAGGATACTATTTCATTTTCAGCACATATTATGCTAATATAGAAGTAGGTGCTATAATTTAGCAAGCAGGAAGAGCTTTACATCAATTTGACAGTCTTATTAGCCCTCAGTAGAAGGTGAAAACACAGAAGAGGTAGTTGTTGTTGCAAATGAGTTTTTGGTATCTCTCTTCTTCTACCTTTTTAAATCTCATGTTGGGATTATTTTCTAGAAGAGATTTTACTACTTTAAACAAATATTACATTTTTTTCTTCCATACTGTGATGTGTTATTGATATTTTTGTCTAATTCATTATCTGTAGCCATTCTTAGGCTGATTTCATTAGTAAATTTCTTACCCCAATAGGGAGCACTGCACTGCTTCTAGCAAAAGTGAAAGTGCAGGAGCAGGCTTGACACAAAGGTTTTTCTCATGGTATCACCTAATCTTGATCTTTCCTCCCAAAACATCTCCATTCTGCATATTCTTTGACACTGTCGAATATACTGCTATCCTCCCTGGTCTGCGCATCGTATGGTTGGGGAGGGAATGGACAGAACATGAGCAGATCATGCTGCACTCCAGTAATCCAAGTGAATCCCAGGCATGTGTCCTCCCTTCCCTAGCACATCTCCACTTCAGGGGCTGAAAGGAGAGAGACATTCCACTAACTCGGCACCAAATACAGAACCCTTTTATGCCGGGGATATTTCAAAGGTCAGTTCTGTCAGCCTTTTTACACCACTAGAGCAGCCTAAAGTGGTCCACTGGAATGGATACTTGGACTCTATAGCATATATTGTTGAAGCAGAGCATGAGGGAACATCACATTTTTAAAAACAGATATTTGTGAGCCTTGGAGCAGAAAGAAATCAAGAGTGAAGGCTGATAAAAATTCCTTCTAAATACATGGGATAGGCAAGCAGGTTTGGATACAGTAGGAATCAAATCAAATCCACTCTGAGCATTTTCTGAGCTTCATTCCCAGCAAACTTAAAACATCATTTCCATTTCTTTCTGCAACTTCCTAGTTTTATCTGTATGTGAGACTACTGAAATACTATGCACATACATTTTTCTTATATTATTTGAAGCATAGCTGAAACAGGAATTAGTGGAAATCTTGATCTACCAACAGTGGTCAAGACAAGTTTGGTCACTTTGGTTTAGCAGCATATTTGAACCAAACCTCTGAATCTTTCGAGGTTTTCTCATCACTACTATATCCTGTCCTACAGATTAACACTGTGGCCACTAGAGAGGCTACTTGAGGGCCTAGTTCCACAAAACCTTATTCACACAAATACTTCCCTTGACTACTAACATGAGCATCTGGTGCTAAAAGGAGTATATAAAAGAAAGTCATTCTAGTATTGGTACATCCTCCAAAAGATGAATATTGTATCTGCTAACATTATCAGAAAATTTAATGTAGGAGATGAGCAAGGGAAACTTCCAATCAAAGAGAGCTCAGAGTTTCTTTGTTCCTTCAAGAAAAAAAGACCTTGTTTGCCAAGTTGATTTTTGTAAGCATTCACAGCTCTAATACTGCATATTAATTTCCTCACTGGTATCTGCTGATATGGAAAGAATTGATCAGGAGAAAGCCTTCTTACTGCTGAATGCAGTCAAAAACTTGCTCTAAAATCTGAAGTATGTAAAAGTTCAAATGGGAACCACAGACTAATTTTCCCACTTTCCGGATAACCAAACTTTCTGTCCAATAAGGAAACTAATCCTACTAACTCTGGCCAATTTTCTTTTAAATGGCAACATTTTTCTTGGAATTGTTGGAGTGCAATTAACTTTGCAATGTGAAGCTTTATACAATTCTAATTTTTAAAGTGTCCTAATAATCTTTAAAAGACTTGGCAGACTCTTATTTCCTCTACCAGGATCAAAATAATGAGACTTGTTAAAACTTAAAGGTGGAATCTATGATGGATTAGTAATTTATTTTCCCAGGTCCATCTTTAGAGGGATGAAAGAGTCTCCAAAGCATGATTTTAAGGGTTAAAATCGTGTTCATTTGGGGGACATCCTCAGTTGCTGTATATTGTCATAGCTCTGTTGAAGTCAGTAGAGATCTTTTGCCCCTTTATTCCCAGGGAAATCAATGGGACTGCTCACATGAACAAGGCAAAGAGCACTTGGCTCAATATACAATAACCAATAAAGAGCTAGATACAAAACTCTGTTTCATTAAACAGTCCCATTGAAATCTTATGGAATAACGTGCGGCCCAACATGAATAAATGTATCAGAATCTGGGACTAAAATCACTACTCAAATGTGGAGAAATTCCAGAGGACCAGAATATCAGCAGCTGTAAATTGGTGTGGCTCCACTGACTTCAATAGACCTATGCCAATTTATTCCCCCTGAGGATCTGACCCCAGAACTAGAATTTAAATATCTGTTTTCATTTGTTCCTCTGAATTTAAATAGCAGCACTGTGAACTCAAGTCTGTTATAGTTAATACAAATTTACTTTTACTTGTTCTGTTAAAAGTGACTATAAGCTACTAGTACTGTCATTCAAATCTACTTTGTCTTTCAAATGTAATTGTGTGTGTGATGCTTTGCCAAATTCTGAACTCTTTCTTTCTCCTTACAAGTATGAAATGCATCATCTGAAAGAAAAACCTTGCTAGAAGACCAAAAATGGCCAGTTGCAATACATCAAATACACATCCTATAGTCAGTGGATTCTGAAAATAACTCCACAAAATTTCCATTGTTGCCAAGGGACTGAGATCATTTACCATGATATGCAGATTCTGCCTGACAGAAAGGGTTCATAAGGACCAAAATTAATTTCCTTAATATGGTCTTGTGATTTAACAGAAATGTTAAAAAGCCACACTGCCTATAATAGATTGATGACAAAAATAGCTAGCTTATTGCTGCTGCTTTATAAATGATAGAAGATGATTGTTACCATGAAAGATGATGCTGCCATTCTGGTCTGATAGTTGAAAGTAAAATCTATCTTCTACGTATTCACCAATGAGGCTTCTGTACGCAAAAGTAATTATGCTTGCCATGCTCTGAACAGTGTCGAAGGAATACAATGTTAAGATTTTTAAAATGAAACCAATTATTGACGATAACCCACTTTACCCTAAGATTTTGGAATAAACCTAAAATGCCATTGCTCATAATTCCTGAATGTATAGCCCACGAAAGCTTATGCTGAAATAAACTGGTTAGTGTCTAAGGTGCCACAAGTATTCCTCGTTTTATTTACGGATACAGACTAACACAGCTGCTAATCTTAAACCTGAATGTACAACGTGTTCTTATATGTTTTATATTATATTTGCTGGAGTCACCCCGAGGCTAACTTCCTCTTGGCTGGCAGTCTGAAAAGAGTTTAGAAAAGAAATGACACCTGGATTCTCTTCAAAGGGAGATATTTCCTGTTGCTAAATAAAATACTGCTTTCTGTACACAGATAACATGGTGTCATTTCATCATTTACTAACTCTTCATTTCAATTTGGACTCATTATACCTGCCCACCAGAGAGCTTTCACAAAAGTTAACTCCTAATCCTTTAAAAAAAAAAATCAAACAAAAAACAAGTACTAAATGCCATATAATAATTCACTGCCCACACAGCTTTCACAAACACTCACCAATCAATAACGTTATAGAATGTCTCACCATTCTATCTTCTCACAGTCCGCCTCCTCCCAAAATGCCCAAGAAAAACTACGGTCTTTGTGGTATGTCTAGAAGGTTAATAAATCCCAACTTTGGATGTGTGTATGTAAAACCAAAAAAATCAGTTGCTGAACCCAAAGAATCAACACAGCAAGCATATTTAACAAGCTATCCATTTTTTGCCACTAATAGTCCTCTGTTCCCTCCATCCTTGCCCCTTCACTTTCCCAGCTCCCAAAGGAGACTTTGTGATGTGTGTATTTAGTCCAGAAAAGTGAAGTTAATTTGAGGAGACGTTGTTCTATCTGAAAGGTGTTTTGCCCATATATACCGATGTTGTTTATGAATGGTACTTTAGGCGCTGTTAAATTTCCAGTTCTTTACTGAAGACCAAATCCCGCAATGGTTCTGTCAGCGCCAACCCCTGCATGCAGAGTCACACAGTGGAAGCAAGGGCAGAGCCCTTTATGGGATCAAAGCATACGGGTAAAACCCCCATCAGTTGCACAAAGCCTGGGTCAATGAGCTGTGGAAAGATGAACTCACTGGAGACAGGATGAAGGTGGAACCCACCACCTCAAACCCCTCAGTAGCCATTCTGTAGTCTCTATTAGGGTTACCAACCTTTTACTTGCACGAAATCAAACACCCTTGCCCTGCCCCTTCTTTGAGACCCCACCCCTTCTCTGAAGCCCCGCCCCCACTCACTCCATCCCCCCCTCCCGCTGTCGCTCGCTCTCTCCACCCTCACTCGCTCGCTCATTTTCATTGTCTTAGAAGGTGGAGTGCAGGCAGGGCTGGTGCAACCACTGAGTGAACTAGGCAGCTGCCTAGCACGCCAAGTGGTTGGGGTTCCAAAAAGCACGCTCAGGGGAGGTGGTGGAGCGGAGGTGAGCTGGAGCAGGGGGTGCGGGGAGAGCAGCCCGCAGCAAGTAATGGGGGAGGGGACGCTCAGGGGAACTCTGCTCACCTCTGCTCTGCCCCAGCTCACCTCCGCTCTGCCTCCTCCCCTGAGCACGCCGCCCCCACTCTGCTTTTCTTTCCCTCCTAGGCTTGCCACACCAAACAGCTGATTGGTGCTGCAAGCCTGGGAGGCGGGAGAAGTGGAGCGGCGGTGGTGTGCTCAGGGGAGGAGGTGGAACAAAGATGAGCTGGGGTGGGGAGCTGCCGCAGGGCTCCCCAGGCAGGGAGGTGGAGTGGGGAGCTGCCGTAAGGCTCCCCAGGTGGAGGGATGGGTGGAGTGCTGCCGCAGGGCTCCCCGGGTGGAGGGGTGGGTGGGGAGCTGCCGCAGGGTTCCCCAGGCAGGGAGGTGGAGCGGGGAGCTGCCACAGGGCTCCCCGGGCGGAGGAGCGGGTGGGGAGCTGCCGCAGGGCTCCCCAGGCAGATGGGGGTGGTGGGGAGCTGTCGAAGAGCCTCTTCACAGCCCCTACATGACCTGCAACATGTGCAATAGAACTGTGTTATCTCCACTGCAGTTTGGGCCTGCATGATCACACAAGGGATGGCAGGATTCCCCACCTTTGATCACGATATGCAAGGTGAGAAGCAAATATCTATTAACATTACCATAGACACAGGTACAGACTGACCCCTCTGAGATCTCCTACGGCCAGGCATGAAATTCAATTTTATTTTCCTTTAGGACAATTATTACCTCTTTCAAAACCGACTGTGAAGTCTTTACAGCAACCAGATAACAATATTAAATGCTCTAGCTCAACTTCTTCCACAGTGGGAAAAAACATCTGGTTTTATCATTCGATCACATTGCCCTTTGGCATCTGTTCCGTATTAGACATTGGTGAAGAATCTGTGAAGTAACTATGAGAAGGGAGAATTCTCTCATTTCATTTCTGTTTTTTTTTTAATTCTCTGTAGCAATTAAAAACCTATATTGAATCAATTTCTTTTCCTTCTTTAGGGAAAGGTTATGGAATTAGATTTTAGAAGCAGCAGATCCATCCTCTTCCCACAAACATCATGGCATAGCAAACACATCTGATGGAATTACAAGGAGCCAACAAAAGTAATACAATCTAATAATACTTTACTCAAATTAACCTAGTTTAGAATGATCACCTGTTCTATAAAAAGAGTCCTTTACAGTTCTATTAATTTCAATGATTTGAGAATAGTTTTGTTTAAAAAAAACAATGCTTACTAAAACATTTAGGAACCACAGCTCATACTCTGCCAGTGATTTTTAAGCAGACTCCATTATTAATTTTAATGGAGAGTTCTGCTTAAAAATTGATGGCATGATGTGGTCCTGAGACAGGGATAATTGCAAACAGATCTGAACAGAAAGATCTGTGCCTATTTGGACCCCCAGGACTTAAAAGGGAAGGGGGATCTGCTTGCATGGATCCAAATGGAGGATCAGGGATTGCTGATCCTTTATGACAGAGAGTTCTAACATGTCTCATGGCTGCAGGATGTGAATGAATTTTATGGTAAATTTCCATTATTTACAGCAGGTACATCTTAATTACAGCATGCATTTCTGTTCCTATCTCTTCCTTTCCCCATTGTAAATCATTCATTGAGATATCTGAATCCTATTGACTACAAAATTGCCTAATTTTTCACATGGTGAGCAGTCTTACTGAAATGTGGGGCAGTGATGAATGCCCAAGTAGGACTCAAATTCTTGAGGATGTACGCTGGGATGGGTCCTCAAATTAGTAAAGCCGCCACCCCTTTTCCTCCCATCATTTTTTTTTTACCTCCAGTATTATCTGTGTAATACAGTAGAATTTGTTAAAGTTTTCTAACCATTAACAACCAGTTACTACAGATATCTTCTGCTTCAAGTGTAAAGGTAAATTACAGTTATCTCAAACACTATCTCATGGTAAATTTTAGAGAAAGCTGAACATTTAATGCTGACCACTGTATCTACGAAAAAGTTTTGGCAATAAGTAATAGTTCTATGTAGGGCTGTCGATTAATTGCAGTTAACCCAGGCAATTAGCTCAAAAAATTAATCACGATTTAAAAAATGATTAATTGTACTGTTAAACAATAGAATGCCAACATTGTATTAAATATTTTGGATATTGTTCTACATTTTCAAATATATTGATTTCAATTAAAACACAGAATACAAAATGCACAGTGCTCACTTTATATTATTTTTATTACAATATTTGCATTGTAAAAATGATAAAAGAAATAGCATTTTTAATTCACCTCATACAAGCACTGTAATGAAATCTCTTTATCATGAAAGTGCAATTTATAAATGTAAGGTTCTTTTTACATAACTGTACTAAAAAACAAAACTTTAGAGCCAACAAGTCCACTCAGTCCTACTTCTTGTTCAGCCAATCACTAAGATAAATAAGCTTGTTTACATTTACAGTAGATAATGCTACTCACTTCTCTATTACAATGTCACCTGAAAGTGAGAACAGGCATTCACATGACACTGTTGTAGCTGGCGTCACAAGATATTTATATGCCAGATGTGCTAAAGATTCATATGCCTCTTTATGTTTTCGCCATCATTCCAGAAGACATGTTTCCATGCTGATAATGATTCTTAAAAAAATAATGTGTTAATTAAATTTGTGGCTGAACTCTTTGGGGGAGAATTGTATGTCTCCTGCTTTGTTTTACTCACATTCTGCCATATATTTCATGATGTAGCAGTTTTAGCTGATGACACAGCAAATGTTGTTCATTTTAAGAACACTTCCACTGCAAATCTGACAAAATGCAAAGAAGATACAAATATGAAATTTCTAAAGTTAGCTATAGCACGCAACCCAAGATTTAAGAATCTGAAGTGTCTTCCAAAATCTGAGAGGGATGAAGTGTGGAGCATGCTTTCAGAGTTGTAAAAGAGCAACACTGATGCAAAAACTACAGAACTCGAGCCACCAAAAAAGAAAATCTGTTGGTGGTATCTGACTCATGATGATGAAAATGAACATGCATCAGTCCACACTGCTTTGGATGGTTATCAAGCAAAACCTGTCATCAGCATGAATACATGTCCCCTGAAATGGTGGTTGAAGCATGAAGGGACATATAACTCTTTAGTGCATTTGGCATGTAAATAACTTGCAATGCTGGCTACAACAGTGCCATACAAACACTTGTTCTCACTTTCAGGTGACAATGTAAACAAGAACATAAGAACATAAGAAAGGCCATACTGGATCAGACCAAAGGTCCATCTAGCCCAGTATCCTGTCTACCAACAGTGGCCAATGCCAGGTGCCCTGGAGTGAGTGAACCTAACAGGCAAAGATCAAGTGATCTCTCTCCTGCCATCCATCACCCCCCTCTGACAAACGGAGGCTAGCAACACCATTCCTTACCCAGCCTGACTAATAGACATTAATGGACTTAGTCTCCATGAATTTATCCAGTTCTCTTTTAAACCCTGTTATACCCCTAGCCTTCACAGCCTCCTCAGGCAAGGAGTTCCACAGGTTGACTGTGCGCTGTGTGAAGAACTTCCTTTTATTTGTTTTAAACCTGCTGCCCACTAATTTCAATGCATGGCCCCTAGTTCTTCTATTATGAGAACAAGTAAATAACTTTTCCTTATTCACTTTCTCCATGCCACTCATAATTTTATATACCTCTATCATATCCCCCCTGAGTCTCCTCTTTTCCAAGCTAAAAAGTCTTAGCCTCTTTAATCTCTCCTCATATGGGACTCATTCCAATCCCCTAATCATTTTAGTTGCCCTTCTCTGAACCTTTTCTAATGCCAATATATCCTTTTTGAGATGAGGAGACCACATTTGTACACAGTATTCAAGATGTGGGCGCACCATGGATTTGTATAAGGGCAATAAGATATTCTCCATCTTATTTTCTATCCCTTTGTTAATGATTCCTAACATCGTGTTTGCCTTTTTGACTGCCGCTGCACACTGCATGGACATTTTCAGAGAACTATCCACGATGACTCCAAGGTCTTTTTCCTGATTAGCTGTAGCTAAATTTGCCCCCATAATATTGTACATATAGTTGGGGTTATTTTTTCCAAAGTGCATTACTTTACATTTATCCACATTAAATTTCATTTGCCATTTTGTTGCCCAATCACTTAGTTTTGTGAGATCTTTCTGAAGTTCTTCACAGTCTGCTTGGGTCTTAACTATTCTGAGCAGTTTACTATTATCTGCAAACTTTGCCACCTCACTGTTTACCCCTTCCTCCAAATAACTGATGAATAAATTGAATAGGATTGGTCCTAGGAGTGACCTTTGGGGAACACCACTAGTTACCCCTCTCCATTCTGAAAATTTACCATTTATTCCGACCCTTTGTTCCCTGTCTTTTAAGCAGTTCTCAATCCACGAAAGGATCTTCCCTCTTATCCCATGACAATGTAATTTACGTAAGAGCCTTTGGTGAGGGACCTTGTCAAAGGCTTTCTGGAAATCTAAGTACACTACATCCACTGGATACCCCTTGTCCACATGTTTGTTGACCCCTTCAAAGAACTCTAATAGATTAGTAAGACATGATTTCCCTTTACAGAAACCATGCTGACTTTTGCCCAACAATTTATGTTCTTCTATGTGCCTGACAATTTTATTCTTTACTATTGTTTCAACTAATTTGCCCGGTACGGACGTTAGACTTACCGGTCTGTAGTTGCCGGGATCACCTCTAGAGCCCTTTTTAAATATTGGCGTTACATTAGCTATCTGCCACTCATTGGGTACAGAAGCTGATTTAAAGGACAGGTTACAAACCCTAGTTAATAGTTTTACAATTTCACATTTGAGTTCTTTCAGAACTCTTGGGTGAATACCATCTGGTCCCGGTGACTTGTTACAGTTAAGTTTATCAATTAGTTCCAAAACCTCCTCTAGTGACACTTCAATCTGTGACAATTCCTCAGATTTGTCACCTACAAAAGACGGCTCAGGTTTGGGAATCTCTCTAACGTCCTCAGCCGTGAAGACCGAAGCAAAGAAGCAGGCAGCGTTATCTTCTGCAAATATAAACAAACCTGTTTGTCTGAGCAATTGGAGGAACAAGTATTAGGCTCTAAAGCTTTACATTGTTTTATTTTGAACACAGTTTTTTTGCACATAATTTTACATTTGTAAGTTCAACTTTCAAAATAAAGAGATTGCACTACAGTACTTATATTAGGTGAATTGAAAAATAAGGTTTTTTTGTTTTTTAGAGTGCAAATATTTGTAATCAAAAATAAAATGAGCACTGTATAGTTTATATTCTGTGTTGTAATTGAAATAAATATATTTGAAAATGTAGAAAATATCCAAAGTATTTAAATAACTGGTAATCTATTATTAACAGCATGATTAATCATGCTGTTAATAATAGATTACCATTTATTTAAATACTTTGGATGTTTTCTACTTTTTTTTAATCATGCGATTAATTTTGATTAATTTTTTTATTCGCTTGACAGCCCTAGGTTTATGAAAAACAGCACAGTTCCCACAGCCATGGGGAAATGAACAAGCACCATATAATCTTTTCTGGGATTAGAAGATGGCATAATGAGGGTACATATCTCTGCAATAGCTTCCTGCAGAGCAGCATAGTTGGGGTGGTGCATGGGCAGGACAAAGGAGGAGCTGGCATTGGACATACAAATTCACCAGAAGAACAGCTGTGCTGCACTGTGAAGTTTTCAATAGCAGCGATCTCTGAAGCGGAGGGCAGCAACCAGCACACTGGGCAACAGAGGGGAAAAAAGGTACTTTTTGACCAAGGGCGCCTTAGTAAAAACTCCTACAAATAGTGCCATGACATATTTATGTGCATGCAGAGCAGACAGGACTTTGTTGCTCAAAGTCTCATCTGAACAATATTAATGCAAATCTGTTCAGATATCAAAACAAGGTTAAACAGTGTCTTTGTCTCTCAGTAAAGGTATTACAAGGTCAAAAAGAAATTTAGTTGTTGATATGAGCCCATGAAGACAATGATATCAAAGGGAAATAATACAGATCACATCTGAGTTCCACAATCTCAAGGAGACAGTATGTTACCATGTGTTCCTTAATATTGGGAATCTCTGTTTTCAGGACACATCCTGGTGTCCGGGCTATTTAATTCCACTTTTTGGAACACCCACCATCACCACCAACATATGCTTCTTAAGGACCACCTCTTACTAAGTTGTCATCTGTTGTCATTTTGTCCCTAAAATACCTACCAGTGATTATCACTCACCTAGCACAACTCCTTTCCTCTGTCAGTTGCCAGCACCTGCATGTGCACACCTCTTAGATACCCCACCAAATTTTCCTTTGCATTGACCCCAACCATCAACACTGTAGCTCCTGTCTTTCACTTTGATAAATATTAAGTCAATGGGCTAAGAATAACCATATGAATTTATGGAGGTTGCACTGCAATGTCAAATCAAGTCTATGATATCAAGATGAAATACAACAGTGTCAGGGTAAAACTATGGAGCTGACAGCATGGAGGCATGCTATTGTAGGTCTACATAAGTAACATTAAATGTCAAAATAATATCAGTTCACTGGAGTTTTGCAAGGCTGAATGGTTGTGTGTTTATTTTTTCCCCTCCGAGATATTATATAATTTACATTCACCTACTCATCCTCACAAGCAAGTTGTTTCCTCATTCCCAAACGGTAAGAATGAGTGAGTAAATGTGGTACCTGGATTAGTCAATTTTAATGCAATCTATATCAAGGGAGAAATCCTGCATCTGCCTTTGTGACCAGTGAGAATCACCTACAACTCAATCAGAACGGGAGTGGTTCTGCTGCACAAGGAGAAGGGTGAGATTAGAAGATGGCATAATGAGGGTGCATATCTCTGCAATAGCTTCCTGCATAGCAGCATAGTTGGGATGGTGCATGGCAGGACAAAGGAGGAGCTGGGCTTGAGGATGCAATTCTACAGGGATCCAGCTAACCTTTCCCCGTGCAAAGCCTTGCGGAATCTACCAGTCACTGAGCAGGAATCAACTCTGTAGAGTAGCTCTGTAGCCACTTCATGGACTGGAAGAGAAGATTCCTTTCCCCATCACACATCTGCTCAGAACGCAGCCCAGGTATTGAAGTCGGGTGCTGGGCTGTAGCTTTGTATTTAAATGCTGTATATTTCTTCACTCAGTGTAAATTCCTCCTATGTTTCTTCTTCATGACTTGAGGCTGGCTGGTTGCTGATTCCTCGAAGCCATCTCAGACTTTGGATAAATATAAATGTTTGGGATGCTCTTGTAACCCACACTCCTCCTGTGTGCTCTGTCCCATCTAGTGGCACCGAGACCACAGAGAGAGAGATTAATGAGTCTGCTCTACAGTGGTAGCTAACAGCCATATGACATATAGCTCATGCAGTAGAGGCTCATGCACTAAGCTCCAAAGACCCCAGGTTTGATCACCGATAACCGGGGTCTGTCTGCATTACAAGTGGGGGCTTGTCTGGGATTTCAACTGGGAAGTCTCTGAAGTTCAGGACGCGCACCCTCAGCTAGGGGAAGTATGTAATTCCCACACCGCCTGCGTGTGGTGCTCTGTGCTATCTAGTGCCACCAAGACCACTTAGAAGATTAATGAGTCTGCTCTACAGCCTTAGCTAATGGCCATAGGGCTTTTAGCTCATGCAATAAAGGCTTATGCACTAAGCTCCAAAGGCCCCAGGTTTGATCCAACCCACTGATGACCAGGATCTGTCAGCATTACACTCTGAACCTACTGAGACAGCATTTGTGTGTGTGTGTGCGCTTAAGACCTAATAAAAAGTAGTTTTACGTAAAATCACTCTTATTTGTACCAATCATTTAAGAGATGGAGGAGCTATGGTGCCACTGATTCATTCGTGACAGTGCCTAGAGAGAAACAAGTTCCCACTGCCTTTGGTTCTGAAAACCGAGGGTAACAATGTGACTGAGAGGAGTTGGCTCTGTAAGAGGCCTGCTCTATTCACTCCCTCTGGCTGTGTAGTACTGCTCCTAACTCTGTCCCACACACTGAGCTCAGAAACTCTTTGGAGCGCATGAGCTTCTCCTCGGAGAAATCTTCTCTCCCATGGCTGGAACTCAAGGGAGTGTGGGGACAAAGTATTGCAAATCAGTTCCCTACATATCTTTCTCTGAGATGGAAGCAAAATAGATGAGGATGAAACATCTGAGAGGAAGATCACTTAGATTTGAGAGAGAGACCTGAAAACTGGGGCTAGACTTGCAATTTCTTTTTGGAACAGACAGATCTGGCAGAGATTTTCTTTTGTTCTTGACTTTGTGGGAAACCTGGTCTGAGTGACTGAGAGAAATGGACAACTTGGCTACGGAGTTACCCTGAGTTAGCCTAAGGGTAGATTACTAGATTTGTTTCAAATTTTCTTTAGAGCAGACTGCTGGGATAGCCTCTTGAGTTGAGGAGGGTTCCTCAGGCTCACATTAAATCCATTCTCTCTGTGACCGTGCGCATGTTGCTGGGCTCGATAAGAGGAAGAAGAGCTGGACGCAGGATAGAAGATCCCAGAAGTTCACAGAGGATCAGTTACAGCCAGACAAATGATTGTATTTGTGACCCAGTGAAAATGCGTAGCTTAAATTTCCAGTATTAGAAGTATGTCTGAAGAGAGAAGTTGAGAAAACAACTGCTCTGCAGAGGAGGTACAGACCCTTCTTGAGTGGCTGTTGAGGCAGACCAAACTGTTTGGCTCTTTGGGGGGTAGGGAGAAAGGGAAAGAGCACAGCAAGTGATATGCAAGGTCTGAATCCACCCACAGTGCTCCATGGAGACAAAAACCATTGTGAGGCTCAGTGGAGCTGAAGATTAATTCTGGACTTTCTATTTACTTATTTTGGGTAAGGATTGTTTTCATGATGCATAGATACTGCAAATTAAAGAATAAATGGAACTACACTAGCTAAAAAGATTGTATACAATGTAGCTGTGTATTTTTCCCCATTAACTGAACCTGCAGTGAGATCAGCAGAGTGTTTTGACAGCGAATATTTCAGCTTCCTCATCAGATACGAGAAGGGGTATAGATGAAACATCTTGCTAGCATAAATCTATACCGTTTCAGTTGATTGAATCATGAGCATAGATGAAACAGACAAAAAGCTATTCTTGTAAAGGGCACCATTTCATCTTTCCTACATATTTAGCTACTTTCCATCACAAAAAACAGGGTGATGGAGAGCCTTTTTGATATAACTTTTATTATTAAAAATATGTATACTGTTTTGCATGAAATATGTGAATTCTTTGAGACAGTGCAAAAATACCTTCCTCCATCTGCCCCTCCCCACAACCAGAGACAATGTAAAAATTGTTGAAAGACAATGGGAATTTTTCCTATTTCTGCAGGACCCTATGTTAGTGCTTTGCATACAGTGCAATTGATTTTCTAGTAAACTATATTCATTTTTGCTTCAAGTTTGCTAAATGACTGCAGGACCAACACTTATCTGCAGAAAAGTTTGCTAAATAAAGGTGAGATATTTTTTCACCACAAAGCTGCAGAAAACGTCATTCATGAGTGACATGGAATGTGTACTTCAGAAGCTATTACTTCGGAATATACTTAAATAAGACGAGGAAGACTTGTGGCACCTTGGAGACTAACCAGTTTATTTCAGCATAAGCTTTCGTGGGCTATAGCCCACTTCATTGGATGCACAGAATGGAACAGAAGTAAAATGTATTTATATACGCAGAAAGAAAAAAAAAAGTTGTACATTAGCATACCAATTACAAGAGGCTGTTTAATTTGGATCCGAAAGCTTATGCTGAAATAAACTGGTTAGTCTAAGGTGCCACAAGTCTTCCTCGTCTTATTTACGGATACAGACTAACACGGCTGCTAATCTTAAACCTGTTTGGAATATACTGTATACCAGGGGTGGGCACACTATGGCCCACGGGCCGCATTTGGCCCGTCAGTCCTTTTAATCTGGCTGAGGAGTGGGGTTGGAGGCTTGTCCTGCTCTGCCCACCTGGTCCTCCCCAGGCCCTGACTGACAATTCCTTGATGAGCACCATCTTCCCGCATGCTCAGCCACACTGCATAGGCATGACTGGCACCCCTTACCCAGACCTCACTGCACAGATCCTGTGTAAGCTCAAAATTCATGCCTCTAGTTTGACTTCATTATCAAATGAACAGGACCATAAAGAATGATCAAGGCATTTCCTCCAGGCTTGGCTACTCAGCCCACCCTCTATGTCATCTCTGCTACATAACCAAAATCACTTTTCCTGAGCAAGTCAGCTCTGAAGCCTGTTTCCTCCCTGTAAGCTTGCTATTGCTGTTTGGAGGATAGTGAGGATAACTTCAGTCCCTGCCTCCAAGACAGACTATTAACTCCTTCTTGTTCTTCTAGGAAGAGATTTGTCATTCCATCACAGATTAAAAAGTAAGACTCTTTTTCTGATATTTAAGATCATGCATAAAAGCTTTTTTAAAATCCATTTGCATGACTATTCCCCACAATTTCCAATATAAAACTTTTGGCACGTCACACTTTGATAGTTTAATTGCCACTCCTCGTTTACTTACTATATCATGAACATCCTGCCCTTGTGCCTAGGAACCACACTGCAAAAGGAACTAATGGTTCTGGATTTAAACAGGATTCATGTCAAGATGATGCATGGCAGAGACAGGCAGAGGAAACGTGCTCTGACCTTCATCTTATTGCTGTTTCAAAAGGGAGCAGTGTGTGTCTACCGCCAATCAACCTGCTAAGGCCCCACTGTGGGATACAGTCTGCAACAAAGATCCAGAGAGAGAGAATTTCAGAAAGCTTAGTTCTCTTGCCTATCTTTAAGTTCTGCATGAAGCCACTGGAGGAAGCTGAGAGCCACCACGGGCCCACATGCCAGCAATATACAGATGGCACATGGCTTTGCATGTTTAAACTCATTGTGTAGTAATACTAAGGAGCATACAGCTGCAAAAAATATGACTCACTGAATAAAAGTTAAAGGTTGAAACAGAGAGAAAAAATCTCCCACAAAGCTGTTTTTCATGTTGCCATATAAGGAGTATAAGTGATTTCAATTAAATTTCACTTTTTTCATGTAATCAATAAAACATTTTAATATATGATTACATGTATTAATCCTATTTTATATGCTGAATATCAACCTCTCATTATTTGCAGTTTGCTTAAGCGAAGCAATCCATTTTGCCTCTGCTGGAGAAGAAACAAAACCCTGTGACAATATAATTTGTCTTGCTTTTGCTAATGGTACTCTTCATAAAAAACTGTGGTGATTTTGAGATATTTGGAACATTTACTTAATAAACACAAGGTGCAAGAAGTGTTCGCAAGATTCTCCAGAAGATGTAATTTGCGCTAAAGACCTGAGGCCAGATCAATTGGTCAGTAAGAGGAGTGTAGAAGTCCACTCTGCACAGGAAGAGAAAGGGGGCAGCCACACCTACAGTATTATCCTGCTCCCCTTGAGTCCTCTTTGTGTAGCAAGAATCTGTAGCTCAGGAGGCAGTATGATGGAGAAGGGGGAGGAGGATAGGGGTGGAACTAGGGCAGGCACAATATTCTTCCCTCCATGCCCGTCAGAAATCCCAATGGAAAATCAGTGTAGTCTGGGGCTGCATTAACTCCTCTGCAATTCCTCCATATTCCAAGCAACGGCAAGGCATTTGGAGCAAACGCTTGGTGCCATAAAAAGACTAAAGATTAGGAAACAATGTCAGGAATATCCTTTCATATTTCAAAGCCAAAATTCACTTCTAAATGATTCAAGCAGGCTTTCAGCAGCAGCTGGTCTTGGCATAATCAGAAAATCTCAAAAGAGCAATAAACAAATTATAACATGTTAAAATATTGACTCAGGTTTTTAACCTTTAAATAATATTTAAAGTGTCAGAAGTTTCCAACGCTATTGGTTCCATAAGCTAAAACTAGTGTATTTTTTGTGCTGGTGCAGGTATTGACAAACAAAATCACATTGTAAACCATTATTGGTGGAGTTATCAGACCTGTATATCTGTCAGTAAGCTCAATGTTACAGTGCAAATAAATACATTTTAGATGACAAGTTGTAGACTAACTTAGAGTCTTCTGTGATTTGATTTGAGACTACATTTTGAAATGACAACATAACACTCAATCCTAAATTTCTTGTTGCCTATAATTTTCTTAACAGACAAAGAGAACAAAAAGTAAAATGTAAAAGAGCCAAATTCTGCTACTCAGACAAATAATGCAACTTTCATTTGTTCCTGCTCACACCAGAGGGCAAAATATTCAAGTTGCTACATTTGCTTTATTATTTATTATTTGCACTGTGGTAGCTCCTTTGAGACCCCAGTCAGTTTTCTAGGCATTATATTGTAAACGTGTAAATAAGAAAACCCTGCACCAGAGGGCTCACAGCCTAGAATTGTGACAAGACATAAGAGATAGAATAACAGACAAAAGGAAGAGATAAGAGTAAAATGGCCATGCTCTGCATAGTAAGTGGGCTCAGCTTGCTGTCTCAATGGCCATTGTTTGCTTGGAATGCACTCCTGCGCATGAAGTTTTACACAGTTTAAAAAGAAGAAAAAAATGAATTGTTTAAAAAGAATAAAAATATTAGAGCTGGTTGCAGAAGTTCTGATGGAGCTTTTAGGGGCAAGGGCAGAATTAGCTGATTTGTTGAAATCACAGTGTTCTGTGGGGATGTTCGGTGAAAAGTTCTATGGAAATTTCAGTGCCAGGCAGGTGTCAGCAGTTGCCAGGCAGGTGCTTGGTTTTCTAGAGCTTTCCTATCTGGCTCCACAATAGCCTGCTTGCCAGGCTGCCTTGGAGTCTGAGACCCCAAGGTACCCAGGGTGCATGGCTCGGCAGTAGGGAGCGGCAGGCAGACTGCAGAGGAGCCTGGTGGAAAGCCCCAGAGCCCTTTTGTGAAGATTTTTGAAACTTTTCTTTTTCATTCCAAACTGGAATGAAAACGGTCCCATCCTAGACTCACGGTCAGAGAGTGTTTAAGCCAGAATGGACCACCAGACCTTCTAAATGGACCGAATCTATATCATGCCACCCAGCACCTTTGTACTAAACCCAACAATCAAAATTAGACTGAAGTATTGCAATCCATGGGAAAGTAAACTATTCTGTGCCAATGGCAGAGAACGGGATCTAATTGCACCAATGCCCGAGGCCTCTACGGGGGCAGGGAATTGATTAAGTGAGCTACCCAGATAATCCAAGCAAGTGACCCAACACCATACTGCAGAGAAAGGTGAAAAAACACCCAGGTCACTGCCAGTCTGACTTGGGAAAAATTCCTTTCTGACCCCACATATGGGGATGATAAGAACATAAGAATAGCCATATTGAGTCAGACCAATGGTTCAGCTAGCCCAGCAGTCTGTCTTCTGACAGTGGCCAATAACATGTGCTTCAGGGAATGAACACAACAGGTAATCATCAAGTGATTCATGCAGTGTTACCAGCTTCTGGCAAACAGGAGCTAGGGACATTTCAGAGCATGGTTTTCCATCCCTGCCCATCCTGGCTAACAGCCATTGATGGACCTATCCTCCATGAGCTCATCTAGATCTTTTTTGAACCTTATTATGATCTTGGCTTTCACAACATCCTCTGACAAAGAGCTCCACGGGTTCCTCATGTAATAAAAACCATCCTATCTTGTGCTCAGTTTGCTCTCTACACTGTGATTTCCCCCTCAAAAAATGTTTGCTGCAGCATACTCACAGACTACACCAACAGCTATTCTGAAGACTGTTAAACCTTAGTAGCTCTATTCTACACAAGATGCTTCTGCTAGAACAGTTACTACAGAAGCAATATAATGATGATAAATCACAAAATATTCTTCATAACTTACACACACATCAAAAAGATCTTGACTGAGGTATATATCATGAGACGCAATCTGCAGTATATGTCACATTGCAAAATAATTGGCTGTAACTATTGATAATGAGGTTTATAAAATATAAGATTTATACCACTGCAGAAGATTTCTCCCTTGTACTTGAGGCATGAATGAAAATAATTTGACTAACAAGGTTTTAATAAAAAATAATATCTGTACATTTTGTAGTCACCACTGATATGAGTCCTTCATCCAAAGTGTTAGTGCCTCTCCTCTCATTAATAACTAGCTTTCACTCTGCAAAGTTGCAGACTTAGTAATAATCTTTACACAAGGGAGGCAACAAAACATGAAAGGCCAAATGTTTATAAAATTATTGTCTATATTGTGGCCTTGCTTTCTAAAATAATTACATGAGCTATGATATGCATCTCATGTTTGGAGGAAAGTTGCTTCCATTTTGCCTGAGCAGTGAACAAGATGGAAGATATGAAAAGTGAGAGCCAGTCAAGAACATTTTAGATGTGTTACCTTTTATAGATAATACAGCCCAGGATTTGGAACACAGATGAGGCATTAGAGGTCTTAAGTGTTAAGACCAGTGCCTACACATATTTGATCTCAAGCAGAAAATTTGTTCTTCCATTATTGTTTGGCTCTGAGCAAAACAAACAAACAAAGGAAAAAAACCCAAAGAGCTCTGGATACATTGTTATTTATAACAAAGAAACTATATTATACATATTTGGAATTAGTCTTACCTTTGTGCTTTATTAACATTTGTATTATGCAAAATAAGGGAAGATCTCATAAAATTATTGGAAAAGTCCAGCTAATTGAGGGCTAGCTAGACTGTGGATGACTTCTTTTGGGGGTGCACAAAGAGGGCTCTTCAGAGTTTGTGCCATGACACTCACCTGAACACAAGGACTACTAGCCATTGGATGCTAAGCGTCACAAAGGAGCCTAGGAAGGCACAGAGCTTAGCCAGGAAAGGAGTATATATTGTACATTGTCTCCTGAAACGCCTATTGGAGTGGCATAATTCTTCTCCTCTCCCAACAATGCACAAAACCAGCATTACTAACAAGGACTAGTTCTGTACTGGTAACGTTGTTTTCATTGTACATACACACTTCACCCCCACCAATGGAAATAATATTTTCATTGGTAATAATCTATATTTACAGAATGGCAAATTAAGTAAAATGTTGCGTGAGAACTTACTGGAGTTTAATTTAAGGATATTTATTTTGTATACTTTGACATGTGATGTTGACAATTTCTGTGTTAAAATTTATAAAGCATTTTAATGCTCATTAAATAATGTCTGACTCATCCCATCAATTCCCCAAACTGTGAACATGTAAATTGATAAAAATAAAAATGCTTAAACTCATAATTTTGCACAACTGTGAAAAAATAAATGGATAATAATAGGAACAATGCTTTCAAATAACATCAATAGTATCCATCAAAATTATAACTGAGCCCAATAATATGTTCTCTAAAATATATTTTAGCAGTATTTTCACCATGTCACTTGAAGATATTGTGTGCTCAGAACTGGCATTAGACATTACCAGAAAAAACAGCTGGTAGAATTGTTTGAGGAAAAGGAACTGGGACAATGTGAACGTACAATGAAAGGGTCTAATGCTTCAAGAGAAAATAAATCAGTGCCAATGATGAGGGCATGAAAGATGGTAGAAGAGGGACAAAACACAGTTACAGCTGGTCTTAGTGGCCAGCTGAGGACTTCTGAAGAAAAAGAGGAATCCCCAAGTAGAACAGAGCCAGCACAGGGGATATATCAAAGTGAAGGGTCATGACTGGAGAATTGCCATTGCAGCTGGATATAAATTTATCTTCTTTGGTGGAGCAAACTGGACTCCAATTGGCCCCAGGATTATGGTGCCTCAAAGTGGCATGTAGCCATTTTCTATCAAAAATCTCCCATGATTCTTGGAGGGAATTATGGAGGGTCCCTTAATGAAAGTTGTCAAAATATGAATTCAGTTCCTTGATCAGAGAGTATATTTTTGTAACTATTTCTTTTCCTTTTCTTTCCTGTGCATCAGTGCTACATAAAGTAACTGTCTATTAGTATTTAATCTCTGTATGCCAATTTTTGATTGACTTTCTCTATACTGACATGTGTGAGTGTAAATTTTTGAGTGGCTAAACCACACAGTGACAGTTCCATCATGCTCTTTATTAATTAATGTAATCATTATTATTCTTTCTTTGTATTGTGCTAGCAACCGAAGACCTATCAGGACTAGAGCTGGGTGATATTTTTGGGCCGAAACATTTTTTGGGGGGCCAAAAAATGCAGATTTAGGTCTCCTGAAACATTCTGCAGATTCATGTCAATTTCAGTGAATTGTTTTCAGCCAAAAGAAAAAAAAACAATTATTTTTTTTTGAAAAGTCAAAATTAACCATTATGACATTTATCAAAATGAAACATTTTGATGATTCAGGCTAGATTCACAGAGGAATTTATGACCCATTCATGAAAGAGAAGGAGGTGGTGGGGCTAATATCCCATTATATCCAGTGATTAGGGAATTACATGAGATATGGGAGAGCCAGGTTTGAACCCTGCTCTGTAGCAGGGACTTGAAACCAGGTCTCCTTGCCTTCCAGGGGAGTGCCTGGCTACTGACTATTTTGGCATTTCTCTTTAAAATTTCTGCCATTGAAGCTGTTCTACTTTTATATAAATTCTTACTTGCTTTCTCTGACCCACTGAAAATTCAGCTATTTCAAGCATTCACCCCTGCTTCCTATTCTGAGGGCTGCTGTTGTAGGTGGTGGGCCTCATGGCAGGGGGGTCCGCTGGGACTTACTCTCCTGAGACCAAACCCCATCCTGGAATCTGTAGTTATTTTTTGTGCTTATAAAATACATATGAAGGTGAATGGCTAGATAAACCTCTAGATAACTTAGTTTAATTGAGTGCCATCACTTAAAAATTGTCATAGATAGTCTGGAAAAACTGTAGGAGATTTTGGTGTCTTGTGGGATTCTTTCATGAGAAGAAAGAAGATCCTTGGTTTGCATTTTAAAACACAATGGAATATAGGCATTGTTCAAATATATTTAAACATAAGCGTGAGCAGAAAAAAAAAGTTGTTAATTTAAAAAAGCCAATGAGATTGGCTCCCTCTCACGCACACAGCCATAATTGGGTGCAGTTGCCGAATTTCAGTGCAGTTGCCTTCATGGAGTCTGTTTCCAGTTCCACTAAGTGTTTAAAGTAATGTCATTTTATTGATTAAAGAAGTGCAGATTCATTGTAGTATGGTAGTTGTTTTTAATAAAGTGACAATGGTGTAGTGGTTAAAGTACAGGACTGGGATTCAGAAGAACTGCATCATACTTCCAACTCTACCGTTGACTTATTGTGTCATATTTGGCAAATTGTCTAATCTCTCTCTGCCCTGGGTTCAACATCAGTAAAGTTAAGATAATGGTTATGTACCTTACAGAGGTGTTGAAAGAGTCACTCAACTATGTTTTAAAGCACTTTATGATCCTCAGTTTATAGAGGTGCAAAGTATGAACTAGAGTATTATCACAGATAATGTCAATATTTTTGCAGATTGATCCACTAAATCTTACCAGTGCTGTTAATCTCTCATAACTAAATATAGAAGTCATGCAAGACACTACATTACTTCAAAATAATTTTGTCTCCTCTATGTGTTTTTATAGTCTATCACCATGTAAACATATATAACCAAATTTTGTTTATGGTTTGAAAAGTTCCAGAATACAATATCAACACTTTGTACAAATTGCATACATCAGGTGGAGTATATTTCACAATTAAGTTTTGCACAATAAGATTGTGGATCAACTCTCTATCTGGCAAACATACTTGACAAAATTCTGCGTTGTCTTAGTATTTATGCAACCTAATTGAATTCAGTGGGGCTGTACATTGTATAAATCCCACCAGAATGTGATTAATTATTTACAAAACATTTAAAATATCTGTGCAAAGACAGTATAGTCTAGGAGATTAGTAATGTATTTCAGAGATTTTCACTTATCATTGATTGTAAGGTGGCCCCACTCAGTATTGACCTGAAGTCATTACCTTCTAATGAGCTTTCTGTGGCCTGTGCAGGGAGGGGAAAAAAGGATGTATCTTATCTAGAGCCTAGTAGACAAGTATTGAAATCACAAATAGCATCAAACCCCTGTGGACCAAAATAGCCCAAATCTGTTGACTTTCATGGCACACTGCAAGACAAATCTTTTTTTGGAGATCTGCTAAAAAAGTGGTTCTATAGGAATGTTACATAAAGAGAACGTGGAATTTAGGGTTGTTTTTATTTTGTGCTGCCTTATTATAATTATGGGGTTGATATTTTTATAGAGTATATTTTAAATTATTAATTAAGGCACTCAGAGTGTTCAGACTGGTGCCTCTTATTGAATAAATAAACTACAATTAGCACTCCTCTTAATAGTCTCTATAGTGTCAAATTTGCAATTGCTTTATAGTGTCCCAAAATGTAGTAACTTATTTTTATAAGTTTATAAGCATACCACTTTGAGGCACCATAATCCTGGGGCCAATTGGAGTCCAGTTTGCTCCACCAAAGAAGATAAATTTATGTGCAGCTGCAATGACAGTTCTCCAGTCATGACCCTTCACCTTAATATATCCCCTGTGCTGGCTCTGTTCTACTTGGGGATACCTCTTTTTCTTCAGAAGTCCTCAGCTGGCCACTAAGACCAGCTGTAACTGTGTTTTGTGCCTCTTCTACCATCTGTTCTGTGCTGGCTCATTGTTCTACTACAATGAAGTAGTGCAATGCAGACTTGAATCTGGCCCTAGCAAAATGATAGAAAGCATAAACATATAGGGCTGGAAGGAATGTCAAGAGGTCATCTAGTCTATCCCTTCCTTCTGAGGCAGAATAATTAAATATACTTAGATCAGCCTTGAGAGAGGTTTGTCTAAGGGTATGCCTACACTGGCAAGTTTCTGCACAACAAGTGATACCACTTTAATAAAAGTGCTGGAATTAAACCGTCGTTGCATGTCCACAGGGTGCTCCTTGTGACAGTGGAGCACATCCACATAAGCAGCTCTTGCAACGGCAGAGAGAGCAATGCATTGTGGTAGCTATTCCACTGTGCTACTGGCCGCAGGGTGCTTTGGGAGGAGTTTGCAATGCCTCATTGGGCAGGCACCGCATCACATGATGCAGGTTTCCCCATCCCATTGTTCCATGGGCATCCTACTACATTACCAGCTGCTTTTCAACTGAAGCGGGAGGAGGGGAAAGTGTGTGTGACAGGGAGTGTGTGTGTGTATGGAATGGGGGAGAGACAGTGTGTTTTGGGGGACATGGAGCATGTCAGCTGTCTTGTAAGTTTAGACAGCAGCAATAAACAGCCAGTCCTGAGACGGGGGAGAGGAGAACCCTGACATCAGCCCCACTTCCCTCTCCAGCTCGCGCTCTCTCTCACTCTCTCTCTCTCACACACACACACACCCTTGTACCTCCGCATTCAACAGCACGAGCATTTCAAATTAATGGTTTGCTTTGTGTCCTGGAGCAGAACAGCACAGCACGCAAGGGCTGTCAGAAATGGAGCTCTGAAAGAAAGGGGTGCATGTCCTCAGGGCAGCCCTGTTCAGAAAAATGAGCAGAGCAGCCACTTGAGGGATTATGGGACACTTCTGGAGGCCAGCTGATTGCTTTCTGTGCTATAATGTGTTTACACTGCCAACACAGCGCTGGAGTCTCTGCGCTTTAAGGCTTATGACTCTCGTCCAGGTAGTTTATTTGCAACGCTGCAATAGAAGAGTTTCTGCGCACAAAGTGGCTTGAAAGCTGCTTTACTGCACAGTAACTTGCCAGTGCAGACAAGGCCTTTAATATATTAAGTAACACGTCTATCTGTGTTGATACTTTGTTATAAAATAAGCAAGTGAAATAGAGTGAGCTGATTGGCCAACAATCCCAAACTTGACTGTAATTACCACAATTGACTGCTCAGAATGTGGAGCTCTGAATGTTAGGCTCACAGTTCGAAATTTATGCTAACGAGATTAAAACCTTTTATTAACACAGTAGGATTCCAGTGTGAGAACTGCCACATTAATTTGCACCTAATTGTGTTGACAGCACTTTCTTTTGTGGCCTTATGTCAAATAACAACAGGCAAAGATAAATATAAGGTGATTTACACCCTGTCTTGGTTTTCCACTTAACAAACACTAAAAATACTGACACAGGCTAAATCCTGAGGACTTAGTTTTTCTCACAGCTCACCCAAGTTTATTCCCATTGACTTTAACAGGACTTTTGCCTAAGAAATGCGTAGCAACTGATGAAAGGTCTCTGTATTTTATACACATTTAATTTAATTTACACAACATGGATGTATTAGATACAAAGGTAAAATTAAAATACAAGCCTGCAAAAAATAAAGAATGACATATTTTAAATAGTCTTAAAAACACATGACTACAAATCACATTTAATAAATTGATTACCCTGATTTATGCTTACACATGTGTAAACACAGGGCCAGATCCTTGCACCTTCCCTCCCCACCAATCCATGTGCTTTGTGCTCATCAGGCTGCTGGAAAGATGCCCTGATGTCAGCTATATCCTTAGCATAGGGCAATTTCCTGGTGATGTAAAACCTGCTCTACACCACCTTCTGCTTCTGTCCTCCCAGACAGGGGACAGACTGTTATTGCTAGCGTAACATGGAGCCCTCCCTGTACTCTAAATTACAGCAAGATCTGAACCCTGGCCCCCAGTTGGCCCCAAGATCACGAGAGTTGAAAGATGCACCTCAAGGGCTATTCCAAGTGCAGCAAAGCCAATCAAGGAATCCTGGACCCTAAAGTCCAAACAGTTATGATATTGGCAGTAATGATCTCTATTGACATTTGTTCATATTTTAATGTCTTTACTTAAATCTTTGTAAACCAAGGGGCATTTGTTCTGTGACATTTTTCCCACTTAATTTTTGAGTTTATCTAACTTAATTTGTCTACCAGCTTATTATTTCAAGGATTGCTACCTTAACTTCCTCGATCTCATGCCTAAACCTCAAAGAGCTGAGTATCTCATTCTGTCTTTGGTCTATGGCAACAAGATACTATACAAGAACAAACTAAGAATTTTTATTTTTTTACAAAGGAAAATATTTCAATACACTGTTACTGTCATGGGGAAAGCCCTATATTTTACTAGAATGGAAGTATACTCTAGTTGAAGTAATATGCTTCACAGGATACCTTTTTGAGGGGACAAATGTTGTTAAGAAAGTTCAGCATGAGTGATCTCCACAGGGAGAGTATGGGGGAAGGGAAGGAATTCTGTTCCCTGGCCCCATGAGGTGGAATTTCCATTCCATGCTTTTTCCCTGGACTGGCAGCATTTGAGGAGCTCCAACAGAGCTGGGCTCTGCCTCACATACATGTGCACAGACCTTGCACATCCCCCGCAAATCCAGCCCCTCTGCAGAAGAGCCACACTGGTTCTGCTACATGTGGTGCTTGCTGCACCTGCAGAGGAAGTGGCAAGATCTGACCTAAATGGGAAGTTCACTCTAACCAAGAATTAAGTTTGCATACCACACTACACTGAAACAAAACTTGACCTGACTCACTATGAACTGAGTTTTTACTAAATCAGAGCTCCATACGAGGGTCCCACTCTACGCAGAATTAAGTAAAGTTGTGTCCACATTTAAATGTACATTGGGTAACATTAATTGTAACAACATTATTATATGATATTTCATTTTTTAATTGTACATGGGTGAGGTAGTAGCTATTATTGGGACTACCTTCTCTTGGTAAGAGAGACAAGCTTTTGAGGTCCAATAAAAGCTGTTACCTCACTCACTTTGTCTGTCAAATATCCTGGAACTAACACAGTTGAGTTGGGGAGTCCTCCTAATAAAGGATAAGAGACCGAAGCACTGCTCTATCCAACAGTTTTTAAAACTAACCTCTCAAACCATTGGAAGTCGACATAAAGTTACAAAGAAGTTGCTGAACGGATCCTACCCACAAGGCTGGGGAAATGTATTGACAGCTGTGGTAACTAAATACATGTGTACATTAATATGCAGCTACTGACAATGAAACAAAACACTGAATACAAAGACATGCCCCTTAAAAAACATTGCTTGTAAAGAAGCTTTCCTATAAATCCACCCGTCAAAATTCAGAGTTGAAGTTTTTTTCAATAACTATGTCTATTTCAAGACATCACTAACTGTAGTGACATTTTCTGTATTATTCCATGCATGAAAAATATCCTTGAAACAAGGAAGAAAGGGATCAGATAAAACATTTGAAGCTCCCACACCATCCTGCCAAGGGGAATTACTAGGAGGACTTCTGGAAAAGAAAAATTCATCATCCATGGAAGAAGAAAGCACAGCCTGCCACCCAAAGAATTATGGAGAGCAATAAAGCTGCCCAATAAACTCTAATATAAGTGTAGTTCAGACCTGCATGACTAAGGACAAAGCTCTTAAACAAGCAACAGGAAATAGGGACCTATTCTTATCACAAATGGACCTTTTCCTTTAATCCCATATGCACACGTAAGAGTTGTATACTCCTAGCATATTCTGATCAAAATTGACAAAGTGCATAAACGTAGACCCAGATCTAGTGTGCTAACTAGAGAAACCAAGCAGGCTTAAAGTGAAGAATTCTGTCTTTACTGGCAAGTAGAAATATGCTTATTTTTATTAATTAAAATATTACCCCAGGAAACAGGGTCTCCTGTAAAAAATATAGCTGACAGCTTACAGCTCAGATCAAGCATAAATATGCTTGTCAAACAGGACGCTGAATTGATCATGGCCTTGAAGTCTTTTAGTGGGGGGACCTCAAATCAGCTAAATAACGCCTTCTCTGAGATTCCATAGTTACTTCAAGGATATACATGACAATGTGCAAGATATCGAGCATAGTGAGACTGGTTTCTCATCATCATGTAGCAAGAGGTGCTGATGAATACCTCCTCTTTCTTTTATGAGAATCTAAGTAGCAATAATATTTGGCACTCAGTGCTTTACATGTTCAAAGCGCCATATGAACATTAATCTTTTCAATGCCTCTGCAAAGGAAAAGTATTATCTTCATTTTAGGGATAAATAACTAAACCAGAGATTATCAATTATTGTTGTTTTTATTATTTGATAATTTTTCACAGTTTATTTGGCCTTGAGAATGACACAAAGGAAAACAGGTCTCTGCCCCCAGGAGTTTCTAATCTAAACAGGAAAACTTGCCAAAGGCCACACATTGAGTAGCAGAGCTGGGATCAAAACTGAGCAGTTTCTGGCTTGCAGTTCTCAGCTTAAATCTTTGGTCTAAAATCAACAATACATTTTTTGGTGGAAAAAATCAATATTTTCAGCCAAGAATGAAACACTTTTAGTCTGAAAAATGTATCTGAAACCCAAAAATTGATTTGGAAATACCGTTCTGTTGCTGCATAGGAATTGTATTTCAGGTGCCTTATTCTCCTATTCTTGGCTCATCTGCCCGACCAGTCTACACCTCCCACGAAAACCCCCCTATTCTGAACAAAATAGTTAAATCAAAAGAAATTAAATTACTGATGCACAGGTATGCAACTGGTAAACTACCCATCATCTGAATAATGTATCAATCATTAAAAAAAGCCATGGATTTCTGATAGTTTCAGTTACTCTCTGATGGTACATGAAGGGGGTTCAGATCCAGACATAACACATAGGCAGACCTGGTACTAAAAGATTACCTCCTCCTGAGTATGGATATGAAGCACAAGCGTTGTGCTTGTACTGCTAGATCTCTCTACAGCCTTCAGTGCAGTTCTGATGAGATACACGTTATGATAGATACCAAGTATACTGATCCCCATAAAAATAATTGGGATAAATGGACAGCCCTCTCTTTTCTATCTCTCCCCAAAAATATGACAACAGAGAGAGACAATGAAAGTAATAGCTGGTAAAGGTAAAATAAATTACAGAAAATAGCGCTTCACATGACAGAGTCCTCTTGTCCCTGTCTAATGATGTTGTTAGCCGCAATAATGTAGCTGTGTCTGGTTTCTAAAAGTGTTGGCTAATTTTATGACCATTAATAATATTTGTCACTTATAGAATGTGAGCTATAGCCAATGTAATCTCACATTTTGGGACATCAGCTGACCTCCTTTGGGGCTAACTCCATTGTAATGCAGAGAATTTCACATGATTAAAGGCATTATGGAGTTTGACCTTTTGTGTGCTTATGAAAATAAATCAGTCTCTAGTCTCATTTGGTGTGGCTAATCCTATGTTCTTTCTTTGCAAAAGCAAAATCATCCTGTCTCCTCCATGGCAGAAATTGCCTTATATCTCTTTTGAGGATCTTTGTATTGCTCTATATCATTGCAACAAGATGCCAAAGGGTTCCAACAAACCTGTTTCTCTTATATTACTAAACGGGAGGAGGTCTCAGTATGGAAAAGGTCGAATCACTGTTTTATGGTTTAATAGTAATTGCTGTCTAGTGTGCAACTCACTCACATGGGCATAGGTTTCTGAAAAAGAAAAAAGACAGGTTGTGGCTTAGCCAAATGGAAGAATTTTGCTCTCAGCACACTCTTAGTTCTGAATTGTTCCACTCGATATCTAGTCATAGTGCATTCCACCTCTGAAAATGAACAACAGTTGTGACCCATTTACTGCAGAGGTGGAGCCCTGTGGGAGATGGAGGGACAGATGCATATTTATAGCCACACATCTGCTCATGGAAAGGTCACAAAGCAGGCATTAGCAAAGAAGAACTTCAAATGGACACTCCCTGGAGGATATATCTCCCATCAGCCCATAGATTCATGTTGGCAACTTGTCAGAGTTACAGTCCACATCCCAGCTGTTTTATGTTAAACCACAGAAAAATATGTATTTATGCTCCTCACATCAGCACACTGAAATGTCAAGAGATTCACCTCTCAATATGAAGACTCTCAGTAACACCAAAGAAAAGCATCTGACATGCCCCCTGGAAAATCCACACCTTGCTAAGGAGTCAAAAAGGGAAAGTGACTAGATGGAAATAATAAGCTTATGTTGACGAGGCAGTGCTATGTGTGTAGAGTGGATATTCTTATCATCTGCTTGTGCTCCTATACAGATAGTGAAAGGTTTGTTTTTACCTAGTCTCAGACGGTGGCCATTTAGTCCCATATTGCCCCCCATGCTATTTTTTTTTTTTGAGTTCTCCACAGTGGTGTTTCATCAGCCTAGGCAAGTGAGGTACAGCCCAACCAAAGAACTGAGAAGCTAATTTCTAAAGGCCAAATTTTTTGTATATATATAGACTTTTAAGGACAGTTAAGCATATACATTTTAAATAAGTAACGTAAATCCAAAAGAAGTGCTTGTGGTTTGATTAAAGTCTGTCACGTTACTCACTCTGTCTCTGTAGTGACAGGCAACGCCAGAAAATGTAGTGATGTGGGTGAGGCTCAAATCCTAGTACAGGTAAAAGAGCCTCAGGAAGCTACCTTGTTACCATGCCAACTTATCACCCCAGGAGTCATTTTAAGAGATGTTGCTGTGGCACCCAGGGCTTGGTGAGGGCCCAGCAGGACTGTAGCAGTTAAGGGTGGTTCTGACAGTGGGGTTTCACGGGGCCAAGACACTAGAGTGCAAGATGGAGGGGAGTTTTCAGTCATTCTGGCCTGGTGGAGCAGAGACCCCATGGCCAAGACTGTAAGGAGGAGGACAAGCCCCCAGCTGCGAGGGAGGCCATCCCACTGCTTAAATGCCTGGGTACTGCTCTGACACTCCTAGGTGGTGAGTGAGGCAGCAGGACCGTGACAGCGAGGCTGCAGAGGGCTCCCTGAACAGCCACAGGGCCAGTGACACACAGGCGCAGGGTGAAGTCGGGAACTGTGACACTGGTGAGGCACAGCAGAGACTCCCAACCAGGACTGGAAAGAGGATGACGTATATTGGGATTTATGACACTTTGTGATATGTGCCTCACCTGTTCAGAAAGGTCACGAGCCACCACTCGTTCTCCAGGAGAACATTACGTGCCTGATTTCCAAAGAGCTCAGCAGCCAGCCCAGCAACTCCCACTAATAAAGTTAGGAGATGAGTGCTTATGAAAATCTTGTTCTCAGTGATTTGTTCTGTTCTGTTCTATTCTAGGTTTTCTCTCAAATCTTGTGTGGTTTTACTCTTTAGCAGCTAGTGATGCAGAAAGTGAACCAATGGAAGATGAAGTCCAGACAGCATATAATAATATGGCATATAGGAATCTGTGGCCAGACAACTGGGAAGGTCAACCATGGAACAGCCAGCTATGCTTTACATTCGTCATATATTTTTCATGGTCATTATTAGAATCACCATGCTTAATGTTACGATTATATAAAACCCATCCCTGTAGCATCTATTGACAATTTGGCCTTGATGAGGTAAGAAAAATGTGGTAAATAGACAGAGAGTGGTTTTGGTAGAGAGGTAAGGAGAAATACAGCAGGATAAAAGAAAAAGGAAGTTTGAAGGATAAATGGTAAGTGAGAACACCCAAAATCGAGGGGCAAGCAATGGACGATGATAAATGAAATGTACTAACCTCCTGATGCCCAAAATCTGATGGCTATTGGAAGATCCTTGGGATGATATTCCTAAAAGAAGTTTCACAGAAACTCATTTTTCTCACTTATAATCTCTTGAAAAATAACACACTCTTCCATGAAGAGGAGATATCTGAGCCATTAGTGATTATCTTTGAAAAGTCATAGAAGACGAGAGAGATTCCAGAAGACTGGAAAAGGGCAAATATAGTGCCAAACTATAAAAAGGGGAATAAGGACAACCCAGGGAATTACAAACCAGTCCCCTTAACTCAGTACCCAGAAAGATAATGGAGCAAATAATTAAGCAAACAATTTTCAAACACCTAGAAGACAATAAGGTGATAAGTAAAAGACAACATGGAGTTGTCAAGAACAAATCATGTCAAACCAACCTATTAGCTTTCTTTGACAGGGTAACAAGACTTGTAGATAGGGAGGAAGTAGTAGATGTGGTACATGTTCATTTTATCAAGCCTTTTGATACTGTCTCGCATGATCTTCTCCTAAACAAACTAGGAAAATATACCCTCAGTGGAGCTGCCCTAATGTGGGTGCATAACTGGTTGGAAACCTATTCCCAGAGAATAGTTATCAGTGGTTTACAGACAAGCTGGAAGGGCATATCAAGATGGGTCCTGCTGGGTTGGGTTCTGTTCAATGTTTTTAACAATGATTTAGATAATGACGTATAAAGAGTACACTTATAAACTTGCGGACAATACATAGCTGGTAGGAATCGCAAGTACTCTGGAAGATAGCATTAAAATTCAAAATGACCTGGAGAAACTGGAGAAATGGTCAGAAGTAAATAGGATGCAATTCAAAAAGGACAAATGCAAAGTACTCCACTTATGAAGGAACAATCAGTTACATACATACAAAATAGAAAATGACTACTTAGGAAGGAGTATTGCAGAAAGAGATCTGGGGGGTCATAGTGGATCACAAAGCTAAATAGGAGTCAACAGTGTAACTCTGTTGCAATAAAAGCAAACAATATTCTGAGATGAATTATCAGGAGTGTTGTAAGCAAGGCACGAGAAGTAATTCTTCCACTCTACTCCATACTGATTAAGCCTCAAACTGGAGTACTGTGTCCAGTTCTGGGCACCATATTTGAGGAAAGTTGTGGACAAATTGGAGAAAGTCCAGAGAATAACAACAACGATTAAAGGTCTAGAAAACATGACCTATGAGGGAAGATTGAAAAAACTGAGTTTGTTTAGTCTGGAGAAGACTGATGGGACATGATAACAGTACATAAAAGGTTGTTACACAGAGGAAGAAAAAAATTTATACTTAATCTAGGATAGGATAAGAAGCAATGGGCTTAAATTGCAGCAAGGGAGGTTTAGATTGGACATTAGGAAAAACTTCCAAACTCTCAGGATAGTTAAGCACTGGAATAAATTGCCTAGGGAGGTTGTGAAATCTCTGTCATTGGAGATTTGTAAGAGCAGGTTACACAAACACTTGTCAGGAATGGTCTAGAGAATTCTTAGTCCTGTCTTGAGTGCAGGGAACTGGACTAGAAGACCTCTCGAAGTACCTTCCAGTCCTATAATTCTATGAATTACAAAGAGTGAAGTATGTGACTTAGGGCAAAAAACAAATGTGTAGCTTCAAAGAAAATAAATAACTTTCTACTGTAAGTTTTAAAATGAGTTATTGAGTATTTCCTAATGAAGTTATCAAGATTTGAAAATGCTTTCACTGCTGTCTTCTTTATTCAAAAACACATACAATCATTTATCTTCTTAAATACCATTTTACTTTAAAAAAAGCAATTGTTTCTCTCCTTCATACGATTTACTCACCTATATGAGAAACAAAGGATAGCTTTTCAAGGTAAAATAACATTTAAGGAGATAGAGTGACAGCTCTCTTTTACAGAATGCAGTTGGATCTGAATATAGGCACCTCGTAGTTATTCGGAAGAAAATGGGCACAGTGTGATAAGCAGACTGAATGGTGTTCCTATTTTTTGTTTTTATTTCATTTTGCAGATTGAACATGCTTCACTTTTCAAAAAAGTGAAGTAACACTTTAGCATTAAACCTGCTTAAAAGAAGAAAGCCTGGGATTGTCTGTTTATTATTTGGGAATGCAGTTAACAAAAATGTAATACAAAGGGATGTCAGTTCCCCTATTAAACATGTTCATCGTTATTTGAAACATTGCTGAAACAGAAGCATTCCAGTAGCAACCAGAACTCTTTAGTATTTGTTTCATCATTAAATTTCAACTAGAACTGAAATTGGTATTCTTTCCTTATCCCCATTCAGGATCGGCTCCAGGCACCAGTGCTCCAAGCCCGTGCCTCGGGTGGCAAGCCGCGATGGGTGGCCTGACATTCACTGTCAGGGCAGCAGTCAGGCAGTCGTTGGCGGCATGCCTACGGGAGGTCTGCTGCTGCCATGGATTCGGCAGCATTTCGGCGGTAAGGACAACAAGGACGCGGGACCCATGGACCTCCCGCAGAAACTCTGCCAAATTTGCGGTACACCGGAGAAACTGCAGGCATGTTGCGGAACTTCCGCGCCTGGGGCGGCAAAAACTTTAGAACCTTAGATATGTATGTTTACATCAGAAAGGCCTAGGCTTGGGCCAAATCTTGCTTTCTTTGAAGCCAACAGTTTTGTAGTTGATTTCAAGGGAACTAGGATTTGGCACCCTGATGTGGATCACCAGTCTGTCAAGGGAGCCCTTATCAGAGGGAGCCCTGTTTTCCTGTAGGACCCTAGGATGTAAGAATGTATCATGGGGCCAGTGGCCCTTCAGGGAGAATCAGGGACTAACTGGCCTCTGATGACCCCATAAACTATATCTGGGAGCAGGTTGGTGCTCCTAGTGATGGCTCATCAGACAATTAGCAAGGAAGCAGCTGAGTTCTATAAGAGGACTGCCTGAACAGTGTAAATAGGAGGCTGCTCAGATAGGAAAGGAGATCCCAGGTGAGAGGAAGGAAGAGATTTCTGTCCATGGGGATGTCCTGGTACTACATGCTAGGGGGAATCCCACAGAAAGCAATGCAGGCTCCTGTAGATGAGGGGCCCTGAGCTAGGGCTTAGAGATAACTGAGAGAGCTTCCAGGGAAGATTGTCAGATACATGGGGAATGGAGACAATAGGGGACATCTGATGGTTAGCTCAGGGAAGAGAGCTGGTGGGTGCCTTTGGAGAGTCCCAGAAGTTTAGGATAGGCTGTTCCTGGACAACTGAGCCACAGTAGTAGAGCTGACACCTGTGGTGGGGGATTGGAGCTAGGGACAAGGTGTCCAGGAAGGCAGTCCTGAGGCTAGTGTTTCAAAAGGGAAATGGAATGGAAGAGACCCACAATGCATGAGATAGGCTCCTGTGGGAGAGCCCTAAACTAGGGACTACAAGAAACAGGAGAAAATCCCAGCAGGGGTGGAGCATGAGTTTATATTGTATTTGGACTTCCAGTGGAGAAAAGTCTGGAGGAGTCAGTAGTCTGATAAGTGTGAGAAAGAGCAATAAGTTGAGACCTGGAAGGGTGAAAGGCCTTCTGTTCATGCCAGCTCTGATTCTGAATGTCCCAGAAGGGGGCTGAACTTTATGTGACTTGGACATCAAGAGTCCATTACTACAGTTTTGGACAGGAGAGGAAGTACAAAGGGGACTCTCCTTTGCAGAACATTTTCTTTCTACCATTTTAGGAAGAGGAAGGAGAGCACTAGTTGATGTTCACAGAGAAGCATGTCCTGTTGATGTCTGGTGGGGAAACACACCAACCTTAACCAGCCTTGCTTGCATCAAAGATGTAGTTTGGCATGAAGTGTTAGTGAAGTGAAGGTACATGATGCCACATGCACAACAAGAGCAAGACACACCCTAACTGTGGTACTTGGGTTTGACTCTAGTTTAGATATTAAGACGGACGTGTTCTCAAACCTGTCAGAGGCAGATAAACCATGGGCTTAGTGGAGACCAGGGAGGCCTCTATAAACTTGAGCCTCTGAATGGCAGTCAGTTTAGATTTTGAGACAGAAGTCTTGGAACAGTTCAAGAATGTAGCAAATGGCAGCTGACACTTGATGAGGAGTCCTTCCCCAAATTAGCCAATCATCCAGGTAAGGGCACTGACCACTAGCACCTTGGTAAAATCCCTCAATCAATAGGGCAAAGGTAGAACTTGATTCTAAAAATGTTTGTGGCCTACGATGAAACTTAGGTACCTCCTGTGCAATATGCTTCTTGGAAGTTGAGAGATATGAACCAGTCCCCAGGATTCAGAGAGGGAATTATTGAACTTGGGGCTGGACTTCTCTAGATTTCTGGGTAATGTGAAAGTAGAACTTGCAAACAGCTCAATTGTTGGTGATGTGCAATTCTCCTAAACCAAACAACATTTTACATGCCATTATTAATGGGCATAACACCCTCTGATGAGGAGCAATACTTAAATGCAGGCAACTTAGAAGAAGTCATCCTAGTACTAGAAAAATATCTTTTACTTAAGAATAGGTTTCTTTCTTTTTCTTTTTTTACCAGAAACAGCAAACAAGATACCCACAGGCAACAACTAACTATACCATTTTCACAAAGTTGAAAAAGAGTCAGCAGTTTGTTGAACAGACAGCGAGCAGGAAAAGGGGAGGGGAAGCGTGTGATGGTTGGCCTCCTCCACCCATTTATGTCCTGTGCAACTACAAAGAACACTTCTGGCCAAAAGACTTTCAACTTGGGCACATGCATATGGATAATCACTCGAAGGAGAAATAAGACTTATTCTCAGTTGCTATCAATCAGTGTGGTTCCATTGACTTCAATCTGTCCTATTACTTTTAAGAATCTTTTCTGACAGGGGGTTAATAGAATTAGAGGCTTGAAAGATTCAACCTTTTCCTCCATAAATAACACAAAGTTTAGCAGAAAATAATATAATGGTTTCAGTCCTGTTTTTTCAAATGCCATTTTGAGGAATGTAAGCTCCTTGTGCCAAGGCTGTCTTAGGTCACAAAATGATCCAATGTGTTTGCCTTTGTAAGTGATGTCATCTGCAGCTAAAGCTGCCTTCAGGATTCTCTACTTGTCACAAACATTAGATAGACAGACTATACTGATGCTTTTTATACTGAGCCTCTCTCAAGGTTCATCCATCTGAACCTCTAAGCATCTCCTCTAGTATATTAAGTTTAGTTGATCAGAGAGAAACTTTTCTATAATATACAGAATCAAAATTATCCAGAAAATCTAGAATTCAAACATTTGAAACCTCATTTAGTTTTCTCAAGTTTCTAGTCTTTTTTCCTATTATTTTTGAAGTGGATAGATTCACAAATTTAGGCATTTCTTCCACAAAGTCTTTTAAAGCCTTAATCTCAGCCTCCACATGGCTCACTGTTCAGCCCCAGTAACTTGAGTCCAAACCAGTAAACATTTCTGAGATCTTTACCTCCACAGAATACAGAGACTTGATATAAAACATTAAGTTCAACCTTACATTTGAAGGAGTTCCCTTCCCCTCTTCCTGCATTTTCTATAGAACAAGACAGTACTGGGTCTAGGAGTTTGGGACTGGGAGGAGTCAGACACCTCAGGATGTGTGTTGCTTTTCCTCATTTTACTGGTAAGGCCTGTAGATCTTTTTGCTCCAGAAGGAAAAGAATAACTTTGAATTTTTGCAGGAAGTCAGGAGTGTTATGTTTCCCAAAGCTGGAATTACTCTGCCATACGTCGGCTCCTGTATAGCTTCAGGCTCCCCTTTCCCCAAATAATCATTCTTAAAAATATATTCTAGAAGAACTAACAAGACACATAGATAACGACTAAGTAATATGCAATCCTATTATATCTCTCATCCTCCCTTTTTTCTGTTCCCCCGTCCCACTGTTTGCTACTTTGATTCACTGTATCATGACTAAAATTACATTGTAAACTCCTTTGAGCAGGGTGTATGCCTTTTACTTAATTTGTAAAGCACACAACATATTTTGCACACAGCATAAATAATGACAATATACACATTTCATTTCTAGGCATGGACAAATACTTAGATACAGTAAGTAGACGAATGTATTGATCGATCCAGGAGGCAGATTAATGAGCAGGGCAGAATCAGATTTAATTAACAGCTGCTAAAATGTATTTATTGATAGGGCAACTAAAGCTTCTCAAAGTCTGTGTCTAGTGGTTTGGTAGCTGACAGTTTGACAGGCAACACTGACAGAACTCTATTTTCAGCTGCCAGTCAAAGATTAGCAATCTGACACCAAGGGAATTCCCTATTAGTCATTAGATTACAAACTCAAAGTTGGCAGAGACAGGTTTTAGTTAGATATTCACATTCCCTCTACTTGGGTCTGAAGCTACCATTCCCCTGACATTTTTAGACTAGATAGCTATCAGTAATATATAAATGGGAGCCAGTCAAATGAGAGGGCCCCTGATTATTTGCCCAGATTCTAAAGAGAACTCTGATTGAAACTAATATTCTTTTCCTAAGCCACATTCACATCAGCTAAAAGCCAACAGTAGCTGAAAGTTAACGTTGCCAGTGGCTCTCACAGCCCCACACCCAGCTGCACTGAGCCCATGCTTAGCCCAATCACTGGGCAAGCTCTAATTTATGCAAGCTAAGGCAGTCTGCCAAGGACCATTCCAATGTGCCAGGATTGCCCACGTGCAGCATATTTCAGCTATTCTCCCCTCCCTCAGCTCCTAAAGCCCATGCCAGAATGCCCCCTACATGGGTTGGTAGGCAGGGGGAATGGGTGATGTAGAGCTGGCTTTACACCACCGGAAAGTCATCTATGTCAAAGGAATCCCCAGCTGCCCCCTTCGGAATGGTTCAAAGGATACTTAGCCTTGGCCAAGGATTTTACTCATAAAAAGAATTTCACATACGAGCAAGCAGGAATGTAGGGTGATAAAAACTATTTATTGGCTACTATGGATTAAAAAGGGCATTTAAAAATGTATTTTGGGGGAAAGTAGTGAAAACATAAATCTAAGAAGATACAATGTAAAAAAATAAAACATAAGTATACAGGAATAAAGACAAAAAATAGAAAATATTGTTTGCATGGAGGGATAATACAGTAAACTAAATCAATGTTCAATCATTTTTTCAATACATTATTTCCCTTGTAAAACCTCAACACTTTATTTTCAGAAGTGTTTCAAGAGAAATAGGAAGTAATCTACTGAATATTGGATTAAGAAAACATATAATAAAATAAAGTTACGTGTGTCTATGGATAGGTGTTGTTAGGACTTTTTTTTTTTTAAGAAATGGTATTTTAAAGAGCACTTTCAGTCTTAGGACTAGAGCCTGCAACAGAGAGTGGCAATATGAATATGTGAAGATTAATAAACAGCAGGCTTACTGCACATATATGACAGCAGTCATGCACACGTATGCAGAAAGTGGTTGTAAAGGCATCCATGGGAACAGTGACAATTGAAATTTCTACAGTTGCCACATGTGGAGCCAGTACGGTATTGTGAGATGTGGCATAAATAGATGGTGATCCCAGAAATGACCCCGCCTTTTCTAGATATGTACCACAGGTTAGATACGCATGTAGGTCTGAATGCTTGGTATGTAACTAGACTTCAAAAAATTCAATTTTTATTTTATTTTATTGATCGTTTTGATGGATAATATTGATGCTTATTTTAAAGCTTTTAAAAATTTTAAAAATTTAAATTTTCACATGAAAAATTATGAGTTTTAAGCATTTCTTAATTTTAATCAATTTGAATTTTCACAATTGCTGGAAATTATGGAGGGGGATAAGACACTGATTACTTAATGACAGAGGATGCTGAACCTGGCAACTGTTAAAACAAAAAAATTGTCAACATCACATCAAAATACATAAAGTAAATATCCTTAAATCAAACTACTATAATTTCTCAAGCATCAGTTCTCTCACTTTGCCTATCTGTACGTTTTGATTATAGATGGAAATATTTTTTCATGTATGTATGTATGGTGAAATCAACATTTACCACCATTTACTGATCACAATCTAATCCTTCTAAGCCTATATGTAACTATGTGCAGGATTCTTTTTTTAAAAAAGTTTCCACACCTAATAGGGTCTGCTTAAGCACCACAGCTGGAGAACATGAATATACACACACAAATATAATCTGTGTATGTGTGTGCACGCACGCACATGCGAGTGTCTAAACAACAGCTCACTATTTATGTAAATTTGGGAATATACTCAAAAGGCTTTTGATATTAGCATTCAATGGATTTCAAAAAATGAAATCTCTCTAAGCAGAATATATCTGTCCAAATCTTGTACACAATGCAGATATTTAATAACATAGCTATGTCTTTTCATTATGATGTCTATACTAGAGTTAGATTTGGAATAAATACTTTTGAATGTTTGAATGTTTTGCTAATGCAGTAAAGCCAACAACAAAAAATGAAAATATCCCACTGCCTTTTAAGGTCACCTTAACCAATTCCTCATACACACTGAAATGGCAAGTTCATAAATCACGGAAACAATGAAGTACTGTAAAATACATCTAATGTATAGAGCTGAATTTTAGTTGCAGCACCATAACCTGTAGTGCATCATCTATGATCAATTAAAGATGACCTTAATTCAGCAAGATCTAATACAGAAACTTATTGATTTTTTTTGATTAATAGCTTTTGTATACCTAGAGCTCTTGTAACCATTGCATGAATGTGTTAAATGAAGTGAGGAAATGATTAATCACTTGTGGGGATAAGGCATATGTTTCTGCATGAGTGTAGCACAAATTTCATACAAACAGATATTGTGATTAGGGTGACCAGATGTCCCAATTGTATAGGGACAGTCTAGATATGTGGGGCTTTTTCTTACATAAGTGCCTATTACTCCCCACCCTCTGTCCCAATTTTTCACACTTGCTACCGGGTCACCCTAATTGTGATTGTCAGCTAGAATCCTATACTCTTTCACGTGATTAAGACCCTGATTCAGCAAACCATATAAACACAGGCTAATACACTGAGTCATGACCTAAATGTTAATTTCAGTTAAAAAGCATGTTATTACAGCTTACAAAGAAAAACAGAGCTATATGCAGGCACATTCCATCACTGTTTTCCACAGATATAGGAAAATCTCCCTAAGAGCAAGGTTACATCAGTGCAAGGCATCTTAAAAGCCTATTCACTCCATTGTGGGGTCTGGAAACCAGAAAATGGTGGGATTAGTCAGAAGACATGCTCATGTAAACACTACCAGCCCAATCCTCAGCTGGATTCAGCAGCCTCTGCTGCTGGTTCAGGAGGTAATTTTCACTCACCCTACACAAACTTGCTCCTCTATGTACCAGTAGGGAAAAAAGGTAGCCTACCATAAAAAAGTTACTTAATCTTGGAGCCTACTAAAAATAAATGAGTTCTGCATATGGTTGAACCCTGCTCTTGGAGAGCAATGAATTTCTTGTAGTTAATATTCTATGTGGAAAATACCATAATCTGTAAGATGTATTTTTCCCCTTTGGCATGAATTCTTTTGCTAAGGAAATAATGATTTTGTAAAAGGTCACACAAGAAACACGCACACATCTAAAACTTAAAATATTCTGACACCAGTATTTCTAATGAAAAAAGGAAACTAGTAGTCTACCAAAGTTACAAAATTAAAAACACGAGAAAGGAGCATACAAAGCAGGTACAGTACGAATAATCCATCATGACAAATGATACTAATGATCTTTTAAAAAGTTAAACTGTTTTAAAGCATTGTTTTAGCCTATATGCTTAATAAGTTATTGATACATATAATTCTTTCGGTTAATATTTTATTTTTCTTGGAAGATATTGAAAGTTAGGAATTTTGATGTGTCACATAATCATATATATCCACACACAGACACATACATAAACCCACTCTCACTCCCCTCTCATATATATTGTGGCAAAGTTCTGGCCTTGTCCCTGTGGGTCCTGTGCTTCCAGGCAGTTTGTGTTAGCCTCAGAGGCTCAGTGCGACCCTCCACATAGCCCTTCTCTCTCTAGGCCAGGGTTACAGTCTACTGAGCCTTTTCATCATCAGCCAGCAAAGCTATTGGTGAGAGAACTCCCACAGTCTCTGTTGTCCCTTTGGGCTTATTTCAGGACAGTATAACCTCCTGTCCTGCTAGGGGCCTGCCTTCCCCTTCCAGGAGGTGTTTCAGTAGTAGCAGGTTGGGGGGAACCCGGGCCCACCCTCTACTCCGGGTTCCAGCCCAGGGACCCTAATGGTAGTAGCTATTGGCAGCCAACCTTTCACTGACAGAGTTGCTACTTTTTCCCTGGGCTACTTCCCCACAGCTCTCCCACTTCTCCCTTACCTCCGGGTATCACAAAGCTTCCTCTTCTCCAGCTCCTTTCTCCTTGGCTCCTCCACCTGACTAACTGGGAGGTTTTAAGCTGGTTTCAGCCAGCCCCTGGCTGGCTTCAGGTGTCCCAATCAGGCTAGTTATTTCTGCTACTTTCTAAAAGCTTCCTGATTGGCCTGGAGTAGCCTTTGTTTGGCTATCCAGGGAACAGGGACCGGCACATCCTGAGGCTGATATACCTGCCTCCAGCACTCTCCTATACCCTTCTGGTCTGACTCCGTCACTATATATATACACTATATATAGAGATCTCTACAAATGGTGATCTCTGTGTGTCTATATATATATATATATACACACACACACACAAACTGAAAAGGGATAAAAATCATTATCTGTTTTAGAACGAAATCTATGGACTGAAAATCCTGACCCCATTGAAACCAATGGGGATTTTGCAATTGGTTTCTATGGAGTCAAGATTTCACTCTATAGTGCAGAACCCTCTAGCCTGTCAGGTTGCAGCTGCTGCTCCTTCTTCTTGCATCCTGCTGTTGATTCCCCATTTTCTGCAAAATTTGAGTTTTCATGAAAATGAATAAATAAGTCTCTAGCTCGTGCATTAATGATAGAGAAGGGGAGGAGAGGGACCAAATGTGAAGCCATATGATCTTGTCACCCTGCCCTAAGCTATGTCACTGATAGCCACACCTGGAGTCTATTACATAGCTGAGGCTTGCCTGAGTACAACACACTGGCCATTCTTTTGCCAGGCCTCCTCCACTGTAAGGTGAGGAAGGAATGGCACAGAGCCAGGGCTTTCCCAGCTGGCTCATTACACTGGCTTTTCAGCCCTTTTCTGATGACAAGCATCTGATGGCAGAGAGGCTGCTGAGGAGAAGGCGCAGGAAAAGACAATGGCTCCGACTTCCCCTTCACCAGAGTTACTGTAGACAGCCCACAGAGCCCCAAAGTGGGGGTGCTGAGCTGGCAGGGAAGGTGGTGAAGTTAAGACTGCAGGGGACTGCATTGGTGCGGTACATCCCCACTTCACCCTTCACCCGCAGAGCTTCTAGGCAGACATTGTAGGAATCTAAAGATACACCTCAATGAAGGAAGGTGTCATTGGAAATACAGGCTGCTTTCCCTGGAGGGTAGATTCCCCAGCTAGTTCTGGGAGGGACAGTTTGCACCTCTCTGAGCTTGCAAAGTGAATGTAGTATTCTGACAGGTTAGTGGGTATTTTGGTTTGTTTTGATTTGGTTTTTTACTATGGTGGGGTGGTTTGCTCATTCAGAACACTATGCACTGATCTCCCCAGGCAACTGAGACTCTAATGCACTGAATGAACAGAATGCCTCTGAGTATCTGGGTCTGATTCAAGCTGCCACTCAAGTGCACACTACTCCGCTTAATCCATTGTGTACAGAGGACTCACAAGCAGGCCACATGCCATGAGGCAGAGGGGTCAGCCTGAAGAACTGGTGGTGCCATTATTTAGCCACGCAGCTTGATCCCAGTCACCATGTTCCAGCTGCTGGCCCTCAGAGGGTGAAGCACTCATATGCAAGGATGACTTCCCCCAGTGGCCTCCATTGCAAAACCTCTGTTGTGGAAAATGCCTCTCCTGACTATCAAAGGATCTCTGAAATGCAGAGTTCTTGCAGGGCAAAATCCCTTGACTGGCTAACCTTTATTCCAGAAAAGAATTAGGTCAGAGGAATCAAAGAGAACACACATAGTTATGTGACGGGCATGGCCACGCATCAGCAATCTTCAGTTCTAACAAAGAATTTTTCAAATGGAGTGATAGGAAATAATGAAAACACCTAAAACAAATAGGAAGTAATAACTAAAACTACAATAAGATGTTCTAAATACAGAAAAATGCAATTCACAATTCCTTCAACTAAAGGAGAAAGAGCCGTGCAAGAGATATCATTTTTCTTGTAAGAAACTGGACAGAAAGCAAGTTGATCGAGAATGAGGGATACATGTGTCTCTAATGGCTAAACCATTAGAGAGCTGTCTAGCCATATTCTTGCTCCTTAAAGGAAGGAAATAAGTTGAGCATAGAAAGCTGAGACATTGTAATGTCTGCCTTAGGTCACATAACTGTGGCTCTGGAGAGTGTTTTCAATTCCTAGCTTGTTAGCTATTTCTGATAAGAAGAGCATTTAATATGACTTTTGCCTTTGGAGAAAACTATTTCTTAGAAACAATCCACCCTTCTTAGAAATTAAAGAAATTAAAACGAAAGAACCAAACTCTAACAGTCATTTTTTCTGCACGGCCTTCCATGTTTTGATACAATAACAGCTATCCAATCAGTATGTGGAACATCAGTTAATTATTAAAAGAGAGCTGTTCGGTCACAATCTCTGATCCCAGTACACCAGCACAGGACATGAAAAAGGCTGGCACAACTTACTTCCACATGGAGCAAAGGGAATCATGGCCCAAACTGTTACTCCCTTTGGCACTATTTGGCACCGCCCAGCTTCTACGGCAGTGGCAACAGGCTGTCCCTTACTCATGTGGAATGCCAGTCAAACCCAACATAAATTAATGAGGGCAGTACAATCAGGGATCCCTATTCAGCCAAGAATTTGAGCATGTGGTTATGTCTATTCCTATTCAGGAAAATGCTTAAGCACATAGGTAATTTGATTTCAATTAGACTTAAGCCTAAAGTTAAACACATGCTTAAGTACTTTGCTGAATAGGATTGCCAAATTAGGGCCTTAATCCTGTTTCTTGTACAGCATCATGAACATTTTTGGTGCTTAAGAAATATTAAATAGTCAGATGAAACGAAGGAATGGCATATATTTGCCAAATTGAAAGAATAAAACTGGGTCAACCTAGTGTAAGAAAACTGAAAACCAAGGGTGATCTCTACAAATGGAGCTTCAAATCAAATTAACAACGTACCAAGATACTTAAGAAATATGGCACCGTCATTCACTTACTGGTATCTATTATTCCCAGCACTTCTGTGATAAATCAGTTTCTGCTCTTGAAGTCATAGCATCACCAACAAAAAGATGCAATGTCAATTCCTTCATGTTATTGGTAGATATTTGTGAACAGACTAGTTGAGCCACAAAGCAAAAAGTACATGATGGTGTCCTTCAAACATGATATAACAGGGATTTTTTTCCAAGCTTTGTTGTCATTATCCCTGAAGTTCTGTGTATTTATCTCTAAAATCTTCATGTTTATTTATTTTTTTAAATGAGTGGGGAGAATATTGTTGGGGCCAAAATTAAAATCAAAATAACTCAGATACTACAGTGACTGGAGCCCTATAAACATCTAAGCAGACAAACAGATTAAAAGAAATGTCATCTGGAGGTCATGTAGGATAGTAAAAATATTCACTGGCTTTCAGTCAGGGTTGTGCCTTAAAGTCACAATTGACCCCTAAATCTGGACATTCAGGAGAATGTCAGCAGCATTTTAGGGATTCAGCCAATGGATTAGAAATTAATGTTTTTGTTGTGCTGATTAGGTGAGCTCGATAGTGCTCACATTCTTAATATTATGAGCTGTGAAATCCAGTAATATCTTTATTTCATACAAGGAAAGGGGAAAACCTGTACAAATCTTCTGTGCATTGTTTTTGTAAGTGGGTTGGTCCGAGGATATTAGAGAGACTTCTATTGGTGAAAGAGAGAAGCTTTTGAGCTACAGAAGAGCTCTGTGTGGCTCTAAAGCTTGTTTCTCTCACCAACAAAAGCTGGTCCAATGAAAGGTACTACCTCACCCATCTTGTCTCTCTTATACAAATAAGAGTCACTAGTCTACTATTAGTAAACAGCCATATAATGAGTTAAGATTTGGTTATTATAAACTGTCTATTTGTAACGTTAGATCCCACTGAATTAGAAGATACTTTGGGTGAAATCTACCCCCCATTGAAATCAATGGTAAAATTCCCACTTACTTCCATAGAACCAGGATTTACTCCTTTGTAAGCAACTCATCTATGGTACCAGAAAGTGAAGCTTAATGACTCAGTTCTACAGCTGAATCCAACATCACACCACTGCATATGTAAACTGCAACTTGCTATAGACAAATAAAGATTCAGACAAACAAGACAGTAAAACTTTAGTGTACCTACTTCAGCAGTTAATGGGAAAGATGAAACCTGAGTTACACAGTATATTATAGAAACAATTTCCTTCAGTTTTACTGATGCAAGCACATTTTCTTGAACACGTAATTAAGAAAGTAACTTCCAAGTAAGTATCTATAGTGTACAAAAGTAAACAACAGGAATTTTTCAATTTTAAAGTACATAATTGATTAGACTTTCCAAGAGATTATTTTGTGTATTTTCTTACTCTTCCTGGCAAAATATTCATTAATAATGCAACATACTATCAAAATAGCTATACTAATATTAATTACATGAAAGTAAAAGGGAAACTCACTATTCTAAAGACTTAATATAATCCAATCTGTAACTAAAATTATATTACCCTGCTTTAATTAAAACATTATACACTAATTTTCCTTGGATGCTCACAATCATAATTACTGAACGTGTGGGTGAACCCTTGAATTACTTTTAATAGAATTTAGCCACCACCATTTGTGCTGGTGTCCCCAAAGGCAATAGCATATGAATAAAATAAATGTCTTCTATCAGTGGAAAAAAGGTGGAGACGTGAACCTCTTCTGCATGAAATCTAAAGAGAGAACATTAGCAAAACAAAAGTTAGAGTCCCTTTCTCAAATCTTGTCAAGAATACTGCTGCTGTAGGCATTCTGTTGCCTTTTCCATTCGATTCGTTATGGCAGTGCCTAAATTCTACTCTGAGAACGCTGTCTATGTGAAGATAGCCTCAAGTCTTCATTGGTTCCAGTTGTCTCAGAATATCATTCGCCCATGTAACATTCTCCTGAGAGTTCTAAAGGCATTCTTGAGGACAGTGGCTTGCCAACTGGTGCTATTGTTGAAATATATTCTATGGTAGTTAATAGCACAGTCCATAATTTAATACCTAAATCCATAATTAGGCACTAACATGCTTTGATGAGTAGTGAAATAGCGTTTAATGTATCAAAACTAGCAGGTGAGTTAGTACCCATTTACATTACTAGGGACAGTCCACACCTCACAGCTACTGTTTCAGGTGTTTTGCAAACTCAGGTATCCATTGCTTCATTGGTTTCACTCAGGTAATGTTAGTATGGTTAAAGCACTGAAGTAGGACTCAGGAGATCTTGGCTCTATTTCTAGCCCTGCCACAGGCTACCTTTGCGATAATGGTCAAGTCACTTAATCTTTCTGTGCCTCAATTCCTCATGTGTAAAATGGAGATAATGTTTCTTATGTACTGTTTGCCTATAAAAATGGCAAGCTCTTCAGAGCAGGGACTGTTTCTTCCTGGTTGTATCAGCTCTTAGCACAATGGTGACCAGATACTGAAAAACAAATCATAACCTAGTGGCCTAATTTTCAGAGGTACTCAGCACTCACAAGTCATATTAAAGTCAGTGGGTCTTATGAACGATCAGGCCTCTGAAAATAAGGGTAGTTTTATTTAGATGCCTAACTTAAGACACCCAAGTTTGAAAAATTTGGCCTTTACATATCAGCTTTAGCATGTTTCATTTAAGACTTGCCCAAAGAACTGTACTGTATATCTGGATGACACAGGTAGAAGTCTGGTATTAGTAATACCAGAGTATTACTAGAAATACTCACTGTAAAATACCAACCAGTTGTCATCCATTTTCTTGCTCAAAACAGTCCTCCCCACACCATTCCCTGGGAAATCTCAACATATGACAGAGCTTGAGAAGTAGCTATAGTACTGAAAATCCCATCTTTTAAAAAGCACCATAGTGAGCTGAATGAACGTAGTGCATTGACTAGGAGATACACAAGGTTCAAGTTCACATCTACTTTACAATCCTCATTTAATAGCCTACCAGAAATGAAGTGTGGGAAACAGCAAAATCATTAGGTCTCAAAGGGGACTGGTCTTATTTTCCTGTTGTTGAATAACCACGTCCTCAACAAGCAAGTCTCATGTTAAATCTCATGGAAATGGCTGGCTGTTTTATTTTAGCAGTGGAGCGAAGACGGAAGTTAAAAGGCAGTTCAACAGAGACGTGATGACAATTTCTGGACCACTTGGTAGGAGCAAGAAAAAGCTCAGAGCTGGATGCTTAAGACTTTGCACTCACCCTGAAAGCAAACATCTTATTATAAGTGTCCCTAGGGTGTTATGGAGGTGCCCAAGTGGCTCCATAGTTAAGGCTGCATTTAGTGTTCCACTTGAAGTGGTGCGTAAATTACCTTTAATTAAGCACGGCCATTCACTAAAATCAATCACAATCATGGACTATTTTTTTAAAAAAGAAACTTAATTCTTAGATTCTTTTCACTCTCCTTAGGGCATCTTTTCCCAGACTGTGACCCTAGGTGGCTGACCATACAGGACTAGTCCAAGGGACAAGGCCCTGAATCAAACGTGTTCTACAATGTCCAGTTTTCATTTTAAATAAAAAAGGAAAAGTCTCTAATTGTTATGATTGCCAAGAAACTGTGACCCAAATTACACTGATGAAGCAATGTCTGTCTGAGTTTGTCAAGAGCCGGAAACAACAGTTTGGAGGTATAAACTGGCCTCAATAATTAAACAGGTACTAATTCAGCTGCCAATAACACTACTTTAAATGTCAGTACTGTTAACTATTTCACTGCTTATCAATGCATGTAAGAAAGGAAAGAAAGCATCATACTTTGAAGATATACTAGATCAATCTATTCTGAGTGAGCACTCATTTTGGCTTGGTTTTTAACAACACATGGTGGAGTTAAAGGATGGAGCAATTGGTTTCATTTTACTGAAAGTCAGGGAAGTACTCAATTTTCAAAAGCTTGGGACACTCTACCTTAAGGTCTTCTTTGCAGAGTTTTAAAAAACTTTAAGAAATATTTTTTAAAATTTCCATAGGGATTGTGATCTTATTTCAATTAAAATCTAAAACAGGAGTGGGCAAACATTTTGGCCTGAGAGCCACATTGGGATTGCAAAACTGTAAGGAGGGACGGGTAGGGAAGGCTGTGCCTCCCCAAAGAGCCTGGCCTCTGCCCCTTACACTCCCACTTTCCCACCCCCTTATTGCCCCCCTCAGAACTCCCAACCCATCCAAATCCCCCTGCTCCTTGTCCCCTCACCACCCCCTCCCGGGACCCCTGCCCCTAATTGCCCCCTGCAACCTCTACCGCTATTCAACACCCCCCTCACTCCCTGTCCCTCCCAATCCCTATCCAGACCCCGACTCTGACTGGCTCCATAGGACCCCATCCCCTATCCAACCCCCTCTGCTCTCCGTCCCCTGACTGACCTCCTGACAGGACTCTTGGGACCCCACCCACTATCCAAACCCCTTTGTTCCCCAACCCCTGACTGCCCCCCCAAACCTCCACCCCATTCAACCACCACCTGCTCCCTGTCCCCTGACTGCCCCCCAGGACCTCCTGCCTCTTAATCAACCCTCCCACTCCTCGTCCCTTTACTATGCCATGCTGCCTGGTAGGAGCTCGCAGCCCCAACCAGAGCACTGACGGTGCAGCAAGATAAGGCTGTGGGGGACAGCTGGGGAGGGGCCAGGATCTAGCCTCCCCAGATGGAAACTCAAGGGCCAGGTAGGACAGTTCCACAGGCTGGATGTGGTCCATGGGCCGTAGTTTGCCCACCACCGATCTAAAACCTCACATGCTTGAAGTTTAACCACAGAACTTCATACTACAGAAAAACTTAACACAAGATAATTTTTTAAATAAATTATTCAAAATATAAATAGCTGGTTTTTTGTTTAGTTGGTTGGTTGGGTTTTTGCCAGACCTCTTATTTTTCACTACACTCAAACATACAAGACCTTATCTCCAACCTCATATTCTTTCAGGAACAAAACTCATTACAACAACTATTATAGATGTGTCCAGACAATGTAGCTTCATCTAATTGATGTTCATTAAGGTCATGTATTTGATTTCTGTGTAGAGCGACCAGGTGTCCCAATATTATCTGAACTGTCCCCATATTAGAGGCTTTGTCTTGTACATACAACTATACCCCAACCCCAAAAAACAGTGTCCCGATTTTTCACACTTGCTATCTGGCCACCCTATTTCCATATGAGAAATGTAAAGTATGCATTGAGTATGTCTATGTTAGAAATGAGACTGAATGTGGTATACGGCAATGCAGACTGGGACCGTGTTTACGTATTATGGTGTTTGGATGCTAAGATGTGAGTTGAACTTGTAGATATTAATGCAGATTTAAATGCTAATATTGATTAGTCATTTCCCTGATTTTTATTGACAGGAGATGCACTTGAGTAACCTTAAAGTTTTCTTGAGGTGTGATTTTGGTAGGCGCAAAGAAAACGTAGTCAATACTTGCATTGTTTTTAATACTTTTCAAACCATTCTGTGAGGAGGTAAAGAAATCTGCAGGGTCAAAAGAAAGCTGAGGAGCATGCTCACTAGCATCTGTGAGGGTTTTTGTTCAGCTTCTGTGGGAATCTATGATACATGTTGGGGAATTCTGCAGACTTTCCTACTTTTATCTTTATAATTAACCTACTGTATGAATGCTAGAAATATAATTACAGGAAAAACAGAACATATTGCATTCAGAGGCCATTGTAAAATACAGTAAGAGGAGCAACTGAATAAGAAGAAACAATGAAGAGCATTTTTGCTTACACAAACAGACAAGATAACTAAACACAGTTACCGTCACATCAATAAAGCAAGCATAATAAAATATGAGGCAAATGAAAAGATATCAGCTCTGTAACATATTGTTATGAGAATAGGAAACAACCCCATGTGCCTTATTCTGAAGTGGTTTTATTTCTTCTTTCATATATGCTGGAAATCATTCTCAACTGTTTTCAAAAGCACAACAGGCTGCTTCAGGGAGCAAGAACCACTTCCCCATAGCCTGATTAGTTTTCTGGGGTGCATAGTGTTCACAGTATCCTTGTTAGATGCTGAGTGTTATCACAATGGAATACTAATAAGATACACAAAAGAGTAGGTGACGAGGGGAAAGAGTACAATTTTTAGCCTCCAAGACTGGAGAAGAGGAACTATTTTTGTAATAAAGAAAGCACAAATTTGCAGTTTCTATAGATTTTCTCTGCCAAGTTTATCTGACATTGAGGATAAATAATTATCACCATGCTACTTGCATAACATATTGCTGCAGCAATATGAAACAAACAAACAAAATGACAGCAACGACAAAGAAAACAAGTTCACATTGAAAAAATGGACAAAAACACATATCTTAAAAATAGACTGAACAATTTCAATAGCAACACTGACGTAATGACCATTTATGAAAGCTCTTTATTCCGCTTTGCAAATGTTGTTTACACTTCTTTCAGTGCGGACAGAGATTACTCATATAAACCCTTTAGTGCTAGCTCCAATTTTGGCTGCCCACTGGAAATTAAATATATGATGTATATAATTGTTAAGATATGTCCTTTTTATATATCCCTCCTTAAACTGAAGATGGGGGCAATGAGATGCTATTGATGCATTAGCCGTTTACAGCTTCCTGTAGGGTTAGAAATGAAAGTGAGGTCAGTGTTCCTAATCCATTACACAGACATTTATTTTCCTCACAAAAACATGACAATACTTTGTGCCTAGAAATCTGTATTTAACAGTGGCCCTTGGCAAGGGCAATAGGGAAGCTGCTGGTCAGGATTAAGGAGTACTGGCAGAGTTTCATTAAGAATCTTTTCTGCCCTCTCTGTAATACACTTTGCAATCAGGAAGCTCAAACAATATACCTGGTCCAGACTGTAAAATTAATCGCTCCCTAATATCATATGCACAAAAATTACCAAAAAAATAAAACCCCAATGAAGAAATGTTGAGATTCAGTAGATTTTTGTGATGTATTATAAACAACAATTGAATTATAAAACTCCTAAAAGCTAGAAGAATGAGAGAACAGCTACTTACCAATAACTGTGTTTCTTTACATAGATTGTGGATCCAATTGCAACCATTACTCCCATGGATGTACACTTACATGAACAAGCCTGCTGAAGTCAATGCGACTACTCACGTAAGTGCTCATTCACATAAGGATTGCACAATTGAGCGCTTTGGGAATAGATAAACATCTCCAGTTTGTGCATGTGCTCTTAAGAGTCCAGTTTGAGACCTTCTGCAAAGCAGTGATTTGGGAGACGCACGAATCTCTCTCATGGAACCAAATATTCTGGGAAGGGTTATGAGCTAGATTGTGCTCACACAGGGAAAGATATGGTGATTTGCCCTTGTAAAGGCTATACAGGGAAGTGTCTTGCCCATCCACCACAGTGCAAGGGCTAATAAAATTGACCTGTTATAAGAAGCTGGGACTCCAAACTTCCTTCCCTTTAATCAAAATCCCTAATAAAGGCTCCAATGAATGAGTGATGGAGGGTAAGAGCACGGATGCATACAATCTACTAGAAGAGCAGCAGTGTTTCTGATAAATAATCTTTCTTTCTCCTCTAAGCATGAGCCTCACTTCTGAGTGATTAAATGGCAACACTGTCAAAGGATGTGGATGTGAGATGCTTGAGCTAAATAAAAATTGAGGACTGCTCTCCAAATTGGGCATCCGAGATGCTTGAGCTAAATAAAAATTGAGGACTGCTCTCCAAATTGGGCATCCTATCTAGCCGCCAAATTTAACATGCCTAAAGATTTGACTAGTACTCAAGCAGCAGTCTTACTTATCAACAGTCACAATAACACCACCCCAACACAGTGAGGAGGGCTACTTTAGGCTTTGTGGAATGTGTCCTCAGACCACGGAACTGTAACAAATACAAAGTCATAACAACTTGCAAAACTTGTTCATCTTAGGCAATCAGAGCAGAAATCATCTGCTCCCTTGGATTTACCTCCATATGCTACAAATAATCTACACAATTTGCAAATGGCTTTATTTTTATTTAAATCATAGCCAAAGGCCCTTTTTATTCATCTAAACTATATAGCCCATTCACCTCACATAAAGTATGCTGTTTAGAGAAAAAGAAAGCAAGTTGATGGACTAGTTCACCTGAAAATGAGTCATTGTTTTAGTATAAAATGGTGGCCACAGGCACAAAGCCACCTTATCTTTATGCAACACTACAGGAATAGGAGAGGTTAGCGTTTTATATTTGAACCTCTATGACACACCTTCAAGAGGGTCTCCATTGAACTGATAAGTGCTAAGCTGTAGTCCTAAGAAGGTGGTGGCCCATAATCAGCTAGCAAAGTAAGAATCAGTCCTTGGAGGAAATCACAAGAGGGCACTATAGATATGACCCTATAGTGTGTACGTCTTATTTGGCCCCGATTATGACTTATCAAACCAACTCAACTGAATGATGGAACAAACCTGATGAAACAGACTTCAGAATCACTCAGTATCATAAATCTAGCTAAAAATGTAATAATTCAACAAAATGACTAATGAATCCAGAAAACGAACATTTCTAATACCAGACTACTATAGCCTATAAAACAATAGTGAATGTCAGATGGAGTTCTGACATCATGGTTTGCAGCAGTTAAAAGGAAATAGAAGGACTAGGACCACATAATTCCTTTACAAGGAATCTATACTGATAGAACTAAAAGAAAAAGTACCTTTTCCTTTCTACAATGTTGATAATAATCTAAATAACATTTCCTCCCTATACCTAACACTGCTCCATTACAACACAAAGGAATCAATTAAAGATACTGTGCTAGACTGATAAAGATATTTACGCACTTTAAAAGGTATATAGGTGGGATTTTCAAAAGTGCTTAAATGAGTTAAGCACCTAACTCCTATTGATTTTCTATTTCACTACCTATAATTTCAAAATGCAACAATTTTTTTATTCATATTTAAATTTGTGAATATTTAAATATGGAAAAGTAAACAATTACTCATTTACAGAAGCAGTCACTACCACATGCACATTCCAGTTATGCTGTGAAGTGAACTCTGGGGCATTATTTATGCTCATTACTGCACTGCTGTCTTTGTAGTGCCATAGGTCTCTTATTACACTGGTCTACAATTTTTTAGAAGTCGTCTCCTTCAGAGATAAAATGTGATATTTATTATGTATTTTGATGTGCTGAATTCAAATATGACAATTGAAACAACTGATTGGCTACTGTTTCAAAGATATTTAAGTTTTTACATTTTATGTCTATGTCTATTGTGTAGATAGTAGAGTTTTAATCATAAATTGTAAACCTAGGTCTTTTCATGTGTTTATGGTTGCTTTACATGATAATATTTCACCTGTCCTGTTTATGTAACACTCTAAAAAGCAGCAAAAGAGTTATATAAATAAAATGTATTATGAAACAAAAGGCAAAAAACTATTATGTACATAGTTTAGTCCTATTCAGTGTCTACTCGGCGCTTCTTGGCTTGTCTCTTGTATTCATTAAATGGAGCATCTCTTGTCACTGTCCAGCAATAGTCTGCAAGGATTGATGGGCTCCATTTGCCCTGATAGCGTTTCTCCATTGTTGCAATGTCCTGGTGAAATCGCTCGCCGTGCTCGTCGCTCACTGCTCCGCAGTTTGGTGGAAAAAAGTCTAGATGAGAGTGCAAAAAATGTATCTTAAGTGACATGTTGCAACCAAGGCTTTTGTATGCCTTGAGGAGGTTTTCCACCAACAACCTGTAGTTGTCTGCCTTGTTGTTTCCAAGAAAATGTATTGCCACTGACCGGAAGGCTTTCCATGCCATCTTTTCCTTGCCACGCAGTGCATGGTCAAATGCATCATCTCGAAGAAGTTCACGAATCTGAGGACCAACAAAGACACCTTCCTTTATCTTAGCTTCACTTAACCTTGGAAATTTTCCACGGAGGTACTTGAAAGCTGCTTGTGTTTTGTCAATGGCCTTGACAAAGTTCTTCATCAGACCCAGCTTGATGTGTAAGGGTGGTAACAAAATCTTCCTTGATTCCACAAGTGGTGGATGCTGAACACTTTTCCTCCCAGGCTCCAATGACTGTCGGAGTGGCCAATCTTTCTTGATATAGTAGGAATCTCTTGCACGACTATCCCATTCGCAGAGAAAACAGCAGTACTTTGTGTATCCAGTCTGTAGACCAAGCAAGAGAGCAACAACCTTCAAATCGCCACAAAGCTGCCACTGACGTTGGTCATAGTTTATGCACCACAAAAGTTGTTTCATGTTGTCATAGGTTTCCTTCATATGGACTGCATGACCAACTGGAATTGATGGCAAAACATTGCCATTATGCAGCAAAACAGCTTTAAGACTCGTCTTCGATGAATCAATGAAGAGTCTCCACTCATCTGGATTGTGAACGATGTTGAGGGCTGCCATCATACCATCGATGTTGATGCAGGCTACAAGATCACCTTCCATGACGAAGAATGGGATAAGATCCTTTTGACGGTCACAGAACATGGAAACCCTAACATCACCTGCCAGGAGATTCCACTGCTGTAGTCTGGAGCCCAACAGCTTTGCCTTACTCTTGGGTAGTTCCAAATCCCTGACAAGGTCATTCAGTTCAGCTTGTGTTAGGAGGTGTGGTTCAGAGGAGGAGGATGGGAGAAAATGTAGGTCCTGTGACATTGATGGTTCAGAACCAGAAGTTTCATCCTCTTCGTCTTCCTCATCTGACTCAAGTGAGAATGATTCTGGTGCATCAGGAACGGGCAGTCCTTCTCCGTGGGGTATTGGGCGTATAGCTGATGGAATGTTTGGATAATGCACAGTCCACTTTTTCTTCTTTGACACACCTTTCCCAACTGGAGGCACCATGCAGAAGTAACAATTGCTGGTATGATCTGTTGGCTCTCTCCAAATCATTGGCACTGCAAAAGGCATAGATTTCCTTTTCCTGTTCAACCACTGACAAAGATTTGTTGCACAAGTGTTGCAGCATATGTGTGGGGCCCACCTCTTGTCCTGATCTCCAATTTTGCAGCCAAAATAAAGGTGATAGGCTGTCTTAACCATAGTGGTTGTACTGCGCTTTTGTGATGCAAAAGTCACTTCACCACAAACACAGCAGAAGTTATCTGCACTGTTCACACAAATACGAGGCATCTCTGCTCACTTTGCCTAAACAGAAATGTGTCCCTTTGCAAAATCAAACACTGACAAATAAGAGAGCATGACACTGTATGATTTCTCGAGCTGATATAGGGCAATTTGTTCAGCAGAGTGATGTAAGCTTCGTTATGATTGCATCATCCATGACTTCTAGGAATAACATGATGCAATTCATATCACGTATGACGCAATACCAGCTTCAGATTGCATCATTCATTATTTTGCCTAAAAAGCAAGCACTGTCCAAACCCAGTCATAGATTTATTCATAGATCCAGTCAAAGATGTATTTTAGTCATTTCTGGTATAAATTGAGATCCCTTCCCTTTATAACTCACTTATCCTCCGCCATTCCCATGTCAAGGGTCGTATATACTGACCCAATAGCATATCTTGAAAACTAGAGCCAATCAACAATTTAAACATCATTTTCGTTCTCAGTGACACAGAATCAGTAAAGTTTGACTACATTTATTTCAGAAGCATTTTGGCTGTAGAGCAGCGTTATTTGTCAATTGCAAGAAGACCCTCATTTTCAGTTAATATCTTGTCTATGAAATGCCCTTGCAGCATGACAGAAAGGTTCAAACTACTCAGGACTTATTAAGTGATATTTCAGGATATGTCTACGCAGCAATAGCAGTGTACAGGCTACCTGAGGTATCTTGAATCCAGATAGTAAGGGGTTTTTTTTGGTGTGGTTGTTGTCCTTCATGACCGAAGATGACACTGATGATAGTATTACATCTTGTGAGTACGGCTGTGGCTAAGAAGGCCGATGTGTGAGTTGTTGTCCTTTCCACATGAAGAGCCTAGGAAACTCAATGCTGGGGAAGAGAGATTACAATCTGTGCCTGCTGAGTTTGCCGCTGTTTACAACTCAGCCTCCATGCCTCAAGATCCATACGGTAGTTAATCTGAAAATTGACCCAAATTGACCACTGCTCACCTGCTTGATGAACCAGCTCCCAGCTGTCAACATATGACACCATTTGAAATTATCCTTCAGTGTGTCCTTGAAGCATTTCTTCTGGCTGCCATGTATGTGGTTGTCCACTTTCCATTTGTTATACAACAACTTCTTTGGCATGCTGCTATCATCCATCCTCAACACATGACCAGCCCAGCATACCCATGATGCAATAAATATGGCTTCGATCCCTGTGACTATGTTCCAGAACTTCATTATTGGTAACTTTATTCTGTCATTTTATGAAAAGCATGGAACACAGATGTTGCAAATGAAACTTGTCTAGAAACTTAATGGGATACGTACTGCAGGTCCAGGTCTCACAACCACACAAAAAGTTGGAAAGCACAACCACTTTATAGGCTTTTAGCTTGGATTGAAGTTTAATGTCATGTTGCTGCTAGACTCTGCCAGACAGTCTCCCAAATGATGAACCGGCTTTGTTGATAAGACTTGCCAGCTCCTTTTCTACAGTAACATCAGTCTACAATATACTGCCCACGATAGCAGGTAGTATTCAGCAGTGTGTTGCTGATAGTGACTTCTGTGTAGGGTTTTGCTGGTGCAGGTTGAAAAATGACCTTTGTCTTTTTCAGATTGATTGTCAGCCTGTGCCTTTCTGCAGTCTCTGCAAATCTTCCCATAATCAATTCTATCTCTTTTAGAGTATATGCCCCTACAGGACATTCCTTGGCACACAGCAGCTAATGAACAATTGCTTTGAAGACCTTTGTGGAAGATCACAGCCTGTTCAGGTTAAATAATTTTCCAAAGAATCAGAAATGTATCTGCATAGAAGAGATTAAACAAGAATGGACCAATTACATGGCCCTGCTTAACACCATTAGTGATAGGAAATGCATCAGACAGAAAATCATCTATATGGACTCATCCGAGCATTCTGTCATATAATAGCCTCAGAATGTCGGTGAATTTTTCTGGATAACCGAACTTACATGATAATTGCCAAAACCTAGATCTACTTATGGCGTCAAATGCTTTATCCAGGTCAATAAAGACCATGTAGAGGTTCTGTTGCAGTTTTCTGCATTTCTCTTTCATTTGACAGGCTACTAATATTATGTCTCCCATGTCTTAAATTGGTTTAAAACCACATTGCAACCCCTTTGGCAGTGAGTAGCGAAGTTGCATAGCAGACAGTCAAAGAGTACTCTTGGTCAGCACCTTTCCAACACTGGAGAGTAATGAGATACTGTGATGGTTACCACAGTCAAACTTTTCACCTTTCCTCTTGTACATGGTGACAATGGTGATATCTCTGTAGTCTTGTGACATGTCTTCAGTACTCCATATATTGAGAAATAGTCCATGAAGTCGTCTCACCAGGATCTCACCTCATACTTGAATAGTTCTGCAGGAACACCATGAGATCCGGGAGCCTTGTAATTCTTCATGGTACTGATTGCCATGCTGGCTTTGTCAAGTGAGGATAGGTCTTTGGTCTCATGACAGTTGGCACAGCACTGAATTTCATCTGCCTTTACATCCCACCACTGATCACTCATATCTCTAAGCTTAGATTAGATGTCATGACAGATTCCAGTATGTTATAGATGTGCATACAGGGACATGAGATACAAAAATTAGATGATGCATCTCATGATTTTTAGTGAGTACTTGTTGAATTTCTGGATCATTCTCATAAAACCCATCTTGATAACATCATTTTGGTGTACCCTTGGTGGCATGAATAGCTCGATAGACAATGTTGTGAAAAGTCACCGACTCACAACCATTTATAAACTCACTGTTTATGTTGGCATAATTTAAAGAAATTTAAAGAAAGAGAATCCAGCATTTACTCCAGTTTAAGCCAACAAGAGACCCAGGTCCCATGCTGTAAAAAAGGTGAAAACCCCCAGGGTCTCTGCCAATCTAACTTAGCAGAAAATTCCTTCCCAACTTCAAATATGGCAATCTGTTAGACCTCCCAGCATGTCAGCAAAACCCACCAGCCAGACACCTGGGAAAGAATTAACTGTAGTAATGCAGAGCCCTCCCCATCTAGTGTCCCAGCTCCAGCTGTCACAGATGGGCCACATGCCATTGTAGACAATCTCATCATATTATCGCCTCCATAAACTTATCAAGCTCAGTCTTGAAGGAAGGTAGCTCCAGAACTTCACTCCTCTAATGGTTACTTAATTCCCTATTTCTAAAACTAACTCTTTTTGTTTTTAGCTGAGTAGCTGAAATTCCTGCTTTTAAGAAGAGGTATTGTACAGAAAACTGTAAGAGTTACAGATAGTTCCATGTTAATTGCCTGTTAGGGTTTCTTAGGGTGCAATGTGTGCAATTTAAACAGAAAGCCATACATTCACAAATCAGATATACTCATCTAAATAGCAACAACTTACCTTTATCTATGCTGCACTAAAATGACATATTTTCCCCTTTTTTAAGAAGTTATTCATCTTAAAGAATAAGTTAGATGCCCAAAAGAAAAGCTAATGCAGGCTAATAATGCTAGTTTCTCTCATGAAATCATAGAAATGGATGCTGAAATATGTAAACATATAAAATGATGTTTCTACATATTTGATAGCCAATAAAAACATGGTAAATATATATTTTCTGCATTGAAATTATTAAATTAGCACATTGAAAGGCTATATCTTCTCACCATGCTCTATCAAAAAGATCTTAGATTACTGTGCATTTTCTGTTGTTTAAAAATGGGTTTTGTCATGAATGGAGCACAGATGTCAGGCAAAGATCCACTAATCAGTTTCAAATCTTTAGCATTCAGCATTCTAAAGTTCTCAGCATGGATTAGCCCTTCCACGATTTAGTGCCACATACAGCAGTCCTTTTTAAAGCAAAATTCTTGCTGAATATGCACTGACCGTCATGGAGTTCGACTGGGGAATGAAGAATTAACGGGTTTTAAAGATTCTGCTGGTTTCAGTGATGTTCCCTCTACTTAAAATGGGGAATACTATGGGAACTGGCAGCATTCTGAAAATGAGAATACACTAAGTACAACCACCATTAATGACTGAAGTAAGCCATAACCAAAACTCCCATCTGCTCAAATACAGCCTCCCACCCTGAAGTTTCTTCTAATTCTTCTCTGATGGCACCAGTTCCTCTGAAGTGAAGACGTTCTCCTAGGTCCACTCCCTCTTACCTAGATGCTCAATGATACAGGGAATCATAGAAAATAGTTCCTTTGAAATTTTTTTGACCAGTTGTACATATAAACTACCCAATATAGAACTGTCAGATTGGAAGGGACCTGGAGGCATCTTCTACAGTCCAGTTCCCTGCACTCCAGGCTGGACTAAGTATTATCTAGACAACCCGACAGGTGTTTGTCTAACCTGCTCTTAAAAGTCTCCAGTGATGGAGATTCCACAACGTCCCTAAGCAATTTACTCTAGTGCTTAACCACCCAGACTGTTAGGAAGTTTTTCCTAATGTCAAACCTAAACTGTCCTTGCTGCAATTTAAGCTGACTGTCTCTTGTCCTATCAACAAACGTTAATGAGAACAATTTTTCTCCCTCCTCCTTGTAACAATCTATTCTGTACTTGGAAACTGTTATCGTGTCCCCTCTCAATCTTCTTTTCTCCAGAGTAAACAAACCCAATTTTTTCAATCTTCCCTCATAGATCATGTTTTCTAGACTTTTAATATTTTTTGTTGCTGTTCTCTGGACTCTCTCCAGTTCATCCATATTTTTCCAAAAATGTGGTGCCTAGAACTAGACACAATACTCCAGTTGAGGCTGAATCAGCACGGAGTAGAGTGGAATAATTACTTCTTGTTTACAATACTCCTGCTAATTAATCCCAAAATGATGTTTGCTTTTTTTTGCAACAGAATTACACTGTTGATTCATATTTAGCTTGTGAACCACTATGACTCTCAGATCCCTTTCTTCAGTACTCCTTCTTAAGCAGTCATTTCCCATTTTGCATGGGTTCAACTGATTGTTTCTAAGAGGAGTACTTTTCATTTCTCCTTGTTGAATTTCATCCTATTTACTTTAGACCATTTCTCCAGTTTGTCCAGATCATTTTGAATGTTAATGCTATCTTTCAAAGCACTTGCAACCCCTCCCACATTAGTATCATCCACAAACTTTATAAGTGTACTTTCTACGCCATTATCTAAAATACAGAAAAAGATATAAAACTGCCAACTGTCCTCAATTATTTTTCCCATTAGACTTACTTCCCACCAGATCTTACCTACCAACTCCCTGAGGTTGCTAAAGTCTGCTTTCTTGAAATTCATTTTCTTTATTGTGCTGTTTTCTCTCCTACCATTCCTTAGAATCATGAACTCTATCACTCTATCACATTACATAGATAATCTAAAAAAAATCTAAAGATATCTAATCTACAAATTAATGTTTGGTCCAAGTGAAAAGAAATCTCTCTGGGCATAGACTGAAGGGGCCTGCATCTGCAGCTTGCCATGGGAAAGAAGGCACTGAAGCGGCTGGATACTACACGACCTTTTATCATCACCTCAGTCATTTCATAATGTCTGGTGTCACAAGAAGTTCTCACGCAGTTACTATAAGCTTTGCTTTTCTAGAAGATTCTTTATGCTCATCTGTGCTAAGATGCACATCTCACATGTGGGAATATACAGGAGCCCTGTAAGAGCAACCTTGAAGAAGATTACATATTATCAGCCAGAAAACTCTGCCAATATATATCTCCACCTGTTTTCCTTGGGAAAAAACATCAAAATGTCACTGTGGCCACATTTAGTATTAACTGTTAATGTCAATGGTCTAATAAAACAATGATCCTTAAAGAAAACTAAGTAATAAATATAAATTTAATTTGAAAAGAATACTTGGTAATAGCATAAAATCTGACAGATTCATTAAGGTCTATTTTCTGAGCCTTGTTTTGGAGTGCAATTGTTCGTGCAGTCCTGTCCATTTGATAAGGTCTCCTCTGTGTAATGTTTCCTAAAAACATAAAGCACAAACACACAAGTGATCGTATCCATTGCTGGGTACCTGGGAACAATGAGAGGGCTATTAACTGTTCCTTCAAGTGGGGAAAATGTGAGCCATTGCTATGAATTAGAAAATAAAATTACTCTGAATTTATGAAAACGTAATCTCCATTGCTGAAATGCCAAGGCTTGGTTTACAAAAGGATTTACCGCCCTACAGTGCAAGATGCTCTAAAAAACTATGTAGTGTCTGCATGTATATGAACAACGCTAATAAAATTTCTGAAATATATTTTCTCCTGATATTTATGCAGCACTAAAACCACAAACTACTCCAATCCTTTTGAATAATACTTTGTATTATGTGCAGAAAACGCAGTTTCATTAAGCTTCGCTTCTTTTTGGAGCCAAATAAAGCCACACCCTCTGTGCATGAAGGCCACGGTGTCTTGCAAAATACATGACTATTTTGACATAGTCCATTATGAAACATTTGGATCTTTCTCTTAGAAACAGGCCAGCTGGGGGTTTGTTTGGGTTTTCAAAAACCTTGGTTATATTTTGCAAATTCAAAACCAAATCCACACCTGGTTTTGGTTTCAGATTAACAGTACACAGCAGTGGTGTGCCTGGAGTCTGGAGATGGCGGATTGGATTGCACGATACTGACTCTCCTTCTTGTTTCCAGCTGTTCCTACAGGTGTTCAGGCTCTGAGTCAGGAGCCTGGTGAACGGGGCTACTTTGTGCTCCCCATCCCAGGTTATTTCCCATGCAGTCCTCAATGAAAATCTGCTGTTATACCCAGTGATTCTTCACCCCTTAGTCAATATCGCCTCTCACCAATGCTTTAAAGGCACTTGTACAACACATATTTACCAGACCCATCGTAAGTAAAAGACTTCCTCTCCTTGCACCATTGTCGTCTTGGTCCACTGGTAGAATTAGCCAATAAGGAATCACAAAATAAACTCTTTGTAAACTCAGGTAGAGTGTTTGAAACTTGGGGGAGGAAAGTCCCACATCACACAAGGAAGGAATAAATGTTACAGAAGTCCTCCTTGCTCCTTCTGTTGTCAGTATGTTCTACAATAATTACCAGAAACAGCAAGCTGTGGAAGAGCTCTGATAATACCAGAATTTCAAATGGTGATTTTAACTTGATTGTTGAATTAGCACCTAACAACATCTTTCCATAGGGGATAAAACTTACTTGTATCAAAAGTCATTGACACATTAAAAATGATTTACTGAAACTGTAGGCTGCAGTGTGGTTTCCATAGGGAGATGATGGATAGTAGTAAAGTTCCAAATATGACTCAGGGCATGTCTACATATGAAGGTAATGGCAGCACAGCTGAGAGAATGGCAGAGCTGGAATTAGAACTGATCCTCTAATTCCCAATCCTGTGCTAAACTGCATCATCTGCCTTTTTACATGCTAAATTGGATTCTGGAATCATTACAGAATCACAAATTAATTCCATTCCTGATAATTTTCCATCTGCATATGATTTTCAGGAAGAAGATGTGGCTGTTTGCTGCCTCATTATAACAAAATCAACTATACAACTACTATCTGAAATTTGCATCCCAAACAAGACGAAAAAAACTTGTTGCGAAAGGCTTTAGACTCCAAGCAGCAAGCCTATCAGGAACAGAAAAAGAGGTTGATAAAGAAAGTGACATTGTAGAGGTTAGAAAATGTAGGAATACAATGAGAATTGCTAAAACTCAAGTTGAATTATTCTTGCCAAGGATATTAAAACAAACAACAAGAGGTTTTTTAGTTATATAAATAAAAAGAGACTCAGAAAGGATGAGTTTGGGTCGGTATGCAGTGTGGATGGGGAGGAGATTAAAGATAATCTAGCTATATTGGAAAAAATAAATGAATACTTTCCCTTGGCTTTCAGTAATGATGATAATATGGAAAATGTGCATGAAGTCATTATGACTGATGGAAATGAATGTCTAGAAATAGAAACTACCACCCCTGAGATGGAAGAAGAACTTAAAGAGTTTAATGCACTTAAATTGGTGGAGCTGGATTTTGAATCAATGTGTGTCACCTTTTTCTACAAAGGACTGATTTGGATTTTGAATCAGCTTTCTAGATTGACCGTTGTTGGGGGAAGTTAAGGAGCTCTGTTCTTCACTGGATGTCCATTATTACCAAGGCCTACAGTATGAATACATGGCCAGTTACCCCTTTATAAATCAAGTGTTAAGTGTATTAAATTCACAGCTAGGGTGACCAGACAGCAAGGATGAAAAATCGGGATGGAGATAAGGGGTAATAGGAGCCTATATAAGGAAGACTCAAAAATCGGGACTGTCCCTATAGAATTGGAACATCTGGTCACCCTATCACAGCACTGAATTCAGTAACCAAAACACAGCTAGAACAATTGCAGTTTGGGGGAGATTAACTCAGTAAACACACACACACACACACACACACACACACGCTCCAAGCTCCTAAAGTCTGCCCTCAGGCAATAAACTGAAGATGAGAACACACTGATCCTCTGAGCTACCTCTGAAACGACTGTTTATGGCATGTTTATATCATATAGCAATGGGATACAGGAAAGCATCAAATTCATTGTTTTTTGTGTGAATAAAGGCTTAGGAAAGAGCTCTCTAGAAGTCAACTAGTTCATTGCAGCACTTGGCTCCCACTTCTTTAGTAGATCCCTTGTTTAACATGACTATTTATTATGACTGCCAGCTGTCGGTGCTATACAACTTGTGGCAAATATGCACGAAATGTTTTCTAACATGCACTTTGTGTGTGGCCTATACATAGCACACAAGATTGATGGATCTTTGCAAGAGGGTATATTGTTCTTTTACTTTTATAAGGATGATAAATAGCTCAAATTAGGCTTAAAGATGGGTGTCCTTGTTCTGTCATCTGCTACCACTGAGAACAGTCTAGATCCATCCTCTTTGGAACCCCCTTTCAGGTAGTTGAAAGCAGCTATCAAATCCCCCCTCAGTCTTCTCTTCTGCAGACTAAGCGATCCCAGTTCCCTCAGACTCTCCTCGTAAGTCATGTGCTCCAGCCCCATAATCATTTTTGTTGCCCTCTGCTGGACTCTTTCCAATTTTTCCACATCCTTCTTGTGTGGGGCCTGAAAGCAGACACAGTAATCCAGATGAGGCCTCACCAATGCTGAATAAAGGGGAATGATCATATCCTTCGATCTGCTGGAAATTCCCCTACTTATACAACCTCAAATGCCGTTAGTCTTCTTGGCAACAAGGGCACACTGTTAACTCATATCCAGTTTCTCGTCCACTGTAACCCCTAGGTCCTTTTCTGCAGAACTGCTACCTAGCCATTCGGTCCCTAGTCTGTAGCAATACATGCAATTCTTTCATCCTAAGTGCACAACTCTGCACTTGTCCTTGTTGAACCTCATCAGATTCCTGCTGGCCCAATCCTCTAATTTGTCTAGGACCCTCTGTATCATATCCCTACCCTCCAATGTATCTACCACTCCTCCCAGTTTAGTGTCATCTGCAGACTTACTCAGGGTGCAGTCCACGCCATCCTCCAGATGAGATAAAGATACTGAATAAAACCAGCACCAGGACCGACTCTTGGAGCACTCTGCTTGATATTGGCTGCCAACTAGACATGGAGTCATTAATCACTCCCCACTGAGACCGACAATCTAGCCAGCTTTCTATCCACCTTATAGTCCATTCATCCAGCTCATACTTTAGCTTGCTGGCAAGAATACTGTGGGAGATGGTATCAAAAGCTTTGCTAAAGTCAAGGAATAACACATCCACTCCTTTTCCCTCATCCACAGAGCCAGTTATCTCATCATAGAAGGCAATTAGGTTAGTCAGGCATGACTTGCCCTTGGTGAATCCATGCTGCCTGTTCCTGATCGCTTTCCTCTCCTTTAAGTGCTTCAGAATTGATTCCTTGAGGACCTGCTCCATGATTTTTCCAGGGACTGAGGTGAGGCTGACTGGCCTGTAGTTCCCTGGATCTTCCTTCTTCCCTTTATTAAAAGATGGGCACTACATTACCTTTTTTCCAGTCATCCGGAACCTGCCCCGATTGCCATGAGTTTTCAAAGATAATGGCCTTGCAGCTTGTAGTAGCATTTCATATTTAAGGTTCCACTAAATCTCACTTCTAGTCACATATAGAATAATTATGTGGTATTTATCATCAGTTACTGCATTACAACTAATTTTCCTTTCCCCCTCATTGTTGACTTCTGTAGCAACTTGTGAATGGGAATAAATGCACAGCATGGAAGTTTCTAAGCTTTGTTAATATGGTTTAAACTTTTCTTCAAAAATGGCATATTCACTTTTTATCTTAAACTTTTTTATCCAAGTCATACAAATTCATTCCTCTAAATATTTTCTTCAGTAATTCTTTTTAGTTCAGCCTTCACAGGAATTAACACAAACTAATAATAACTACCACATATAATGTTCAGAAGTTACTGGCTGGTTTAGTTTCTTTAGTTAATGTTTAACTCCTTAGCTTAAGTAAGGCATAATTTACTATTCACACACCAGGAAAAAAAAATCTGGTTAACATAGTTTAGAAATCTTTGAGGTCAATGGTTTTTGGTTTTTTTTTCCCCCATCCCCATCAGTTTAGGAGTAGTAATAAGCATTTGCATTATAATGGATCTGACTGAAGAGATGATATTTTTCTTTTTCACTAAGTAGAAAGTTAATCTATCCTAACTCTGTCTGACTGATAATGTTAGAGCTCAAACAGTGGCTCTTGGAGCTGTTCTGAAAGATTAGTGGCATTCTGGTTAATATTCCCTGCTCTATCATTGATCTGAAAGTGTCAATTTGATAAGACAGCTAGCTGCATCTAACTGTGCAGTAATAGGCACAAAAAGGAAAACAATAAATTGAGTATCAGACTGATAGCCTTGAAACTGTTACAAAAGTGTCCATTTAAGAGCTAAGAATTCCATTTTATGGGCAGGGTAATTTCTTTCATCTTTTGAAAATCCTTTGCTTGAATATTATGTGTAGTTGGCCATCTTGGTCTTGACAGACAGTATTCCTAAGCTACCTCTTCTGGAGTCCACGTGGAGGATATCAGGGAATTTTGGATTAGCATCTGCCAAGACAGAGATACTATCCACAGCACCTATGAAAATATCTTTGAATAATCCTTCGCAAAATTGAGGCAATAGCTTCTGAAGCTTAAAAAGCAATTTGTATTTTTAGGGTCTTATCTGGATCATCCTTGATCCCATTTGCACTCACAAGAGCCTGCAAATATCACATGGAAGATTTGTAAAAGAGGCATTTCTCAACAGAATGTTTCAAGCTATATTCTTTAAGTAAATTCATAACATCCAGTAGCATTCTTTTGTCTTCCTCCCTAAGTTTCTGTAATGCACAATCAAGAACAGCAGAACCTCAGAGTTGTGAACACCAGAGTTATGAACTGACCAGTCAACCACACACTTCAATTGAAACTGGAAGTACGCAATCAGGCAGCAGCAGAGACAAATAAAAGGCAAATACAGTACAGTACTGTGTTAAACGTAACCTACTAAAAAAAGGGGAGAAAGTAGCATTTTTCTTCTGCATAATAAAGTTTCAAATCTGTATTAAGTCAATGTTCAGTTGTAAATGTTTGAAAGAACAATGTTAACATTTGGTTCAGAGTTACAAACAACCTCCATTCTCGAAGGGTTTGTAACTCTGAGGTTCTACGGTCCCCTAGGAGTAAAAATACTTCATTCAAGCTCATGTTTCCCAGAACTTCTCCATTCGGAACATTGCTGTGAGCACCTATGAATGTGATGTCCTGCTGAAATTTCAAAAACCCTGAAGGCAGAGGAAAGCAGTTTCTGTTGTCATCTTCCTCCTTTTCAATCTGATAGCACCCAAAGTTTAGGTCCCTGATTAAAACCACGTAATTGACACACTTCACTATTCTTTCCACTTTGCCAAGTGGAAATCAATTCTCTTAAATTCCAACTTCCAGCAGTTACTGGAGATGATGTATCATAATAGTGGTCTAAGGTATTTAGCAGCTGCAGTGTGTCCATGAGATAAGTCATCCAGGACAAGCTTTTCCAAAATCTCATTCAGCTTGCAAGTTACTCTCTTTTCAATCAGCAGGCATCAACAAACAAATCTTCAAAGTCAAAAGTAAGGCTAACATTCACAACTCTTCCTTTCTTCTCACTTCCCTCATTGCACACTGTGACCAAAAATTTAGCTTTCAAAGGAACAGATTTTGACACTTCACCAATTTTACATCTTTGCTGGAAAATTACACTGAGCCACAAACTGTTCTTCTGAATCCCCAAGATCTTGTTTACTGACACAGTAGGCACATTCAGAAGGACGTTCTCATCAATGATGACAGGTAACAGCCTTCCAAAAAGCTGGTTTAGCAGAACAGATGGATTGTTTAAAACTTGCTTCATAAAAACCCAGGCCCTTTCGCTGAGTGTGTGGCTGCTTCCATACCATGTGATATAGCTGACTTTCCTCTCACTCCTCTGTCTCCTAGTTACTATTGTACACGAAATAGTTGGTGCCCACAAATAGCCTCTGGAACTAAACTTAGGAATCATCTTTAATGAGTGAAATCCCCTCACAGAAGTCTTTTACTACATGAGTGATAAATAGTTTTGATCAAAGAGGAAAGCCATTTTCAGATGGCAAGTTGTAAAGTATTTTAAATGATTTAAGACTGAGATCAAGATTAGTGACTGTGTGAGAAATGTTGATGAGTTGGAAATCTTTTGGTTTTCTTAATGTTGCACTTGACAGAACAACGTAGCACAAGGAGCATTTGGTCGCGGGGGAGACAAAATGATGTTTCATTTGAGCAACAGGGCAATTGTACCCATAGGAAATCAATTGTATCCAGTTAGAAGAGAATTGCCTTATCTGGGCTCCTCCTGATTTCTGAAACACAAGAACATAAGAATGGCCATACTGCATCAGACCAAAGGTCCATCTAGCCCAGTATCCTGTCTACCGACAGTGGCTAATGCCAGGCGCCCAGAGGGAACAAACAGAACATGTAATCATCAAGTGATCCATCCCCTGTTGCCCATTTCCAGCTTCGGGAAAACAGAGGGTAGGGACACCATCCCTGCCCAACCTGGCTAATAGCCATTGATGGACCTATTCTCCATGAATTTATCTAGTTCTTTTTTGAACTCTGTTATAGTCTTGGCCTTCACAACATCCTCTGGCAAGGGTTCCACAGGTTGACTGTGCGTTGTATGAAAAAAATACTTTCTTTTGTTTGTTTTAAACTTGCTGCCTATTAATTTCATTTGGTGGCCCCTAGTTCTTATGTTCTGAGAACGAGTAAATAATACTTCCTTATTTACTTTCTCCAGACCAGTCATGATTTTATAGACCTCTATCATATCTCCCCTTTGACGTCTCTTTTCCAAGCTGAAAAGTCTCAGTCTTATTAATCTCTCCTCATTCGGGAGTCATTCCATACCCCCTAATCATTTTTGTTGCTCTTTTCTGAACCTTTTTAAAGTTCAATATATCTTTTTTGAGATGGGGCAACCACATCTGTGTGCAATATTCAAGATGTGGGTGTACTGTGGATTATATAAAAGCATATGATATTTTGTGTCTTGTTATCTATCCCTTCCTAATGATTCCCAGCATTCTGTTCACTTTTTGACTGCGCTACACATTGAGTGGATGTTTTCAAAGAACTATCCTCAATGACTCCAAGACCTCTTTTTTGAGTGGTAACAGCTAATTTAGACCCATCATTTTATATGTATAGTTGGGATTATGTTTTCTAATGTGCATTACTTTGCATTTATCAACAATGAATTTCATCTGCCATTATGTTATCCAGTCACCCAATTCAGAGAGATACTTTTGTAGCTCTTTCCAGTCTGCCTGGGACTTAACTATCTTGAGCAGTTTTGTATCATCTGGAAATTTTTCCACCTCACTGTTCACCCCTTTTTCCGGATCATTTATGAATATGTTAAATAGGACTGGGCCTATCTGAAATATGAAAATGGCACAAATCTTAATTTTTTCTACATAAAACTCCAGTAGTTAGCTTCTCATAAATTTTGGAAAAGGTCCTTATTTATGTCTAAGTGTTTCATATTCCTTATTTTATTGTTTTGTGCCACCTGATTTATACCTGCTTGGGCCAGGGCCTTCTGTACTATACTTTGCTCATTCAGGCTAATAGGTTTTTAACTCCTCCTTTTCTTCCTCCTACACTTCCTCCTGCCACTCATATGCAACCTGAAAAGACAAGGCGATAGCTGAATTATTATATATTGTGAGGTTTCCATATGATGTTACTGCAATGCATGCAAACCACCCTGGAACAGATTATCTCCTAGCAAAATATATTTTTGGTAGTCAAGTTTGGTTCATGACACAATGTTGTTGAATGCATGGTACAATATGGATCAAAGGCCAATGTTAATGTCCTGTGACTGCATTGTCCCATCCAAGTCAATGGGATCAAAGACTGGCAACAGGTTCATTTTGCAGAAATAGATTTGCAGAAGGAGACATACTAACTTCTCTCCTAACTGCTGATGTATATGCAAGGTGTCTAGAAGTGGCTTGAAATGGTACCACTTTTAGCAAAACCACTAAAGCTGGGAAAAATGGTTTGCTGAAAACAGATTCCAAAATAAGACTTATTAAACAATAGCTCTCAACTGAGCATTTAGGAATTTCAGACATTTCTTAAATATTACAAAGCATAGTAGCACTGATATTCACTACCCTGAAAACAAACAGGTGAGAAGAGAGCTTTTTCGAAACATTAAAAAAAATAAAATGTTAATCATGAAGGTATATCAGTAAGCCATTTTGTAGCAAATATTTTATATTAAAGCACCATTCCTCAAGAAACACTAAAGAAAATGTCTGCTAATTATTTTTGAAAACTGTCCTGGAATCAGATTTTCTTACCATAGAATATAAGTGGTAAAGCAAAAAGAAAGTAAAATGCAAGTAGAAAAATAATACAATATGAAAGAAAAAGAGTCATTTCAGATTGTGCATTCAGTTTTATACAAAGGGGGTGGGGGAAGAAATGTATATAAAGGATGTAATAAAAATGGAACTAAGTCTTACAGCATACATGATTCAGGCCTTGTCTACACTACCGTCTCGATCGACCCATAGAGATAGATCTATTGGGAATCAATTTATTGCGTCTTGTCAGGATGCGATAAATCGATCCCCAGAGGCATTCCCATTGACTCCGGAACTCCAGCTCGCCAAAAGGCACAAGGCAGAGTCAACAAGGGAGCCCCCTGTTGACTGCTGCTGCCGTGAGGACGGCAGGTAAGTCGACCTAAAATGTGTCGACTTCAGCTACATTATTCACGTAGCTGAAGTTGCGTATCTTAGGTCGACCCTCCCTGCTAGTGTAGACCAGGCCTAAGAAACATAAATCAGCACAGGACGAACACAAAGTTTTTATTGGTTAGAAAGTTTTTACTAATTATACTAGTGTTCTCTAAAAAACACAGAGGAAATATTTCTCAAACCAGTAAAAACATTCTGACGAGTAGAAATATTTTAAGTGTGTGACAAGAACTGAGACCTTGAAAACATTGCTGACTACAAGTCATGAAGAAATAATTTCACCTTGCCTAGAGGCTTTGCAACCTAATCCTCATCTTATACTGTCTTCAAGTTCTGGCGAGAATATGGGCTCTGTTAGTGACAATTCCGAGTAGAGAGTTACTGAAATAAAATAGCATACTGCCTAAGAGGCTTAACAGCAAAAACAAAAAGAAATGTGTCTGTTTCTTTCTTTTCTCGGTATAACTTGTTTACATGGGTAAGGAGTTAATATAGGTGGCCAGGTTTACACTGTGTTATTTTAACGAAAAAATAAAGTAGCTAATTATCTTTAGATCTGTTCTATACGGATTAATGAGAACACACACGTCAGCTGTTTACTTATTGGCTAAGAGTGAGTGGAATGTATGAAAAGTGGCATTACGACTTATGTTCTAATGTGCACCTGTAGAGTTGATCAGGGAGATATTACAGCAGTTTATGGAAGCTGATGAGACAAGCTATTTAAATCTCTATGCATAGGCACAACAATGGAGTGGGGGAAACAAAATGTAAAAAAAATGTGACTCCTTTACCACCTGAAGTCTTTAAATCAAGAGCACATGTCTTTCTATAAAACACACTCAAGATCATCCACAGATTATGGTCTGTATCATGCAAGAGGTCAGACTGGCTAATCATAACAATTCCCTCTGGCCTTAAAATCTAAGAGAAAAAGTTGGATTAGGGGAATGACAATTATTCTGTTGATGTTCTGATGTACACATCACCAAGGGAAATATGTTCTCACCCCTGGTCTGCTCCAATATCTTTTCAAGCGGCTGCAGCCCTCCTTTAAATGTCCTGGAATTTTCTTTCTATGCTTAAAGAAAAGTAAAGCATTTGGTTGCCAAAAGATCTAAGAAAGTGCTGTGTGGTTCTTCAACTCACAGAAAGTTCTTCTGTGGAAAAAGCAAGCACCTTCTAGCTGTAGTGCAACACCCCATGTGCTTGGCTATTCTATGGCTAGATTCACATACTGCATTAAAGAACAAAATAACACAAATCTGTACTGTGTAGATCTATATCTCATATATATGTATATGAGCTGTTCTGCTATTTCTTTGTTTTGAAACTGCAGCTGCTCTTGTGATGTGTGAGTTGATATTTTCTAGCACATGAAACTTTAAATAAAAAAATTAGAGAATAAAATCTCTGTATTAGGCAATCTAATAACTAATGCTAATGACTGATTTTTTTAATTATTCATGTCATTTATTGCAACATGGTGACAAACACTTTTCAAATGTCTTCAGTAATATAAAATGCAGTGTAATGCTCAAAGCTATTCCAATGATATCCATTTGCCAATTCGTTTATAGGTTCAACAGAAACTAGGAATGAATTTCAAAAAACCTGAACCTAACAACTGGCTGATATACAGCTAAATATTACCATGTTGAAAATGTGAATGCTGAGAATTCCGCATTTTAGAATGTTCCAATTATAACTCTGAAAGTGTCTTATACAATTTAAGCTTTTAAATTATTGTAAATAGCTCCTAGTTACTAAAGCAGTAACTCCTATATAAAGAAACCATTACAATTATTCCTCTTTTCTTCAGCCGATCATAATTTCCCAAAGAAATTACATTTTTGGGTTGAGCATCTGCATCCTTGATCTCTGCTCTAAGTTTATTTTTTACAGGGATGGGAAAAAACTATTTGGTTTACTGGAGAATGAAAAAACAAACAAACAAAACCTTCCCCACTATAAATACATCCACTCTTTTTTAAAAATGAAAGGACAAAAAACAGCTAAACTCTGAATTTCAGCATACACACATAGTCGTCAATGAGGAGTTAGGACTTTTTCCCAACTATGATAAAAAAAACTGTTTTTGACTTTTAAACGTGAAAAACTTGGCATTCTCAGCACACATGGCTGAAAATTTTATGAAGTTGCTAGCTGTGCACAAAAATTTACACATTTTTATATTATTCTATTGTATTCTCACCCCTGTGTACCTTATTATGAAGAAATAACCACCCTGTAACCTGAAAATACATTACCACTTTAACTTGCTGAAGAACAAGACTACATCTCTTCATTTACACTACTTGCATATGTTGCCACTTTTATTAAACAATGTAATATTTTGATGTGCTTAAATGACAAAAGACAAAGGTTCCCCTGTGAAAATGTTATTTCCACTGGGAAATTTACTCTTGATTTATGAAGCCTTTCTTGCTTAAATAATGTGACAGTTAATTCGGGTAAGTGAAGTGCACAAAATGACAAGCACACTTTTTACCAGGATCTACCTTTAATCCACAGTTCTCTTCAGTTGGAAGGAACATGAAAGAGTAGTGAAAAAACAAACATTATCTTGTATGTGAACCTAAACTATACCATAGGACACCAGTCAATACTTCTACATTCTTTCAAAAACTCACCATTTTATTTTGCTGTTGTTTTAAGGCATTACTAGTTTGGTAATATTCCATTTAACAACATAATGTATATGATTTTCTTCAAGAAGGAGAGCATGAAACTTTGTTCTTCGTTCTTATTTACATATGATATAAAATACAAATGCACAAGATATTCCATAATCCCTACTGGCACCCGACTGAACACATTATCCTCTCACCTTTTCTTTCTTCTTTTCTTTTTTTTTACTTTCAAGGGTGCAGACAGACCCTCAAAATCAAGAATCGGGGCACATATCCCTGACTAATAGTCTCCTGCTTTAATGAAGAGACCACAGTCTTTATTATACTTGAGTTATTTTCCTCACATGTTCAAAAGATATTCTAGGCATGTTTTTTCGTTGGCATTTTATTTTCCTCTAAAAGGATATGTTTTGAAGTCCAAAAAAGAAAGTGTCTTTTGCAAAGATGAAAATTCTGTCTTTCTAGAGTGGAAAGAACTTATTTTGCCTGCCTAGGAAGGTCAGGCAGACATAATACATCACAAATACCAAAGCCTTTTTCACTTTCCAGGAATGACAAAAGAAGGAACCCAAAACATCAGCACAGCAATGTAGTGCATTCAAATTTCCTACCCTTTGAAAATAAAGGACTTTTTCAAAATATACTCATTCATTATGAAGAGTCCTACCAAATGCTGAAAAGAGCCAAGGTCAAAAGTTATTGTGCAAAGTCCACATTTATGTAACCCACACACTTGCACTGAAGCTATTGATTTTCTTTAGTCTAATGAGAGGTGAGACAATCAGAGGGGCATGTGTGAGTGTGTGCCTTTGCATTCACAGACGTTCCTTCCTTTGTCATTCTTGGGAAGTGAAAAAGGCTTTGGTATTTGTGACAAATTATGTCTGCCTGACCTTCCTAGGCAGGCAAAATAAGTTCTTTTTCTGGAACAAGAAACAACTATCAGCTATTCTTATTCCATAAAGCTTGTCCAGTTCCTATGCTGACTGACATATGCCTGAACAGAATGTGACCAGGAAATGTGTATCATCCAGGAGATCATTTTGCACTGGAGGAGTGAAGTAAATCTAGGAATAATGAAAATACAAATATGACGTGTATATCACAATAATATACAGAGATATACCTATCTCATAGAACTGGAAAGACCTTGAAAGGTCATTGAGTCCAGCCCCCTGCCTATACTAGCAGGACCAAGTACTGTCCCCTGACAGATTTTTTGTCCCAGATCCCTAAATGGCCCCCTCAAGGGCTGAGCTCACAACCCTGGGTTTAGCAGGTTGATGCTCAAACCACTGAGCTATCCCTTTCCCCCACAGGAAAAGAAGCTGATTCTCCAAATCATACGTGAATTCCAAAGATCAACACCGGGCATGAATTGATTAATAGAATTATGAGAAATCAGAAACTGCTCATAGAGCAATTAAATATCTTCACTCATTAATGTGAGCATGTTTCTTGAATGTGGCCAGATCACAATCATGGAGCAACTTCTGGGGATTAATTGTGGTGCTTAATAATAGTCAGAGATCAAGAGCTGTACTTAACCAAAAGCCATGTCATTAACAGCGGGCTATTGGACTTTTCCTTCATTCTGTGCAGAAAAAATCATGAGTGCAGGACCAGCGGGAAGTTAGATGTAAAACAGATGTCTGAGACCTGAGCTCTCATCAACTAGTATAAGAATCCATCTCCACTGACTCCTTAAAACTCACTCAACACCACAATACACCAAAAAACAGAGCACAGGTTGCTACTATTATAATTATGATTTATTTGTATTACTATGTACCCAGAAGCCTCAGTCTGGACTACGACCCCATTGTATACCCCAATAAAATTACTAAATTCAAAAAATGTTTTACCAAGAGGACTGTATCAGGCTTGCAGCAAGAGAGGGCCTCTATCTGTCAATGAAGACATAGTACCCAAAACCAAACAAAGCTGACATGGCCAAAGACAAAAGTCAACTGGCTACAAAACATGGTTTCAGAACATTAGTGCTAGATTCAAAAAACTGACTTATGTCCTACGATTCTATTTGTGATGACAGAAGTTGCTGATTTTGGTGGACAGAAACACTGTGTTAGAAGCTAGAGTAGGAGAGACCATCGAGGGCACGACATAGCTGCAGCAATGGACAATATGGAAAATGCAGTCAGTAGAAACAACATCAGAATCAAGACGAACCTGCAAAATGAAGCAAGAGGAAACCTAATTCATTTTGAGCAAAACTTGACTAATGTTCCATTCCCTCAATGCAGGACTGGTAAAAGGCAAAATCAGGTGCAAAATTTCACAATTACTTATAAAGAGACATGATTCTGGAAACAGGAAGTAATCGAAACTTTTATTCCAAGGCCACAAGCTTCAGTTTTAATAAGACCCTAAAAATATGAAAAGTAAAAAAGAGAGAGAGTTGGGTGAGATTACAACAGGGGTTGGAAGGGCATAAAATCACTAGAGGTGGGGATTTGTATTGAAACTCTCATTCTACTTTCAGAATCAGTCTTTCACAGTAAAGGACTCTAAAAAGGGCAGAGCTAAACAATGTTCACTTGTATAAAGACATGCAGGAAGATTCTTCAGTGACAGGAACAGAGTAAGAGCTGGTGAAATAGTGGTGGCAGATGGTGGAACTCAAGAAAAAAAGAAAGAAGAAAAGGGTTACAACAAGGAATGTCACAACAGATGTAGAGTTGTTGAAGAAGTGGAGGATTCAGATAACTAAAGATTAATCAGAAGAAGACTGCTTATTAGAAATCATCAAAAACAAGCAGTAGTTATGTTAATAAGAAAAAGATAAATATTATGTAAGTCAGATTGTTTAAATGTGGTAAACTAAATTCTTTATAATAGCGGTGCTGAAAACATTTTTAGCTACTTGAAATTGGTACCAAAAAATAAACCATGCAAAAGGTCACTTAAACCACAGAAACACTACCAAAATTTTCTCTTCCAATGAAAATCAAGTCAGATTTCCATCTGTGAACACAACCCAATGTGAAAGATGTATAAAATGAGCCCCCATAAGAATTGCTTATAAAGGAAGTATCTGCTGTAATTCCATTGGTACAGATGAGTCTAGATTTGTGTTTAAAGTCATATTTTCTACCATCCACTCACTTTCAGTTGGAATAAATGGGTTTTTTTGTTCCAAATAGGGTCTGAGAAGAGTTTGGGAATTTTTTTTCCTTGAGAACTTGGGAAGTGTAGTATTAAAGATGTTTATATGTTACTTAATTGAAAATTCCACGTGCTTTAATGTCTCATGATAGTACCTGCCACCAGGTTCTCAGCATTGTCCTCTTTTAGATGGTTCTCTGTATTTCACAAACACAGATAGCTCTTTATACACTCATACACAGGTGTTCATCCATTCAACAGGCATTTTTCGGGAAAAAAGATTTAGGAATCTTCACTTTCCTGGAGACTGAGACAAGGAAGTTGGGGAAAAACTAGAGAGATAAATCAAGAGGTAAATTATGGTAGTGGAAACAGGAGTGGGGAATATATATTATCAGGCTATCTTAATATATAAAAATTTTATATATATTAAACTACTGATTGCATTCACCAGAATTCCCATGCCTGAAGAGTTGGCTAGCTAATATTCCCATAAACAAAATTTATAAAACTCTGATGAATTGGGAGTACATGGTATTGATAACTGTGCAGTAACTTATTTATTTAAAGCATTTGGCAATGTTATTAACATATAATCTAGTGGTAAAATATTTTAATTTAATAGCTGCTTGGGGTACAATAAGATACAGTTAGAAAATGCAGGAATGAAAAAAACTGATAAAGTGGCCTATCTTCAGAGAAACAAAAACAACATAAGCTTTCTCCTTTTTCCTTTGCCACAAAAAAGATTTAATCAACGGTTTCTGTCAAAGTCACAGAAGATTACACATTTTAGTATGCAGAAATGAATTTGGATAGTGGATGTATCATTCAGATTTACAGAGGTGAAGAGAAGTTCAGCAAAGTATATATAATCAATGATATCCATATATCAGTTATTATCCTGGATCACCAGCTACAATTATAGCAATTACTCAAACAGTTCAGCACACATCTGAATCATGCCATACCCTTTAATAACTTCAAAAACTAGTTATATAGGAACTCTGAACTAATTCAGTTTGGTCACATAAACCAGGAATAGATAATTTTGCTTAAAAGCTTGTTCTCACAAACATTACTATAAACACACAGATACACACACCACTTGTCCTGCGGCAACACAGCCATCTGGATATCCCACTTTGCAAATATGGTGCTTTTGGCATACAATGGAAAGCTACTGGCCACACCACTACTGAAACATTCCTCTTGATTATCTAACTTACTCCTGGAACTTCAAATACCAGTGGAATCAGACATCCAAAGTATGCCAAATCAAATTGACATCAATAGAAGCTCTGTGAGTGAAACAAATATAGAATATAGTGCACGACATAATTCTACAGCACAGAGTGAGAGCACAGCCCTTAAACTGTATATTTGTATAAAGGATTTTTATGGACATACCCAGACGCTTTAAATACTGATTTGCCATAACAGTGTGGGCAGGGGTGAAGCTGTGCTGATACAATCCCAGATTCATCATGCTTGGCCATTCAGAGCTATAGATTATGTGTTTGGTTTTGGAGAAAATTACTGCTTAGAGATTGCCCCACCTCCAGACCTCAGTCTGAGAGTAAGCAACAGAAGGCAAAGTTTTCATTCCCTGTGTATCTGAAGCTGCAGATGAAACCATCCACAACTTTTCCTACAGGCAGGATAAGATCTCTGTCTATAATAAGGAATCATGTTATTGAATTAGATTAAATATTGCATATAGAGAGTTATTAAAAAAAATAGAAACAATTTCCATTGTAGCAATTGTTTTGTTCTGTTTACATTTACCTGAGGACCAAGCTTTAGATCCCAAACAGCTATTCTTGCCATGTTGGCAGTAAAAGTGTCTTTCTAAACAATGCAATCTTCATTTTTGTACTGTTTTTTTTTTATAAAAGTCTCACTATTGCTAATAAATCTGAAGAGATAACACAATACTCTGTTGCAGTATAGTAAATGAAATTCATTTGTAATGTACAGGGCTAGATTGTGCCTTTCAATTACAGCTCAGCATAAGATGGAGAGTGAAGAGGGAGAGACATTACAGCAAACATCCTAGAAGGAACTGTGGTTGACCACGCTGGAATTCTTTGGGTGTTTCAAGGAATGTGCATTACAACAGCTCTGCCACTCTTTTGTGGGTGCTTCCCCGTGCACTGAGTCAGCTCTGGCAACTAGTTTTGAAGTAATGCTCCATCTAACCCTGCATCCTCTTTTGCACATAGAGGGGTCACTACTAGAAGGAAAAGGGAGGAGAGGAAAGCCAAGAAAAGCTAAATCTGTGTGCTTGACTGTACTGACTGTAAAAGGGGGCAACTCCTGCATACGTAACTTCAGAGGTGAAAGTAAGCTGATACGCTCCGGTATGGCGTACCAGCAAGAGTGGTGTGCCGCACCAGGGTGCCCGGCTTCCCCAGGCTGAAATTTAAATGGCCTGGGGTTCCCAGCAGTGTGATATAAATATAAACAGTTATATTTTCCAGCAAATTCTGTACCACAGAGTGTCTGTAAAATGTATTTTAAGTTAGCCAAGCAAAAGAGTGTACTCAAAAGTCATTTTCTTTTTTTACTCAAACTCAACAAAAAATGGCTAAATGCTTATTCAAATGTTACAAAAATATTTGCTCCCAGACTCAGATCTTTCATGCCAAATTTCAGCACAATGAATTTAACTGTGCAAGCTATACATTTCTGAAATAAGGTAATAGAAACTCCAACAAGGCTTAGCTAGCTATAGCATTCTGAGCAATGACACTAATATATTTTCATATTATACACATTGCAGAAAATGGAAATGTCAACTGGCTAGCTTACAAGGAATCTAAACATCCCTAACAGCTGTAACAGCTTGTCAATAGCAGATGCATATGTACTTGATGTTAAAATGCATTGGCAAGAAACACAGGAGAAAATACATTAAGGTCAAATAAAAATTAAAAGAACAACCCATAGTAGAGACTCATGTTACCTATGTATATTTACATTTCATATAAAAAGATGTTAAGATAACATTTGTCAAAAAATAAACTAGCTCAATGCTGGTTTTTGCTTTGATTTAATACCATAGTCACTGTGCTGTGAAATTTGAAGTCAGAATGAGATTAATAATCTACAAGGCTAAAGCTTCTTTCTAGAATAAAAAGACAACTTTATTATCTATTACACACAGAAAAACTACCTTCAGAAAACAATATTAAGGTTGCAAAGTCCAGGAATCAAAATTAGTAAATTAGAAATGCCTGAAATGATGTTGCCTCTGCAATCTCAGTTTGGCCCCTTGCATTATGATAAAGTACTGTAATTACATGATCACTGTTTATTCTGGGGGACCCCAATCTCATTCAGTGCCCAACATGGACTGTGCTCACATAGTGAGCAGCTATTCAATGTTTTGTTTTATCCTTATGGTTCAGTGTGGCTCCAGGCCTTTATCATTGCACACTACACCGCTCTGAAGAGAGGATTATTAACCTCCTTATGGGCTTCTCTATGGCATTCATCACTATAGTATCTGAGTGTTTCAGGCATTAAATTAATCTATCTTTAGGGAAAAAAACATGAGAAGGGGGTTAGTACTACCCCCATTATACAGAGGGGAGCAGAAACACCATGAGTTTAAAGTTAGAAGAATCCATTTATTTTGGGGGTCTAATCTGAGATGTCTAGGGCCTGAGTTCTCAGAGTACCCACATTATATAGATTTATATATTTAAGCATAAGTCTGACTGACATCAGCTGCAGCTGTGAGACCTCTGGTCTTCTACAAATCAGACCCCAGAGTCTCAGTTCAGGCATCCAGATAATAAGGAACACATAATGAGTGACCACCTGTGAAAAAATTGGTTTAAGTGACATGTCCAGCATTACACAGCAACTCTGTTGCAGAGGCAGAGATGGAATTCAGTTCTTCGGGACAACATTCAGCTGCCTAACCCATAAGGTGCTCCTTTCTCTTCCATATAACCTCTGCCAAATTTAAAGTCCCACCTCCAAAGCATGCAGGCATTAGACCATTTCAAAGTGAAGGTCTCAAGATTGTTTTACATGTGTTTTAAAAAAAAATGCACTAAACTGTCATGGCTGAAAGTCCCTCCCCCACAAAAAAAATATCAACAAACACCCAGTCTCAAAAATTTCAGCCCAAATGATTAAAGTTGGGCAAAGTTATAAGCAACTGAAAACTGGGTCTTATCATAGGAAGTGTCTGGCAACCTTGATAATATGTGGTGCTATCAGCCCCACTTATAATTAAAGTCTAAAATCACAAACTCTATTTATTGTTCTATTTAAATTGAAAGAGACGGAGTGTAAACATTTAATGGAATTGCAGTGGGTCAATAAGACCTACAATACCCAAATCACTAATTCAAGATGTGGCACATTGGTGGGGTCAGAATTTAAAGGGTAGTGCTAAACGTCCAGATATCAGTCTTGTTCGTGTTTGTTGCATTTGGCCTACAGACCAGATGTGAGGAAGTAACCTGTAATTTTGTATGTGAGTTTAACAACAAGAATGTGAACTCTTGATCGGTCCTGTCTCTTATAAAGCCATAATATCCAACCCTATTGATTTAAGCACTGGTCTTATTATTTTGCACTATAATTGCTTACAGTGCCAATTTGAAAGACCTACTGCCTTTTCCTCTTATTGCCACGGTTACTATTAATTTGATGGCTCCACAGCAGGGAACTAACACTGAAGGCTGCAGCATCTCATGCCAATCACTGACAGAGAGCCTAGTCTCCAACAGTGTGGATTCAGCGCTGCTTGGGAACAGAAGAGCAGAGTGGAAGCAGTAGGAGTGGCAGAGCCGGTGGCTGGATTCACTCAAAAAACAAACTGTTCTTTAAAGATGACACTCAGGAAATCCACATAAAAGGTGAGTAATTGGGATTTCTCAGAGCTTCCTGCAGGAAATTCACTGCTAAACCTGAGGGGCAGGCTGCCTGGCTGCAGAGCACCAACCCACGCCCTAGGGATAGTCAGCCTCCAACCTACATCCAGGGGTGAACATAAAATTGAAAACTTACCAGTAAGGGGCTGGCTCTGCCCCCGCACCCCGCCCCGGAAAGAGTGAGGCCTCTGGAGGAAGGGGTGGTGCTGGGGGTCAGCATCCCCCATCCAGCTCTTCAATGCTGTCTGGCACGCCCTGGGCTCCAGCAGCTATTTAAAGGGCTCAGGGCTGTGGCCGCTGCTGACACTTCCTGGTCCATGGGTTTGTGAAAGAACATTTGGGTCAAAGGATTATGACCAGATATTTTCATAGTAATTTTTTAACTCTAGCTAGTGTAACTATTAAACAACAGTGCTTCATCTGGAATTTTTAGTCTTAATCAGGACCTTATGTAATGTGAATTTTCTATTAGGTCTTTTTCACAGAAAACAGAAGTTAAAAATCACAAAAGGGACATGGTTTGACAGCACTCTTAGAGTATGAGGGAGAAACACAGAACTGAAATGGCAGTGAAATCAAATTACTTTTCCCCAAAAGAGAGAGTTCCCTCCAAGTTATAATTAAAACCATTGATGCAGCAGAGATTAGCAAAGTTACCAACTCTAAAAATTTGGTTTTGTGGCACCTAATTTTTGCTGTCCATTGTACACCATTATTCATGAAAACAATTATTTCACAGTGCAGCTGGGCTCATTTTCTGCTTTGAAATAGAACTGACTGAATAGTGTTGGTAGCAGGAAAGAATAGCTACTGTAGCAAAGAAATAGATTTTTTCTTAACTTGGGTTACAATTTGATAAGTGTGCTTCTTTCTGAGAATACGGCCTTGAGAAAGCAGCACAAAAATTGTGCGTGTGTTTGTGTATAGGGGGTATATTAGCTCTAGCCTAAAGAGAAAAAAAGATTCCAACAACTTTCCCAACAGCAAGGATCATAAAGAAGGAAAGCCAATAGGGTACAAAAGGACACAAGTATTTAAAGACTAGATTTTCCTTTCAGGTACAGTCCCAAGTAATGCAAAATCCTTCCCTGAGATCTCATGGTCCTAGCTTTAGTACTGTCTTCCCCCACTGACAAGATGCAGGTATAATTTGGTCCAAACATACAATACCTAAAAAGTAGACTAAATTACACAGGCTATGAATAGATGATGAAACTCCTCTAGTAATACTGTTTCCGCCGCAGTCATGAGGCTTTCTAAATACACAGCATGATGTTACAGTATCAAAGAACAAAGCTGTAGTCTGGTTATGCACAACAGCAACAATATATTTGTTATTTTTGCTGACTTTTTTTCCTTACGTCATTCCAAGGAAATTGATTGTAAACACTGAAGAAATTAAACAACAGACTGGCATTGCAAAATTCTCATCTTCACCAATTCAAATTAGCTCTATTCAGATTATATTCATTTTAAAAATTTTGCTTTTAAAATAAAAACAATCACAACCAAAAGGTACCATGTTAAGCATTCAGTAATTTAGGGATATATTTCATATCTAATGAGAAACCAGAATATGGCCTTATTATTTTACAAAAATTGGTTAATGTTGAAATTCTAAATTCAAACTGTGCTTCAACTTGTATGTTCTTAGTGCAACATTTTATATATTAAAAATTAACCTATGCCCAAGCAAAAGCTTCCTACATTGTTCTGTTGGAACTGAAAAAGTCTGCTGTCCCTGTAATTGCATAGATAAACATAAGTAAAGGAAATTTGTAAGAAATATCATTGTCAAGTATGATTATAGCCTGGTGATTTGGGAGACCTGGAGTGACTCCATCTTGTATCCCTAGCCTTCATTTTGAATAAGCAAGAGCCACTCCACCATTAGATAGAAGCTGCAAGTCACGTAGTGCAAAATACAGAATTTGAGGCGAGAAAAGGTAGTAAACAACAATTCAGCAGATCGTAACATTGTGAAGTAAATAACGATCGCAAGTCTAAAAATAGAATTGACAGCAGAAAAAAGTAAACAAGTAGAATGATGTCACATGTCTAAAAATAGAATTGAAAAAGACTTTAAAGGTTGGTGGATTTTATGGTACTGTGTGATGGTGGTGCAGCGGTGACACTCTTCAGCCAGAGAAACTGGCCAGGTCTACACTAGCCGGAGGGTTGGGGGGGGGGGGTTGTCCACCTATGATACACAACTTCAGCTACGCTATTCATGTAGCTGAAGTTGGTGCATCTTAGGTTGACTTACCTTGCATCCTCATGGAGGCAGTGGGCTGCCCCATCGACTCCGCTTGTGCCTCTCAGTGAGCTGGAGTACCAGAGTCGAAGGGGAGCGCCTTTGGGGATCGATTTATCACATCTAAATGAGATGCGACAAATTGATCCCTGACAGATCGATCAGAACCTGCCAATCCGGCAGGCAGTGAAGACCAGCCCGCAGATTCATCCTACTGCAGCCAGTATGCCTTGCCAGACCACCCAGCAGGGAGTGAGATTTTACTTGCTGTAATTATAGCATAGGGTCATGTATTAGGTCCATTGTAGTTTTCAGCAAATTGTTAAAACCACTTGGTCTCTCTCAAACTTGACTAAATTGTTCTAGGAGAAGTTCAATTCATAACACTGGTCAGTTCTTCTAAACCTGATCTTAGTTGCACACCTCTGTAGGGTTCAAATTCTCATTTGTTTGGCATTCTTCCCAGTAAGTATCAATATAGAGCAGTCGGCATTTTATACTCCACTGAAGCTGGCATCTGGCAGTCTCTTTTGCATCCTACCCAGTCCCATCCAACTTGACATGTTTATTAATTAAGATTAATTCTGTTACTTCAACATATGTGAAAACTATTCAATGTGCAAGAATAAAATATTGTCATTGTGTTTGCTACTCTGCCCTTTTGCAAAATTATATTTGATTAAGATAATTTGCATAATTTTGAGTTAAGAACATCCTTCTGTTCAGAGATAATATAGTGACAGTTGTCTGAGTTGCACCAAGGCAAGGATCTGTATTTTTTAGTTACTGTACTTTTTGCTTAGTCCAGGCACAGCTTCTGAAATCAGATAAATTATTGAACAAGAGAATTGCTAATAAAATAAAAATTTAATTTGGAATGAGTGCAATTGGCATTCACTATCTGTATAAAACTTAACATGAGGATTAGTTACTGATTTCATGCATATTTCTTGCCTACTGTACCTAGGTAAGGTATTAATTCTATCTAGGCATACTGACAATATCAAACTTGGATAGAGAATCCCTGTTCCTCAGGAGCACCAGAGGTCTGCTCAGTAGACAGGAAGAATGGGAAGGTAAAGGTCTCTTTTTAAGCTACCTTTGCACATCTCTGATCCCAAGTGCTAGCCAGTTTGTTGTGTAAATTAGAGTAGCTTCAGGACTGCTCTCATTTATGCCAGTTTGTAACAGTCCGAGGATTTCCAGAGTGCAGCATACCATATCTATCCCACATCTCTCCTTATCATGCACCCGACATATCCCTACTAGGGTGGGAGAAGGAGTTGATTAGAGGCAGCTACACCACTTGTATGCCAGCTGGGGACTCCCCCAATGCTTGGGAAATCCTCTGCTGGATGATTAGGGCAGCTTTACTATTCCTTTGTGACACTAAATCAATGTCAAAGGGACAAAATGGAGGCCAGGAGTTTAACATAAATGAAGAATTTGGGGCATTTTTGGAGAGAAGGGACCAAACTCTCCTTTCATTTAAAACAATGTAAATTCAAAGTAGTTCATTGACTTCAGTGGAGTCACTCTAGGTTTACATCACTTTAGCAGAGAGCAGAATTTGACCCATTATTAATATGAAGAAATGTATGCTTAGCTATCATGTCTTCTTCCTTAGCTCCTTTCCTGTGTATCAGTGTCCCTTCCCAACAGAATATTTTTCCTCTGGTTCATGCAGTAGAACTGTTTGGGCTTCTAAAAGTGCTGGATGGAGAGCTCCCATCCCAAACTTGGATCTACTCCCTCTCTTGTTGAGGAGTTGAGTTTGAGCCCCTTCAGGGCATCGTGTAAGGGCCACCTTTTTGTTTTCTTCAAAGCTGAAAAATAATATGGTGTGAAAGAGTGGGAATGATTTATCTGGAGAATGCCCTTTCTTCCTTTGCCTTCAAAAGAAGCTAATAGGTATTGGTTAATTTTCAGATTGTTTACATGGGCCACAAGATGTTCAGAGAAACATTACAGAAACCTAAATATAAATAAAATTAACTTATGCAGGACAGATCTGGAACTTTAAGCAGAAGTAAAAAGAACAATGATTCCTCCTTCTGCTTCCCATGAACACAACTATATTAGCCAGCACACTGTAGCTATCAATAAAGTGATTGCTACTTATGAGATTACAATACACATTTTTCATACTCTGCTATCATGTGACTTAATCAGTTCAGTATAATCAGAATGGAAGAATAAAGGAATGATGGGAATAATTTACAGTCATTTTGTAATCTGACAGGGAATGGCAATCCAATGTATCTTGTAAAGATTGACACCTGATGATCATTTACTTCCAGCCAATTACTAATTAATGAAGCATGAAAGCACATTGATGAAATACACAAGGGTGATTACAGAGCACATTTCAGTATCATATTACTGAATAATTAATGCTAGGATAACTTGATGTGCAATTTCAGCATAGGAAAATAAGGATAACCAGGATCTTTCCATAACAAAATGCCCGCTTGTTGCATATTAATGAATGATTGTTTCTATTTAGTGACTTAGGGCTCAATCCTGCATTCCTAGTCTACCAATAACTCACACAGAAGCCTCACTGAGAATTTTGCATCAGCAAAGGATACATGATAAGGACATTGAGGATGAATTCTTAGATTTTATCATATTATAAAGGTGTGAAATTAAAAATCTTGTAGAGTTAGCAGTATTTATTTCCAAGTTTTGTTATGGCTGTATTTTGCACAAAATTGATAGACATAGAAGAAGAAGAAGAAGAAAAGTTTCTAATTTTTTTCTAAATCTTTCACTGAAGACTAATACAGATTTCTGGTTTTCAGCTATTTATAACTTTATTGGGCTGTGATACAGATATTTATCTTTATAACAAGAAATAAGCAGTGGCTCCCATTAGCTCTTCCAACTATTGTCCTCTACAACATCTTTTTTTCTACTATTAATCAAACTGCTGACAGTTCCCACCACCCCAAGTTTCTTAAGTAAACCTAAAAAGTGCAGAAAGTGTCCAGTTTGATGTATCTAAAAAGCAAGGCTGCATTTCTTCTTAAGTTAATTGACAGTAAACAGACTTGCCTGTCTATCTGTCTTTGTCTAACTTTTTCCAGCTGGATAAACCCAATTGCTATTAAACTTGACAAAAGACAATGATATTATTAATGAAAGCAGCTACATGATGTTAGACTTTTCATTACAGTCTCCTAGTGAGCTTCAATTAATTGTGCCTAAGAAGGCTGCAGATGGGAAGAAGGGTTATGAGAGACAGCACTGATGGATTTTTTTACCTCTCACTTTCAGTAGGGTATCTTATCCATCATTTTCCTGCCTTGAAATTTTAACTAAATTATGTTTCTGAAGAGTTCTCTGTAAATTACCCATATATTTTCCATTCTTCTGAATAATGAGCTAGCATACACATTTACATATATGGATCATTAAGACATATCTTGTTGCAATGAATGGCCACATCCTGGCTTTGGTAAGATGGGTTTAATTAACAAACGTAATTTTAAACAAAAACAATCTGAATGGGGCTAGCAAACAATGATGCATGCATGTATTACAGGGTTGCTGAGCACAACAGCAGATTCATATAGTCACTGTTCTGCTTCCGAGGGGGATTGGAAATGATTTTCTGGGTCATCTAGCCTATCCAACAAGCACATGAGTTATTCTATCCTACAAACATTAAATCCAATTTTCCCTTAATTAAAATAAAACAATGATACTTCAATGACTTTTCTTAGCACGTTATTTCTTTGGCCAATTAACTCCATTTGTAGGCTTTCTAGTTCCTAGAACTTCACTTGAATTTTCCTTTCTCTGTCTTCAGGATTTCACTCCTTATTTTGTTGCCTTAAACCATACCAAATAGTTCTCCTTTTTGTTATTACTTCAAGATTTTTGCATTATTATTACTATTGATTGAGTACTCTCAATGTTCTTAATCCTGAACAAATATCAAAGAATCCTCAAGGGGCTTACAGTCTAACTCTATTGCTTTATGTCCCACTATATGTCTTTTTATGTCTCTTTTAAGTAGCACTTATCCAGTTGCTTCAGTCTCTCCTACAGAACACTTATTTCTGTAAACCTTTACTGGACTTTTGATTTTATCTTTGTCCTTTCCATTTCCAGGATCTTGAAATAGCATTCTCAAAACTGACTCCGCTCTTGTCATCCTATGGTTCACCTGATTGTTTAACTTGGATTTCCCATCACTCCTTCTTTTCTTTTCTCTTCTTCACCTTCATTCTTCCTATCACCTGTTATTGTGGGTAGTTTGAAGAATGTGAGTTATCTGTGTAAATTTTATTACAGTTACTATATAACTCTGTGGTCTTGGTGGTTATTGTATTGCTAGCTATGGAAAAACTAAAAGTTAAATCAGTCTTAGTTAACATTGCAGGAACCAAAAATCAATGGTCATGGATAGCCCTAGGACTAAGACAATAAAGATGAGAATTCCTTTGAAATTTATGCAGAATTAGGATCTGCCTGGTTGCACAGAGAGGAAGGAGCAGAGATTCCAGCTTGAAACTTCATGGGCTTTTAGAAAGAACTCTGAAATAAAGATCTTGAAAGCAGCTACAAAGCTGAGCCTCTGAAGATACAGGAGACAGAAGATCTGCAGAAAAGCCCAGTATAGTTCAGGAACACTACAGAACAGGAAGGCACGAGGGTTACTTCAGGCCTAGCCACTTGCATGAAGTAAATGCTGAGTTTAGATACGACAACATGCTTTTATTGTTTTAAAATCCTTTTCTCTCTGCTTATCATATTCCTATGGATTAATAAAAAATACTTTGTTGTGACAAGATGCTCTCCTATAAATGGAGTGAATTGTGGGATTACACTACATGAGAAATGTAAATATAGGCTAATGAAAAAGGTGCCCACCAAGAGAGATCAAAGGTAAAGCTGAACCTGAACCATAACAATAGGCTTCTGTGACAAACTGGGATTTGCACAAGGCTGTGACAATTATTGGATCATTTTTGGCTATTATCTTTTCTGACGAGAGTTCCACAATTAAGTATCAAAAGTCTGCCTCCTGGTGTATAATGTTTCACCTTTGCAAGTGAAAGTTGCTCTATCCACAATGAAACAAAATTGTTTTGACAGACTGTGTATAGAGAGGCAGTCAGATAGTCTGCTGCCAAACCACCAAGGCCCTTGAAGATTAGAACAGGGAGCTGGAATCAGAATAGAATAGTGGAGAGTGCAGAGAACTTGTGTAATGTATTTGCAGCAGTTATACCCCCTCAAGAGATTAAATTTTTAAATGACAAAGCCTGACAGCCCTAAAAAAAGTGTCAGCTTTGGGTAGTTCTGTCTAGATTGACCAATACATGGATTATGGTTCCTAAATCTACAACAGACATCATTAACTCAAGCTCCCTGATCATTTTTGTTGTACTTCTCTGAACATTCCCCAATTTATCAATATCCTTCTGGTAATTAATTGCTCAAAAGTGAACTTCATATTCCATGTGAAGTCTAACAAAATAAGGTGTATAGTGGACCTCCTTCCAACTCTTTTCTGCCCCTTCTCTCTTGCACTGGGGCTTTGTGCTTCTGATGGTCCATGTCTTGGTAGCAAAACTTGCAGTTCCCAATCTGGTCAGCTTTTAAATAGGAAAAAGAAAATGTGAGAAGTCCTCTGGTTCCTTTCCTCTCAGCCCCCACCACAAGCCAAACAAGAGCTGGCCATGAGATGGATTCTATTTTTGCCAGGGTGGAAACACAGGGATATAAATAATGTATTTTATTCTGAAAATACTCAGTGAATATTTAATAAAAGCCTTTTCTCTCCCATCTGCAAAAGGACCAATTCATAGAGTCATCAGCTCCTGTGTACAGGGACTTTGAAGCAATAATTGAGAGTATCAACTGACAAGGTGCCAGAAAAACAAAAGGAAAATATGTAGCATCTTCACGGGGAGCCAAGCCCGTCTGAACATCCTTCAGTTTGGAAAATTAGACTGTAAGCTGGTACTGAAAGCAGATGCTGTTGCTTGGTGAGGCCTTATGCAAAAGGTTGCAGGAGTCTGGCATTTAGGTCTGAAAATGGTGAGGCATGGGCTTGTTCAGATCTCTCCTGGGAAGGTGTTCCACTATTGAGGTTCTATTCCAGTGGATCCTGTCTGCCAGACAGGTTTCAAAATCTGTCTGAGTTTCTGCCAGCTTGCCCACCCAGGTCCTTTGCGGACTGCCTCCCAGGTTCCTAGCTCTTCAGCAGCCTGGGTCCCCAATGTCCTTGGTTCTGGGACAGCTTACCAAGCAGACTGCCTCAGAGTTGGAGGTCCCAGGGCTTCCAGGCTCCCCAGCTCTGGGGTGATCTGCCAGGCAGGCTGTTCCAGAGCTGGGACTCCCAGCAGCCTGGAGGCCCTGTGAGCCTCAGGTTCCCTAGCTTCCACAGCTCCAGACAACAGGGAACGTCAGAAACTTGCAGAAAAGATTACAGTGAGATGCCATTTTGATGTCTTCTAAATGAAAGTTAGAATCCCTGTTCCCCCTTTCAGGATGAAAACATTTTTGACATTTTGGAATTTCTCGAATAGGAAACCTCATTTCTGGTCAGTTCCATCCAGCACCTTAATATCTGCGCACAAGGAAAATTAAATACAGCTACACCCAGTCATAAGGACTGTGCTAACTGAGCCTTACTTGTATTGTACTGTTAAGACAGGTGGGGGAGTTTCTGGATACAGTCATGGTGGCTGTTACAGAGATGATGTAGCAAAGAAGGGAGTTAACATGTCATTTTGAACATGGAAAACTTGATTTCTGGAGGAAGGGAGCACTAGAAAGATGGTCTACAGCCTCTGTGGACACTGACAGCTTCATAGTGCATAATAAAACTCGCTGTCATGGAGGACAATGGAGATTCCATTCCTGAGACAGTTAAGGCCCAGCCTACTGCTTGTTTTGAAAATTAAGACAAGAACCATGAAGTGGATCTGGTACATGACTGAGGAGCCAGTACAGGGAGTGAAGTGCTGATATTATCTGCTCTCATTGACTATGCTGCTCAATAAATATCATGTTGTAGTTTGGAATAGCTGGCGCATCAGCATGTCCCTTCCCTTCAACCTTCAGCAGCATACATTGCATGGGACTCGGGCTATTTGTAGGTCAACTGCTGGATTTCATAGATGCAGGCATTTAGTACAAGAGTTTAGCTGGCAAACAGGTGCACGTTGAGCCTTCCTGAAGGAATTACATTACATTCTCTCTCTAAGGAATAATCAGTGTAATGTATATTTTCAGCTAATCCACAGAACGTCTGGTTTTCTATTCCATCACATTGACTGAAATTTTGGGCGCAAGAATCCACTGTTATTTAAACCCACTTATATTTAGTTTGGAAACAAAGATGACATTATCGGACTTAGGCAAAGGGCTTACTGATAGCAATGGGGCCTGGGCTACACTAGTGGGGTGTGGAGGAGGTTCGAACTAAGGTATGCAACTTCAGCTGTGCTATTTGCGTAGCTCAGGGATCGGCAACGTTGGCACGCGGGACTGCAGGGTAAGCACCCTTAGCGGGCCCCGCCACTTTGTTTACCTGCAGTTTCGCTGATTGTGGCTCCCACTGGCCGCGGTTCACCGTCCCAGTCCAATGGGGGCTGTGGGAAGCGGTGCGGTGCTGGCCGTTGCTTCCGGCACCCTCCATTGGACCGGGACGGTGCACTGTGGCCAGTGGGAGCCACAATTGGTGAACCGCCAGATAAACAAAGCAGTGGGGCCCGCTAAGGGTGCTTACCCTGCGATCCCACGTGCCAACATTGCTGATCCCTGGCGTAGCTGAAGTTGAAGTACCTGAGTTCGACTTACCTGGCCATCCTCACGGCGGCAGGTCGACCGCGGTGGCTCCCCCATCGACTCTGCTTCGTCCTCTTGGCGAGCTGGAGTTCTAGAATCGACTGGAGCGCGTTCGGGGATCGATTTATCGCGTCTAGGTGAGGTGCAATAAATCGATCCCTGATACATCAAACACTACCCGCCAATCTGGCGGGTAATGTAGCCCTACCCTAAAAGTATTTACTATATCAACTGGACTAAACTGCACATTATGAAAATGTCTTTCCTTCTCACATAGGTATACGTTATTTATTTGACTAGAAGTACCTTTTTTTTTGTTTTTCAACATATTTGCTGTATTTTCTTGAAATAGTCAGTCTAGCTGATGAGACAGAACATTATGGGTATCTCAGAATAAAGTATTTCAGTCTTGTAATCAAGAACTACAGACGCTCATTGAGGCACATGTGTACTAATTGTCACACTGGATAATTCACACTAAAATAAATAAATACATAAATAAATACCAACAATAAAAATGTATAGACCTTCCTTGTCTTCTCAACAAAGCTGTAAGAAACAGGATGTCCCAGTAAAAGGTCATATTACAGTTCTAAAACATCACCAGGTTTTCAAAATAATACATTATGAAGTACTATTAAAAATGTAAACTAAAATATCTATCCAAATAAAGGCTACAGTATGAGTAAAATGTAACTCATTGTTACGTTCTTCCTGGAGCATCTCAGGAGAATATAAGAATCTCCTTTCTGGTTCCCCCTTTGATCCAGAGCAGGAGTGCTGGAAACTCCTTAAGAGTGTGTGTGTGGGGGACCAATGCCCAAACCTTGACCCTGCTCCCTACTTCCTCAAGGCCTCACCCTGCTCGCTCCTCTCTGCCCCTCCCTTATCACTTGTCCTTAAGGCAGGTAAAAAGGGATGGGGCCATAGCCCACCTTGTTCAGATGCCCCTGCTCCAAAGAGGAAATCAACTGGGCAGTATCTACATCCAATGCAACTGTTTGCCTGATGCTATGCCATGACAATGCTGCCCAGGCATTGAAGATGTGAAGCCACAGCTCTGCCTGTTCCCCAGACCCCATCCTATGCATACACATCCTTCTGCCCACTTGCACGTCAGGAATTATCAGTCTTTCTGAAGTTGCTTTCATTTGGGAAGGCCTGCCTTTCTACCTTTTATGTGAGTAGCCAGCCCAGCGGCATAGAGAGGCCCCTTCTGCCCCGTTACATTCTTGTGCTGCTGATTTAGCTGGGTCATAATCTGGCTCTAAATGAACAGCACGCATTTTGCTTTATTAGTGTGCTTATTCACATCCTTGTCAATTCCCCAAATTCAGTCATTTGAATTTACTAGGTTTTCTCAGTCAAGTGTGAATGAGTGGTATTGTCTTATACAGCTACTATTCAGTCATATAACTTACATTTTATACTCACTTTTTCTTCCATAATAAAAATATTTTTGACAGAGATTTGGTGACCAGTGAATCTGTATTCATAGCCACTCAAATGAAATACAGGGGAAATGGATGTTAAGCATTACCACAATGTCATCTTTTTGCAATTGTGAATTTTATTGTACAGGATTTTCATGAATGTTGGATGAGGATAGCACAGCTCTGCAAAAATAACATTAAAAGCTTTCCAACTGTCCAAATAGCACAGTTAATAAACGTTAGCATAGGTCTACATTTTGATGGGTTATATTCAATTTCCTGTTAAAAAAGCATTATATTTCTATGAGGAGGTCATCTTTTTGATAATAAGTAATGGAAGATACATCAAAGCTCTATTAAAGTATAAAAAGGGAAATGAAATAACTGAAGGTCTTTTAAATCACTTGTGTACCATTTTCATGTATTCAATGAGGTGCTTACTTCAGAACACTTTCTTTCATAAAGTACACACAGTCCGTTATTTAAAACAAATTTCCAAGGAGACTATTTTGTTTCTTTATCTTTATGATCTTTTTCGTGATTAAATGCAGCAATCTTGGAACATCATAAAAGTAAAGTGTTAGCTAAAACTTGTCATATTTATGTATCCTTTAGGTTAAATAACTGATTTTGCTAGCAAAATCTCTAATATTCATACTCACAAATCCTACATACACATTGCTCAACTTTTTTAAGCACAAGGGATAGGAGAAGGAAGGGGTTAAAAATATAAGACGGATAGGGTTGCAAACTTTCCAATTGCACAAAACTGAATACCCCAGCCCCGCCCTCGCTCATTACTTTCCCCCTCCTGTGGTGGCTCGTCACCCCCACCTTCACTCATTTTCACGGAGGCAGAGAGTTGGAGGGCTTTAAATGGGGTGCAGGCTCCAGAGTGGAGCCAGAAATGAGGGGTTCAAGGTGTGGAAGGGGGCTCTGGGCTGGGACAGGGAGTTGGAGTGTGGGAGGGATGAGGGCTCTGGGCTGGGGGTGCTAGCTCTGGAGTGGAGCTGGGGATGGGGGGCTTGGGTTGTAGGAGGGGGCACCAGGTTGGGACCAAGGGATTCGGAATGTGGAAGGGGACTGCGGCTTGTGGCCGGGTGTTGGGGTGTGGGAGGGGTGAGGGCTCTGGGGTGGAGCCAGGGATGAGGAGTTTGGGGTGATGGTGGGGGGCTCTGGGGTGAGGTAGGGGGTTAGGGTGCAATAGGGGTGAGGGGTTTGGGCTGGGGATGCAGTCTCTGGGGTGCAGAAGGGGACTCTGGGTTGTGGGGGCTTGGTGCTGGGGTGCAGGATGGAGTATGGGCTCTGAGGTGGGGCTGGGGATGAGGGGATGGACAGGCTCAGGGCTAGGGGTTGGGGCTCAGACTTACCTCAGGCAGCTCCCAGCCAGCAGTGCTGTGGAGCTAAGGCAGGCTGCCTGCCTGTCCTGGGGCACAGTACTGCACCCCGGAAGAGGTCAGCACGTCCAGCTCGTAGGCAGGGAGGGGGAGGGAGGAGAAGGCTCCATGGCACGCAGAGCTCCGTGGCCCCCCCAGCCTAGGAACTAGACCTGCTGGCCATTTCTGGGACGCAGCATGGTGCCCCAGGGTAGGTAGGAACTAGCCACCCTTAGCTCCGCAGCACCGCCAACCGGACTTTTAACTAAAGATGGATGAGGCCAAACAGAACAAATAATAATAAATAGAATAATAATAATACATCCATCAGTTAGGACTGGTGAAGCGCTCTCATCTGATCTCAAAGCACTTTACAGAGAAATAATGAAGACTCACGTCATCTATTAAGGTAGGTAACTATTATTATTCCCTTTTTACAGATGTGTGACTGAAGCACAGAGAGATGAAATTACAGCTGAAGACTGTATTGTAAGTTAGTGACAGAGCTTAAATCAGAACATTTATCCCAAGTTACTCAAAAGTTCCCTCTTTTATATTAGCCATGGAATACACAGAATTTCAGTTGCTACTTAAACACTGACTATTCCTGATCTTCACAATCTGAGAAAAAAAAATCTCAGTGGACGTAATTACAGTGATGTAAGTTTAGACCTTCATGCTGAAATCAGATTCATGTGGTTGGCCTCTTGTGCCTTTGAAGACCTCTGAGGTTTCACATGGGCACAAGAAGCTACCCATTTTGGTCTAGTTACAGGACTGGCATCATAAGCTCTTTGGGGCAGGGACGCTCACTTTGTTCTGTGTTTGTACAGTGCCTGGTAGAACAGGGTTGTGGTCTATGACTGGGACCTCTAGGCACTACTACAATATATAAATAATAGTACTAATTTGCTGTACTCTTTCTCCCTTTTAATTCCTGACCCTTTCACTTACCTCTGTCCCCACTATCAGAATTCTCCAGCTGCAGGTTTGTAGGTCCCTAAATTGGCTCTACTACTGCAAGTATTTTTCATGCAAGTTGTCTGATACAGAGGTCACCCATAAAAATCTTTCAGTTGCCTTTGTAACTAAATAAATAAATGCAGTATTCTTTATATGAATGCTAAGGCATACAGGAAATACCACAACATTACTAGTTGCCAAAACAAAATTGAAAAGGTTTTTAAAGGTGACCACTGTATAATCTATTATATAACTGCATAGATTTGAGTTAGAAGACTCAAGAGAAGATGAACAGCTTTTAGGGTGATCATATAGCAAGCGTGAAAAATCGGGACATGGGGTGGGGAGTAACAAGCACCTATATAAGAAAAAGCCCCAAATATTGGGACTGTCCCTATAGAATTGGGACAGCTGGTTACCCTAACAGCTTCAGAAAAACAAGTACTGTAAGCCAGTGGTTGACTAGCTTATCTGTTGAATCATTTGGAATGTAGCTCTCAGGATGGGTTTTAATTTAAATATTAATTACTCTTTTTTTAAAAAAAAATCTCTGAAGTAATTTGGCTAAGTGAGCCTATGGACTCACAGCTGTGGGATACATGAGTTAAATGCACCTATTCCCTAAATGATCTTTAAAATGATATAACATGACTGAGCTGTAGATTTCAGTACATTAATCATTCATAAAATACCATAATATGTTGTGGAGATGATTAGCTAAACTGCTTACACTTGCACAAACATGCAGGCATACATTTGCCAAAAGCAGTCCCCTTTAATCTTGCTAGATGCTGTTTCATTGTCATGAACAACAGCAATAACTCAACTCTGCTCTGACAGTTCTGGCACTTCAGAAGATGATTTGTGGAAGCCAATCTTATGCAAATAAGTATGCTTACAAATTAATTTATTGAATGACCAGAGAACATATTTTTAACTCTCTTAGAACTGTGGCATTCCCATTACAGGTTGAATGAATATATTGCGTACTCTACTAGCCCAACAAAGCCATAGCATCTGTAACAATAAATCTGCAGATGGCTCCTTATTAAAAGAGTCCAGAGAAATCCTGTTACTATAGAAATTATTTCAGAGGGACTCCACACAGATGTAGGCATTATAACAGTGGATCCTGATGGGGTGTGTGGGGGGTCATAAAGAGTATAATGAAAGGAATAGTCTACTTATCTCATTGCTTCTAGCTAGTGCTTCCATTTTTAAAAAGAGCTGTGGTGGTGTTTTTTAGTCTACAGTAGAAACCAATTCTTTGTAGGGGGCACACTGTGAAACTTCTGAAATCCATTCATGTACAGTCAGGGTGTTTTCTGATTTCCTTGTTGTGTGACATGAGAAAAAAAATCAAGTATGCAGAGATTTCTGTTTATAAGTAGAAGCAGAAATGTCTTCAAGAGGAGGATACTCAAAAGAAATATCTTTGGAGCCTGTGGAGAATTTTTATTCTATTCCAGCAGTTCATTAGTTGATGTAAGTTTTTCTAATATTTTTGAAGGATGGTACAGTTCCACTGTATATGCCTAAAGTTAGCATTTTCTGTATTTTACTCCCACATTTGTTTAGCTCTGCTACAGGGTTCTGTTTCAGTTTTTTTTGGAACCCAAAATGTTCATGAGTAAAAGCTACTTTTCAGATTTTCTATTTCTTATTTATGCTGCTTGACTTTGCTGCAAACTTTGCATACCTATCTTTCCTTGTATGCAAAGTCTGTTTGGGGGGAATATTTGAAAGGGAATATTTAAGTTAACAGAGTTAAAAAAAAAGAATATTGATTTCTCTGACATACAAGTTAAGCTGAGTCACAGAAAGGTTAAATGATGTGTGCAAGGTCACATAGCAAATCAGTGCCAACACAACAAACAAAATTCCTGATTCCCAGTTTTATTTTAACTATATAAGCCATGCTCACTCTCATAACATTAAAATATCATTCATGAACGTTTGCTGTCATTTCATTACAAGTCCCTTGTTACCATATCATAAGATGCCCCAGAAACAAAGATATATTAATTAATTTCATATCATAATTAATTACTGTATGTACATAAAAGCAAATTGCATGCATCAGATATTCCAAGAGACTTTTTAAATATCTAAAACTCTAAAGATATTACAGTACTTTAATTGAAAGGAAAGAATGAGGTGTTCTATTTCATTGAGAAGACCAGGCTAGGTGAGAAAAATATAACCAGCCCTGTACATAAAGCCTACCAGAAGCAAGTATTCATTATATCTTTGAAATTATCTCAAGAGAATATGATCGTATATTGTATGTAGTGAACCATGTAGTGAACTGAACACACCAGAGATTCCTTATTTGATTAATAAAACAACAGACATTCAATGATTTAAAAAAACATAGAAAAGGTTATTATACTATTTCTCAGTACTGATTCAGAAGATATTTTTCATGTTAATCTATATAGCATGAAATAAACCTGTAAGCCACACTCATTCTAAACACTTGTTATTCAGCAACATCAGTATTTCTGAACCTTCTCTGACTTCACTGGAACTTTTTTATTCTCTGCTTATGAAACTTGTACAAGAGCAAGCAACAAAGACTGCTGTTCCAGGGTGTTCAGGGAAAGGAAAAACAATAAATATTCAAACAAGTTACCAAGGTCCAGTGTTGCTGTAACTGCATTTAATTTCTACCTGTAACATCACAATTACTCCTTTTAAAACTGGGAGAATAGATAATGAACAGAGTAATGCTGGGTAATGGTGACAGCATGACAATAACATCCAGTTCTGGAAATAAAAGCAACTTCCAAAGAACCTCCGAAGAAGCATGCAAAAACTGGGTCTGTATTCTTTGAGCAACTGATTTTTCCCCAGTGCCACTGCCCTCCTACATCAGGGCTTTGGATTTACTTTCAATATCTATCCACCTAGTGGTAGGTCCAAGTGTGTGTGTGCACTCTCTCTCTATATATATGCACACACACACACACACTTGAACCTACCACTATATTGAAAAGCAACTGAAGAGCAAACAATTCTATATTGATTTAGCTAGCTTCACGATATGCAGGGCCCTGTGTATTCTGCAATTCTGCAGCTGGAGAATTTGCTGTGGAATATCTTCTTTATTGCAGAACTGTATTTCAAAAACAAAGTTTCCATTTGTTAGTGTTTTCTTCTCAATATGCAGTGGCATTGAGAAAAAAAGCAAAAATCTTTGGATCCATAAGAAACAGGATGGGAAGTAATAATGAAAATATTATGTTATTTTACAATTCAGTGATACACCAACACAAGGAGCAGTGTGCTCATTGCTGGTTATCTTATCTGAAAAACTGCATAACAGAAATAGAGGGAGTTCAGACCCGGATGAAATAAAATTATAAGAGCCATGGAAAAACCTTCCAGATGAAGCTTCTCAGAGGGAAAAAGTAAGCTGCATAGTCCAAAAAAGAGACAAGCTGCACTATGCTGCCTCTTCCCAGTGAGAGAACACAGAGAGGGAGCCCAGCTAGGTAAGGTGAAGTCTTCCTAAAGGAGATCTTCTCTTCTGTAGCTCTCCTGCCTGATCTGCCTTCAAGAAGGAGCTACTCATGTGTCATGCCAATGGAACTAGTTCCCAGAAAACCCAACTGTATGTAGTTAGTATAAGAATTACAAGGAACTGAAAACTGTAAATTTAGGACCAGTTCAACTGAATTTAAGAGCAAATTAAACAACACAGGGGCTACTATACTGACTGTATTACTTATTTCATAATTAGAGGCCTTAACTGCAGGTCTAGCTTGCTACTGAACCCACTGGGACCTGACTGTTACCTTCCTTCAACTGACATGCTATTATTCAGAAATACAATTGAAGCAGGAGATCTGCATGCAAAGAGAAGGGTGATTGGCCACTTTGTTTTTAATCATTTATAACAGAAGAAGTAATCATCACTTCCCTTCTAACATTACAATATTACACTATGAAGTGAGGCAAAACATATGGAGACAAATGCAAAATTTTTACCCCAGTTACACCTCCACATCTCCGCTGCTGTAAGTGGAGTTTCATGGATGTGTCTGAGAGGAGAATTTGATTCAATACTAAGCCAAATCCAGTTTGCCTGCCTTATACAAGTTCTCAGTAGGAAATGTTTGAAGATGGGCATTTTCCTTCTACCTGAAAATGTACGGATGTTGTTCAACCATCCCCTCAAGCCATTTCCTCATTCTAGGTAGAGGTCATGAGCCATCATCCCCAGAAATCTGGAAAATAATTAAATGATTCAATCAGAATTTTCAAATTCAGCTTCTTGTGACCATTATGTGACGAAGGATCAAATCTTTTGCCCTGTCTGGAAACTATTTTTCTAATAGATTTTCATTCAGATTTAGCTGTGAAAAGTAAAATAGGAATGACAGACAGTGACGCATCCTGTAAAACAATGAATGTCAGAGGCAGTAAGTAGACCTAGGAATTGACGATATAAATTAATGGGAAATGTTCTGTAAGTATTTTATACATCTAATAATGTTCTGAAAAGCAACTTGTCACTTAATGAACACCTATGCTATTTTTTCAGGAAAAATAACCACTATGGAGGCTTGTTTTAATAATGGCAAATGTGGAGGATACTTTATCTGAGTCAGACTAAATGACTTATATTTTTATTATGATTAATAGTGATCAAATAGGAAGTAATTAAAGAATAAAGGAGGAATAATTTAGGAAGAACTTTAAAATTTACAAAAGTGACTGAAAGCTATTTATAGCTAAAAACATAACACCATAATGAGAACTCTAGTAATTAACCATTCATTGCATCTTGATAGGTATTTCAAAGGCCCCTTTCACCATAATAATTGATTGAGTAAAACTTGTCATTCACTAGGCCAGGTGTAAGGATGTGCAAGACATTGTGACAGTAAACTGGTAGGGGCGCTCTCCTCCTTGACTCCAGGAAAGGAAGGGGTGCTCACCACCACCACCCCCCTCCGGGGGGAGGGTGCTCATTCCCCCCACACACACTCCTGGGAAGGAAAGGGTGCTTATCCCCCCCACTCCTGGGAAGGAAAGGGTACTTTTGGCCATCCTTATCAGTCCCTGCCCTGTTATCGCATATTTCCCATGCTGGAATTGGCTCTCACAGTTTGCTCACCTTGAAATGAAACACCTGTTTGCATTGTGTAATACTAATAAGACAAAAATAAGATATTAGTTATTCATGAGGTATGCATGAGATGCAAATGCTTCTGTTATTTTTCTGCCTGCGTGCCCACGCGCAGTGGGCTTCTTCCCCGAGCATTGCTCCGATGCGTCGGGTCCCCGTCTTAGTGGCAGCAACGAAAGGGAGCCCCCGTTGCGGCTGTGCCACTTCTGCCTTCAGTAAACTCACTACTTCTATTCAACAGCTGTGTGTGTGCTTCACTCCTACGGGACACGAAAGTACCCTGCAACACCAGGGTTTCTCAAACTTCATTGCACCGCAACCTGCCTCTGACAACAAAAATTACCACATGACCCTGGAAAGGGGTATTGAAGCCTGAACCCAGCTGCCTGGGAGGTGGTGAGGTGGGCAAAGCCAGGAGTGGGAGAGGGCGCAAAGCTGATGTTTGAGGGCTTCAGCCCATGTCAGGGGAGAAGGAGAGGCTATCAGCTGAGCCCCATTGCCCAGGGCTGAAACTGAAGCTTGAGACCTGCCACCCAAGGCTGAACCCCTTGGACTTCAGCCTCTGCCCTGGGAGGGCAGGGCTTTAACTCTGGCTTCAGCTCTAGGCCCCAGCAAGTCTAACACCAGCCCTGGCGAACCCATTAAAACGGGGTCACGACCTACTTTGGAGTCCTAACCCACAGGTTGAGAACCACTGAACTAGGCCAATAGACACCAAAAGAATGACATTGTAAATACAGTACTATGTAGCAAAAATAATTTATTTTATTTTTGCATCAGCATTCTGAACTAGGAAGAACATGCAGTAAAAGTCTGTGATCATTTCCCCAGTACACTATATGCTCCTCCATATGCTACCTTTAGAAAAGAAACAGTATTCTAACTGAAAATGTTGATGGTCTCTGAACATGTGGCAAAACGTCTACAAATTGTTGGCCTTTCTATAAGTGTAGATCAGCCTGTTCAGTAATGATACAGAATCTCACTTGTTAGTTAAATGTTTTGAGGGGACAGAGATTGAGTATGGTCTCAGTTCCCGTTTGGTTTTGGGGATCATAAAGCAGGAGTAAAAACTCAACCCCAAAACTGTGTTGGAACCTCCTTTATAGCCCCTAAGATAAGCACCAATGGTTGAATGTCCAGTGGTATTCCAGAATTGCATAACCACGATGCCATTCCATTATAATTGCAAAGGCCTTAGTGCTATAAGAGGCATCCGCAACATCAAGTGCCAACTGGAGTGAAGTTTTCACCGACTGTGACGAAGGCCTTTGCATCCTCCAGGAGCTTGGCAGAGAACTTAACCATCACCTCTCCCAGCTGAAGAAATCCTAATTTGCTAACAGTGCTTGCTGGTTCTCTGTCCTCATCTGGAGCAAGGCAGTCAAATACATTTTATTTCCTTACAAATCCAGTCTTTTCAGACCTTTCTTTTGGAGTTGCTTTGGATCTTTGCTACTGAGACTTCTCACTAGCAGCTGGGACTATTAAATCCCACTCTTTAATTCACAGTGGATGTGAAAAAAAATATGCAACCCCCTGAGCAGATACATAATGTTTATCAGTACGTTTAGTTGTCAGGGTAAGTGAAAGAGGAGTTAACTATAAAGCCTTTGCAGGTTATAATACTGTACAAAATTTTTTGGGAGGACAACCCTTCCCAGAGTAAGTGTCCAGTAAGTAAGTGTAGAATGTCTAGTAAGTTGTGGGTATTTTCTTGGACTAGTTCAGATTGTATACCCAGAGCTGAAGACATCCTTCAAAACAGGTCCTGGTAAAATTTAAAATCCTCTGGGAAAAAATGAAGAATCTGGGACTCCTGGATCTTCCTGAGGTGGCAGAGAGAAAGGATAGCCAGAGTATCTCCCAAGTGAGAGGTTGCTGCTTGGGCTGGAGCTCTTGAGGATGTACATCCTTAAGGGACCCCCTCTGACAGCACCCCTCTGCCTGGGGTAGAGTCCTAGCTCTACATGAATGGGAAATCCCAGGAGAGCCACTGTAAAAAGAGGAATGACATAGGAGGCCAGTATACTGAGGGCCAAGATAGACTATCCTTACTATAACAGTGGGAACACTCTTGGTACTGATGTTGTTTCCTCTGCAGGGCACTTAGAAGATCTGTGACATGTCTTCCACCATGGTGAAGAGCTAGAAGATTCCACATCAAAATCCGATGGGCCCTCTGAATAGTCTGTGGTTATGCTGGAGCCAATGTAGGTGGGGCTAAGGGCACCTTGCTATGTCCATAGCCCAAGAAGAAGAGAGAATAGTTTCCAAAACAGGAGTATTGTCGGTACTAGCCATGTTGCCAAGAGGCCCAGGACATTGTCTTTTTTGCTTCCTGGAATCAGTGCAGGGTCAGAGAGGAGACTGGGTACCAAGATCTTCAGCACCAAGATGAAAAATATAGACACTGCCACAGGCGAGGAGTGCACTGGTGCTGAATCCAGAGTCAGCCGCTTTAAAGATGGTGCCCATTTTGTTACCAGTGCCAAGGATGCTGATAGCATTAATCTCAGCCCTGTTTCTGAAGAAGCTGAAGGGCCTGGAATAGCAGGCATTATTGATAGACTCACTGGTAGCGACAAGGCTGGCATGGATAAACAGAGCTACTCTGTTGCTACCACATAGGCCTATGGGGTCGAAGCTGCCAAAAGCAGTGGTGTTGCAACTGTGTCCGTAGATAACAGACTTGACATTTGTCCCCAGACAGATCCAGAGTCAAGATTATTGTAACAAAAAAATATCTCCCTAGTACTGGGGAGACGTGGATTTACTGCCTGGCTCTAACCTTGGTACCAGTCCATCTTGTGGGTCTTTCAATGCAATTCCTGAGGCGTAGATCAACCCCTTTCCCTCCACCACCACTTCAGAGGTGGAGAACAGCGTGATCAGACCCGAAGGCAGGCCTGCCGACAGCAATTCCAGGCCCGATCGCAGAACAGTCAATGGGCCCCTAGAAAGCTGGCGGAGGGTGGGCTGGAGCTGGGCTCCACGCTGCTGCTGGGCCAGCATGGCGTCGCCACATGTGCATGGAGCTGGACCACGTGCAGTGGCTGATGCATGCACACATAAGCCGAGGATGCACCTGACATTTGGGCCGTCCTGCACCTGTGCTGGCTGGTGCTCAGTGAGCTGCTACTGGCTGCACTGCTGGGTGTGCTCTTCCGGCATGGCTAGGACTTCCATGTGCCCTCCTGGCTGCCTTCGCTACCACCTCTACCATCCCATGTGCACATAGGAGCCATGCAGCCCGCCCTGGCGATTTAAAAGGGTCAGAGACCCCAGGGTCATTTTAAATATCTCTGGCCCCTGGCAATTGCCCCCTTTGTTCCTCCCCACACCCACATCAGTGAGCCTGTCCGAAGGCTGTGGAGGGCCCAATGCAGACATGGGCCTCATAGTCTGCTCCAGAAAGTGCTGCTTCAGACACAGTTCTCTTGTGAGCTGTTTTCTCTTTTTAAAAGAACAGCAGATGCTACATCTTTCTTGAATGTGACCCTTTCCTAAGCAGAGAAAGCAGCGAGTGTGTGAGTCACTACTTTGGATGGAAACCCCACACGGCAGACAATGTTTGAAGCCTGGAGAACACTGCATAACCCCCGGTGTCGGGCACTACAATACAAGACTAATTATTAAAACTACACTAAAAACTAAACTTGACTATGGAGACTGCTACCAGCAACTATTAAAATTATTTACAAAGAGAAAAACTCAGTAAAACCAGCCTGACTCAGAGAGAAAAAAAACTGTGAGAAGAATCACACATAGCAAGCTTCAACTAAATTCACTGGTAGCAAAAATGAACTGAGGGGGTCGGGAAGGTGTCACCCTTATATTGCTGTGGTGAGGGTCGTAAGGAGGCATAAGGCATGTACACATCTCCAATAGGTACAGCTAAGGACAAAATCTCTGAGCACTTAGCACTGATATATGTCTGCAACCCTTGAAGAAGAATAAATAAGACAAATCTATGTGCTTTGGTTATTCTATATCTAAGTACCACACTATACGCCCACCCCCAGGAGCCAATGATATGACCTAGAATTCCAAATTTCCAATATTCCGCTACAAACTCTCTATTAGTTGTGTAGCCCACTGGCAAACTGTGTGTCAAATCCCCATCTGGTGTAATAACAATACTTCTTGTAGCTGAAGTGATTGACTTGTGTGCTGAAGGTCCGAGGTTCAAGTACTGCCATCAGAGTAAAAAGGGTGTCCATGGGTGGATGAGATCACATTTATTTTTCCAGTTTTGTTTTTAAAATCTAGTTTATTTCATTCAGACAGCAAGATGACTTCCTTTAAATAGTTTTTTTAAAAAATTATAATCTATAAATGATGGTGAAATGTAATACAATATAGGCATTCTACACTTCAGTTATTTGTCAGTCATTCTGGGTATGTCTACACTGAGACTTGTGGCTGCTGTCTTGAACTTTAGGGGTGTTCAAATGAGGTGGGTATGTTTGGACTTGGGATCCGAAAGCCCCAGCTCCAGCTCAGTCCCTAATGTCTACACCACAATTAAACAGTCCTATAGACAAAGACCATGACAGCTGACATGGACCAGCTGTGGGTGTTTTTATTTGCAGTGCAGACATACCCTTTGATTACTGATGTCACGTGTTGTAAGTTTGAAGACTGAGTGGCAATTTGATGACAATCTGTGAAATACTTATATTTGTATATAAAGGACAGTGCCCAAATAAATACTTCAGAAAACTATTTCAGGATTGATTTTCCTGAATAATAGTTAACAAATATTTACTCGCTTTTAATGATATTACTGATTCCAGTGCTATTACCTACTTTAAGCAGAGGGAATCAAGTATAGGGAACCAGTAGAAGTTCATTTCATTTTGAAAGATATATAAAATGGGATTTTTATAGGTTAGTGTAATATTAACAAGACAGAATAACAGGGTGTACCTAGAGTTGTAACAGACTTTGATTGCTATATTCCCAATGACTATCTAGCTCCCTAGAAAGAGAGTGCAGTCTCTTTGGGCCACCATAAATACAATACTATCATCACTCTCAACATCAGGAAATGTTGGTGAAGGAAAAAGGGAAGAAGTCCTACTATACTGTTGTATGAGCACTTCACTTTAAAGAGAAATTCTCCCTGCACTACTTCTTTTCCCCCCCAAAAAAATTTACAAAGAAATCCCTATAGACAGTCATAGGTCATCGATGAAAAGATTAATTTTAATCGACAGGAGGGGTCCACAATTTATGAAAAAAGTTTCAAAATTGCATAATTTATTTTTTGTTAGTATAATTAATGTTGCATACTATAGTCAAGATTCTCCAGCTGAGCCAAGCTGAATTTGATGCAAGGCCAGGTGGGGTAAAGGAAAGGGGACTTAAATTTACCTTTATGCTTCCTTGATCCTGGCACCAGCAAGACACTAGGATCGGTCCCTGGTAAAAGCTAGAACCCAGAGGGTCATGCCAGAGATCACTGTGGGGTACCGATCCCCTAGCCACCCCTACACTAGAAGCCAGTAGGACAAGTAGGAGCTGCCACAGCCACTCCGTGTCATCCAAGGATTCCCCTAGATAGAAATTCTTCAAGGATATGAATACAGTGATTTTACAGATGCATTGCACCCTAGGATATTTTTTCCAACACGGGGCAAGCTTTTCCAACATGCATACACAAATCCATACAATTCTAATAACATGTTTGTCATTGCCATGAAGGTATCATTGTACTCTACCGGATGAAAGACCATTTAATTTTGTTCCACAGATCATTATTCAGATGTTGCACAAAAATAATTAAAGATTCTAATTGATTTTCAGTCAACAGAGGCTAGACCAGATGTTCTGTACTGAGTTGAGGTCGTTATCCTTTTGTCAAAAATTACTAAGAATGGTAATTTGCTCATAATTATAATAAAAAAGCTATGAAATTTAATTTAGTGCATGGCCTGCTTAGCACATGGTTGAATACTTTCTGTACAATTTCTATTCACTCAACAAGTCCTCTCCTCTAGTCAGACATGCCTGCTCCTGCTTAAAATTGGTAGCATGAATTGCAATCAACTTAATAAAAGTAGAAATAAGAGCAGTTCATTTCACTCAAGATCTCCAGCAATCTGTTCTATAAAACTAAATAGAAATAATGTTGGTGTCCCTGCCTGGTTTTGGCAATACTGACTACGACAATACCTGCTCATGCAAAAGCAGAATCAGATTTTGAAATTCCTGATTTACACATATGCAGCTGAGATCAGAATTTGACCCACAAGGTGGTATTTGGTATATAGAAAAGTACAACATGGGAGTTATTTACAACGATTGAAACTGTTATTGGTGTAGTGCTATACCTGCAAATAAGGATAAAGTACAGAGAAACTAAGAAAAAACACAGCCCATACTATACAAAGATACTTGAGGAAGAAGTCAAGATATTCTAGCTACTACTGACTCGAAGCTGCTAGGCTTGTTTTGCTTTGAAACAAAATTCCAGTGGAGACTTGCCAGTTCTGAAAAATTACTGGGTAAAACATTGTGAACTATTGAATTTTGTGAAAAATAGGCACTACAACACTTTCCTAGTAGGGAGCAGCCGTAGGCTAACAGACACTTAATTGGGAGTCATGACAAATGGATTCTAATCTTACAATCTAGTCAGACTTTAGAAAAAGACACTTGGGGACTGATCCAAACCCCACTGTAGTCAATCATTTCCTTGGAAGGGAACTTTAAAGTTGATGAGATTACTTTCCTCTGCCACTGAGTGCAGTCTCTTTGGGCCACCATAAATACAATACTAATTTTTGGAAGACAGCTCTGAAATTCAGCCCTAACATTGCCCCTTCACTATGGAGTATTTTCCCTCTGTCCAGAGGGGAACACGGGTCTCGGAGTTTTCAGAAACATCCAAGTGGCACCCACACCCAGTGATGTGCACAAGGAATGCTACTGGCCGTAGCACACTTATTATTGTGTGGCGAAATGTAGTAAATGAGGCTTTGTAAGGCAAAATACACACACCAGAATGTAAAAGCGGTACCTACGCATAAAAACCACATATGAACAAATACAGTGGGCCAGCCCTTCCGCACAACAACCACAAACCTAGCTCATGTGTACTTTCATTCCAGACATGCAAGAAGTAAAGCACACATCTCTCCTCTCTAGCCATTAACAGTAACAACTTTGTAAACAAAATAACATGTTCACAGACTGACCTTGGTGTGGTGCAGCAGCAGTAATGTCATGAAAAAGAGGTCAGTTGCTCTGAGTTATGCACAATTCATCACTGGCAGATTGTGTGCCGCATGGCTACAGTGAAAAGGTGGCTCATGCATCACTGGTGAAATTACATCCCCGTACTATATTCTGTGCTTCCCACATTATTACCAGTGTACACTACAGAAAGCACAAGGCAGGGTATCTAGGATGCAAATGGACTACAGTGGGCCAGAGAGGCACAGAACATTCCGCATTTCCAAAAACTATGCTAATTATCCTACGGCTGACTTCAGCTCAACTGTGCCTTTAATCTCTTCACGGCAATATTAATGGAAGTCGTTTAAATATGTTCATATACATTTTGTAAACAAATATCATTGCATTATATCTACTTCAGTGCTGTCAGAGAGCAAAGTCAACCAATAAAATTATTCTTTATTGACACTATTCAGTGAAACTGACAGTAGCACTTTAGAACCAAATTTCCAAAGACTTCTATGTAATTGTCCCAAAACTTTACACTTATATAATAGCTTTCATCTGATGACACTAGGGCATTTTACAAACCATTCCTCATATTCATTTAAGGTGTTGATAAACAGAGACACAGAGAGTTTACTAGACTCATGGAAGGTCAAACATTTAATTACTAGTAAAGTCCTTTCTTCCAGTCTCCTGCAGTAGCCACTATTCTGAACTGTACTGGCAAGTAAATAAGGGCACTGCAACAGAGTCTTATGCAAAACTCCTATTAACGTCAATAGTTTTGCTTGAACATGGACTGCATGATTGGGTCCTAGAAGCAACTCTGATTTTCAAATCTACTTTTAACGTTTAGATGTATTTGCAATTTTTAAGTCTACATATAATTGTGGATAATATTTTATTTATATCCAAGTTCCTTAAAGAGTATGATCTAAAAGCAAGAGTGCAGGAAATCTAAACATTTTCTGTTACTCGCAAAATAATTAATAATAATACTAATGATAATTGAGACTATATGTGAAAATAAAAGGCTCTCTTAACAGGCCTTAAAAAAAAATCTTTGTATTATCCATGTTTCTTCTCCAGCACAGTAACCATAGACAAATTAAACAAACTAAGGCTTTCAAAATGATTCACACCCACTAAGGAAGAGAATTCATTGTATATTGTATTCACATAGTCTCCCTGATTTCATCTGGAATTTATGTACTGAGATGAGATTTGTGCGGGGATGGTTTTAAAGACTATCCTGTAACTCTGTACAAGAAGCAGTAGTGACTATTTTGGCATTTCTTGGTTATTACTAATAAAGCACTTTCCTATACCAGAACCACGTGGGCATCCTTGCTCCTGCCTACACCAAAACACAAAATTCAATCACCCAAAAGTTAACTATGAAAATTATAAATAAAAACCTGACATTAATGCAATACTTAGAAAATCATTTAAATTAAGTATTTTCTGATGTAACATTTCTAAGGAAGAAGATAACCTAAAACCCAGTCTGGGAATAATGTAAACTTTTGATATTTGATGTAACTGGTACATAAGGTCAGGACCACACCTCTCAATTCACCCTTAGATACCATTGCTGCAGGCTGTGTAGAAATATAAAATAGATTACATCAGACAGATATAGATACAGATTAATAGTTCCTAACGGGCTAACACATTTTTCTAGTGTGTTGCAATACATTTTGCTGACCTCTTGCTTTCCATTCTTCATGTTTCTCTTACCATTTTCTCTACCTTGGAAACAATAATAGAACACATTTTCACTAACCATACTGATGTACTCAACAATAATTGTATTTCTGGCCCAAAGAATCTGCATTAAATTATGTTACCATTACAGTATTAGGAGTTTTATTCGCTTGCTGACCTTACAAGTGGAGATGAGATGAATCTGTGCCTGAAGAGTTTTACTTGAAAAACTCATAGCTTATAATTCAGAAGTGATCCCAGCAGTCCCAAGGCTGTTATATTGCTTTAGAAAGATTGAGCATAAAAGACTGGCACCACTGTTTGGGGACAAGGGAAGATGGTAATACAATAGGTCTATTCTTCTGGTGCTGAGTTAATAGTTCATATGATTAAAAAGCAAAGTTGCCCTAGGACCAAAAGATGTCAGAATTTACATTTTACAAAATTTCAGAATTTACATTTTACAAAACTGAATTTCTATGACTAAAGAGTACCACATATTTTGTTAAAGCTCAGTAACCCAAAGTAATTGTATACTTTTCTGAGGCGATAGTTAGATTTTGATTCATAGATTTTATAAAATCCTATTTTGACTTCAGAATAAAACTCTTTCTTTGAAAATGTTATCAGTTTTCCTTGTGTAAGCCATCATAGGCTTGAAACACAAAGCAAGAAAGCAGGATAAGGAAATACATTAAACTTGATAACCATAGGATATCTTCAGAACAACTCAATGCTTGTTTAGAGTCTAAAAGCTCAGTTACCTATGTAAAAAATTGGAGAAAATGCTAATACCACCTCTTGGTGAAAACATTAAACTGCCAATAACTCTTCCTGATTTGAATAAGGTAAAATAAGTTACCATGAGGCAAAATAGACAATAGGTGATTTTGTTGTTTGTTTTTACAGTTTTCAATATATATTTCAGGTTAATAGCTATTATATTTAGCATATGTTTTGGATAAACTAGTCATCATAGCACTGACAGCAATGGAAAAGGTAAGCCTATGAATATCAGAGAGAAAGAGATGCACATATTGATAGCAGAAGTATAACAACACACGTATCACAGAAAAGCAAAGCAAATTCAGTACCAACACAAGGTCATACTGCTCTACAGAAGTCTTTCAATTATGAATAAATAGCATTTTAACCTGAGGCTTAATACATTTGAGGGACATTTGGAAGAGTGTCTGCCTGTGCAAAGTAAACAGTTTATTATCCCTTGGATTGTTCAACAAAAAAATGTTTCTATTTGAAACTGCTAATATCAGAGAATGCTCATAGCGATAGTTCAGATCTTTTGCATCTTCTTTGTGTACTATAAAAGTACAACTATGGTAACCTTAAATTTATGTTCAGAATTACATTATAATCCTCATTTTCCTGCGTTTACAACTTTACAAAAAGTTTTCTTTCTGCCTCAAACACTCTATGATCTGGCTCATTTCAAATATAAATTTGTTTGGAAAACCTGAAGAAAATTCCTTTCAAACAGATTGAATTATAAAAGATTTTTAAAAACATTTTTGTATCTAAAATAACAGTTTCCATTTTAAATAGAATTCCACAATATCCACTATACTATTTTAAATTTTTACTCACAAAAATAATAAAGGTTTAAGCATTTTCCATTACTAAGGCTATGTCTACACTACCGCAGTAAGCCAACCAAAGTTACGCAACTTCAGCTATATGAATAATGTAGCTAGAATTGACTTAGCTTAGGCTGACTTACTGTGGTGTCTGCCCTGCCCTGGGTCTACAGGAGACACTCTCCCATTGACTTACCTTACTCTTCTCATACCTGGTGGAGTACTGGGGTTGACTATTGATTTAGCTGGTCTTCACTAGACTGCTAAATCGATCCCCGGGGCATCGATTGACAAAGCATCAATCTGGCTGTAGCCTAGAGAAGAGGTTAGATACAGCTACTAAAACCTAAATGGATGAGCTCCTGTCCTTTTAATCTAGACCTGCAGGAAGCATAATTTTGGTATTATGTTGTAAAGCTGTCCTGTATGGGAAAATTTACAATCTGAAATTGGGATGTGTCATTTCTTAGGTAATTCTGCCCTGAATTATTGCTAGTATTTTCCATGCCCAGCTTTCCATTTCACTCAGCAGCCCATCTTCTCCTCATTCAAAACTTCCTTAGCATCTAGTTCTAATGACACTGGAATTCTCAATAAAATGCTAACCTTTCTGTAACCATTGTGCTTCAAGATGGATTGCACATATCTATTCCATTGTAGGGCTCAGTGCACAGTTGTCGGAGACTTTTTACCCTTAGCAGTACCTATTGGGGTGACCTGTGTGCACTTTGCTGTTATGTGCACACCACACAGATATAAAGGGCCAAGCTGCATTAGACCCACCTCAGTTCCTTCCTAGAACAATGATTTCAACAGAGAGGGAAAGGAGGGTCAGTTGTAGAATGGACGTATGCAACTCATCTTGAAGAACGCTGGTTATAGAAAAGTTAACCATTTTTTCTTCTTCCAATGATTGCACATGTCCATTTCACTGTAGGTAACTCATAAGTCATCCCATCTGCAGGTAGGTTTGAAGTCTGTATGAACAGAGACTGGAGGAACCTCTCGTCCAAAGGTAGCCTATTCCCCAGATTGTTTTGAATTTGCTTAGTAGGAGCCAAACTTGTGACATGATGACTAGGCTTCCACTTTGCAAAACTCTAACATGGGCACATGAGTCAGAAATGTTGCAAAGGCCACTTGGGATCTAGTCAAATAACCCAATACTTTATTCAGCAGCCTCACGTCAGCCAATAGATATTCATGGCAAAATCCTTTGCATGGAAAATGAGGTGCCCTTAATTCTGTCCATCAATGCAACAAACAATTAAGATAAAGACCTGAAAGGTTTAGTCCATTCTAGACAAAACGCTAGCACTCTCAACATCTAGAGCAACATCCTCTCCCTTATTACAGTGAGGCTTTGGAAAGAAAGTCAGTAAGACATTGCTTCGTTGACATGAAAAGAGAAGACCTCTCGTAAGAAAACTTGGATAAGAAGAAGAAAGGTATTTATATTTATCTGCATAAAAAAATGTAAATGGAGGACGAGATACTTTTGAGGAAGTTTACTTTTGTTGCTTGTTTGGTATATCTCATGAAAGAATAACCATCAGTTTTGGGGTGTGTCTTCCCTTTTCCTAAGCAGCTTGCCCTGAATTTGGTATTCTCAGTTGTGACCCAGGGAGGCACAGTGAAAACACTGAATCAGGATTTTAGGCCCTGATCTAGCAGAGTACATTAAGCAAATAAGTAGTCTCACTGATGTCATTGGGACCTTAGTGTGATGCTAAAATGGTGTCTTAGTGCCTTTGTGGGCCCTCTGCATGGGGTCAATGAATAAATGTGTAAAATATAAATGTATGTATAAAGCCCAACTTAAACAACATTCAGTCTAAATGAAGGTGTTTTTCCTTGCACCTTTATGCTTTTTCTAGTATCTTCACTCAATGAAAAAAACACATAGAAGTTCAGAATTTGATAAAAAAAATGTTTTGGAAAAAAATCCACTGTTTATATCCATAAAAATTATCTTCTTATTTCACTAAAAATGCTAAAAGCAAACTTCAAAATATCCAGAAGGTTCTGAATGAGAAGCTAATTGTAACAGTTTGTGGGATATAGAGGAACAACACTTCTAACTCAGCTCCCAGATAAGATAAATGTCAGAACAGCAACCTTGTAATTCAGTGTTTTCAGTAGGTTTTCATTCATATATTCAATGACACAAATGAAGGACCAAATCCTGAGAGATGCTGAGCACCCACATCTGCTATTTGAAAGCAATACAAGTTGTGGAAATGATACATGCCAAATCTGATCTGACTTTTGACAAGACACACAAAGAAAACAGAATCCCCTATAACAACAGTATCTGCATTTTTAAATGTTGTATTTGGCAATAGCCAGGCAACTTCCACTAAAGTCTACGCGATCATACATATAAAACCCTTCCCACACTGCTTAGGAAGCTGAGGGGTAAATGACTTTTGAACATTTTAACCAAAAGTCATTTCACTCTTTACAACTGCAGACAAATTTTATGATAACATACAGTAGGTTTTTCATGAAAGTTTTAATTCACAGGTATGGTGGACATACTATCGAGCAATATAAACAAGGGTTATATTAGCAGATAATTTATTATACAAGTATTATAACATCAAGTGAATATTTAATAAAATTTATACAATAATATTCAGATATTAACATTTATAAAAAATTGTAAGCTTACATCACACTGCACAAAAGCCAATTTGAAAATAAATATTAATAAATATTACAAATGGGTTCCTGCCTAGAAAAGAAACATTCAGTCTTCATTCACCATCAGGTACAGTAAAATACAGAATAAACATAGAATCATGTGTAGTGATTAAAACAGGAACGCTTCATGTAAAACCAATCTAATTTCCTTCTTTGACAGGAGTACTGGCCTAGTGGATGGGGGTGGGGGAGAAGCAGTAGATATGATATATCTTGATTTTAGTAAGGCTTCTGACAGTCCCACATAACATTCTCGGAAGCAAACTAGAGAAATGAGGTCTAGATGAAATTACTATTAGGTGAATACAGAGCTGGTTATAAAAACAAATCACCAATGGTTTGTTGTCAAACTGGAATCCCACAGGGATCTGTCCTGGGTTCAGTATTACTGAATATTTTCATTAATGACTTGAATGAGGGAATGGAAAGAAGGCTTATAAGGTTTGCAGATGGCACCCAAGGGGGCTGCAAAGCACTTTGCAGGATAGGATTAGAATTCAGAATGATCTGGATAAATTGGAGGATTGGTCTGAAATCAGTATGATGAAATTCAAAAAAGATAAGTTCAAAGTAGTAAACTTAGGAAGGAAAAATCAAATGCACAAATATAAAATGAGAAATAACTGGCAAGGCAGCAGTACTGCAGAGAAAGATCCGGGGTAATAGTGGATCACATATTGAACATGAGTCAACAGTGAGATGCTGTTGCAAAAAAAAAAAAAAAAAAAAGCAATGTAATTTGGGATGTATTATGGCATGTAAGTCACAGGAGGTAATTGTTCTGCTTTACTCAGCATGCGTGATGGCTCGGCTGGAGTAGTATGCCCAGTTTGAAGAATCACACTTTGAGAAAAATACGAACACCTTGGAGGTAGTCCAGCAGAGAAAAACAGAAAGGAAAAGGGATTTAGAAAAACATGACCTATGAGAAAAGGTTAGAAGAACTGGGCATGTTTAGTTAACAGAAGACCTGGGGGGGACATGATAACAGTCTTCAAACATGTAAATGGTATTATATAAAAGATGGTGATTAATTGTTCTCCATGTCCACTCAGGATAGGACAAGTAGTAACTGGCTTAATTTATAGCAAGGTAGATTTAAGTTCGGTATTAGGGAAAACATTCTAACTATAAGGATAGTTAAGCACTGGAACAGGTTATCAAGGGAGGTTGTGGAATGCCTCTCCTGGAAGGATTTAAGAACGGGATGGACAAACACTTGTCAGGATTGATCTAGGTATACTTAATCCTGCCTTAGCATGAGGATGGGCAGGGGGAAAGGACTAGATGACCACTTGAGATTCCTTCCAGACCTACAGCATGAAAAAAAAATGCGGGCATTTTTATTCCTTTCCAATACCAAATTCTAACCTAAGATCACATTAACAAAACGAATCTTAATCATAACAAAAACCAGACAGTATTTTGTTAACATGCTGTTCATAACAATATTATTCCTAGTAGCAATCATGGTGTGCAGTTGGCCTTGCTCTTGCTCAGCGATCTTGAGACACTTTACTAGTGCCATAGTTCCTTCTCTAGTAATGACCTTTACAGAGTTATTACTGATTAATATGCCTATTTTAGAAGCATGTTTCATTCTAGAAGCATGTGCTCTTCTTTATTCCTTAATTAGAACTCTTTTAGTCAGAACATTTACCCCCTAGGACTTTCAAATTACTGTATATGGCTTTATCATTTACTGTATATAATTAGAGTCAGTGCATTTTTTATAATGTAAAATGTTCAAAAACCAAATTTCATCCTCTATGTGACCTTAGCAGATGGGGCTTGGTTATTACTCCCTGAAGCTTTTGAATATATAGGACAGATTGGATCAGTTTCATCATTCACCTTTTGCATTAGCCAGAGTTTTGGTCAGCTATTTTTGACCCTCAAAGAGCCAATTTTTAGGGCTTTTATGTATTCTCATCCCTACCAATGAACATACAACAGACATTTCATGGAAGAAATGGGCCTACTGTGTCCAAGATGCACCTTACCTCTTCCGTTCAACATTCATCAAGCCATTGCTAAAATCAGTAGTAATTGTGATAAGGAGGAAGGCTGCACGATATGATAGGCAAACTTTTAATACGTGTTCACTAAGCACAGCTCCTCACCTTGCCTCATTTAGAGTGAACAAATCTCTCTTCCCTAGCTCATTGCTACCAGAAGACTGTCAAAGGCTGGCAGCTTGAAGAATGAGTTCGCTATTTGCATAATTTTTTAAAAAAACTAGCATCAAGAAAGAATTTGAGTTACCTAACTCAGGTAAAAAAAAATATATTGTACTGCGCAAATACTAGAATAGAAAATATTCTGAGAGAATTACATGCAGCATTACTAAGTGAAATGTTGTGATATGTACTGTATCTTGTTATGTTTAATACCAGATTTACATAATGTAGACAAAAAGATGCCACATTTTTCATTATGAATATTTGTACCTATTGGCTGTAGATTACAGCCAACAGGTACAAATTTTAGGGGGATTATAATACGACACACATAGTAAGGAAGTCAGATAGTCTCTCACACACAAAAACCTATCCTTATGCAAATAATTGTTGAAAAGTTAAATTCAAAGTTATGATTCCTGTAGCAACTTGAAGTTAGACCCTTTTGAATATGTGTAGAATTATTGAACATGTTAGCTTTAGTGCCTCCCTACCTGGGTGCAATGTGTCCAAGTCACTGCTTCAGTCATACCATGGCTCAGTAAGTACATCCCAAATATGCAGTAGATCATTGTATTATAGAACCCAGCTTCAGTGCCTTTTGGTAATTCTAGTTTCCACATATGAGGTACTGGAGTGAACCCTTAAACTGGAGAATTGTTTCCAAGGATTGTGAAGGCATTGCCAATAATCATTTTTTGACAGTAAAACAGAGTTTTAGTACAAATATAACATAGCAAGCAAAACACAATCAGGCAAATGTTGAAGACATTTCTGAATACAAGTCTACTTGGCTTCGTACGGGTCTTATCACAAATCTAATGGCACAACAGCCCTAGTGACATACTCTTCTGGTTAAAAAAAAAAAAGAAAGAAAAGAGTACAGAGTCAATGCAGGCCCAGGTAAGGAATTGTTATTCGTGCTTGTTAGCACAAGTATCCTATATTTTCTGAATCTGAAAAGAACATCTTCATTTTACTTTAAATTTATTGGTGAAAAAAAAAGGATATTAATTCTGGAATACATGTGATACAGTAAAATGATTTCTATGAATGAGGAGTATGGAGAAGTATAAATTCTCCACAGAAACACACCATCCTTAATACACACCCTTTCAGTCTGCTTTTCAACACTGCTGTGAGTTAAGGAAAGAAATCCAGCCCAGATTCTGAACAACAAAGCTCTTTAAGGATTAACCTTAAATAAAATAATGTTGGACTAAATGTCTCCCATTGTATGGGTGTGATGCAGAACAGAGGAGAAGGGTGCTGTCATCAAGTGCACACATGCAGCAACAAGATGCGACACCATCATGTATTCTTAAGCTTGGGGTGGGAGGGAAGAGCCCAAGCTAACATGGCCGTATGTTCTCCACAGCCCCACAGAGATGTGGTCTGCCATTTTGAGCATGTCTGCACTGTAGGAGGCAGAACCCCCAGCATAAGGCCCTTTGTGTCCCTTTCAGGAGCAGCAGTAAATTGTATCTCAGTGTGCTTTTTTTCCCATGCCCTTCTGCACTGCTTTAGTAAGATGCCTCAGCGTGTGGCCAGTATCACTTCACTCCTCTGCCGCAAAGCATAACACCAGGAGTTTACCCTCAATGCAGTTTTTTGTGTTACAATACCATCTAGCCTACAATATTACAGAGAACTAATCCAATATAATGTCACATTGCCAAGTACTGTGAGACCTCCTACTCAAGTTTTATATAGACCCCATTGCCTAGGAACAACAGAAATATAGTATTGCTAGCCTTGTACTTCAAAATAACAAGGGCGTTGCCAATTAAGAGAACTGCAACATTATTTTATTGCCCTTAAAAAAAAGTCACGATTGCTTTGGGGCTTAGGCTTTCAAATCCATTACTGATTCTTATTTCATACAGTTCTTCGTGTATTGAACACTATACTGTGCTGATGCGACAGCTGTAATAATTTATTGTGTGTATTTGCTGCTGTCTAAGATAAGCATGACACGCAAGAAATGTCAGAGTGTAAAAATAAAAGGCAGATAATGGGAGGGAAAAAATAAGAAGAGAATGACAATTCCATAATTTTTTTTAGAATGTTTGCCTTTTGGGTGAGTAGAACAGCATTGAATGGTTAGTCAGAAGCATGACACTTTTGAAAGCTTATCTTCATTTATTTTCAATAAGGATTTGATAACTTTTACATTAATAATAATTTATTCCAATTCTCTTTTAATGTACTTAACTATGATAGGCATCCAGCCAACTTTCTATATTCTAATGTGCCCATATCCAGCAACAACTGTTTGATATACTCATATTTTTTTTAAATTGGATGCATGAGGTTAGTGAAGCATTTATGGGATAGATGAAAAATTAAATGGCTTTTGATAGGCATCTAAAAATAGGTTATATCATTTTACTATTTACCAGTCAATTGTTTTGGCAAGCCTTTCACTAAAAAGTAAATGGGAAACATAAAAGTTAAAAATTAAAAGCTTTCAGGTATCCAATAAATCCATTTGGCTACACTTGCCTGCATAGCATGATACGCAGTCCTTGCTCATGTAAAACTCCCATTCAAGCCAGGGAAAACCTAGGCTGACATTTGTGTCTTGTAATCACTGGATTATCTTTTGGGAATAAATCCACGCACACAGAAAAGTACAGTTCCAGCAGTTTGCTCTAAACTACAACTAGACTAAGCTCTAGCAGTGCTATGGCCCTCAGGTTTCAATACAGTGGCCTTTAAGAGACACATCAATATATGGATCAAATCCTGCAGTTTCAAAAACAAAATGCAACTAAAATGGATAGCAAAAACTGAAATAAAAAAAATATTAAAATGTAGTTATACAGAAAACATAAGTTTCCAAGAAGCACCAAAGGGCAGATTTACTCATGGGAAAAAGATGAAAGACAAAACTTGTGAAGGAACGATAGTACAGAAAAATTAAAGTTGAGAAATGTCTCTGAAATGTGAGAGATTACTAAATTTAGTCAAGTTGAATTCTGAATCCAATGGAGAGTAATCAATCAGGATAAACGAACAGGTGGTCAAAAATTTGGAAAACTTCAAGTGTTCAAAAATCATGAGATTTTTTAAAAACAATACATTGAGTCCTTTTTATTTGCCTTTGGTCATGGAGCATTTCTTTGCAACTCAAAGGGCTAGAAAGTTGAGGGTTTTATTCATATGAGTCAAAGAGCAGGGGCTTTAAGAAAGACATCAAATATCGTGAGATTTCTCACAATCTCCATAAAATCCCAAGCGCTGGCAACACTCGGAAGATAACATTTTTAAGGCAGCTGGAAAAAATCTTTCAGATAAACAGTTTATTCACTAAAAAATGCAATTTTAGGTTAACAAACTATTTGTGAATGTAGGTGGAATGTGGCAAATACTTACTCTGATATAGCTGGTGCTTCATGTCCTAGCTGCCTCTAAGGGGTTCTTAAAGCCCCTAAAAAGACATCCTGCTCTTGTAGAGCTTTCCAGTCGCCCAAAATAATGAGGAGGGCCCTAGAGATTGAGAGTACCTCTACACTGCAATCAGAGGTGTGATTGCAGCATGTGTACACACACGTGAGGTCATTTTACCTAACCACTTCAGGTAGTGAAGCTGAGTGAACTGCAACTTAAATCCCCAAGGTCCCCAAGGTGGGTTTGTACTGCAAGTGATGAAACCCACGCTTATATGGGTTTTGGTACCTGCGCTAGCTAGATTAAAGATGGTTCAGTTCGGCCAACATGCACTGCATTCACACACACTGATCACAATGCAGAGAAACCCTTAGAGACAGACCCAAAAGAGCCTCCATTTTTTTGACCAAATCAAACGCTACATGGAGTTTTCTGTTACGGGTACTTCAGTCATAGAATCATAGAAGATTAGGGTTGGAAGAGACCTCAGGAGGTCATCTATTCCAGGGGTAGGCAACCTATGGTATGCTTGCTGAAGGGGGCCCATGAGCTGATTTTCAGTGGCACTCACACTGCCCGGGTCCTGGGCACCGGTCCAGGGGGCTCTGCATTTTAATTTAATTTTAAATGAAGCTTCTTAAACATTTTTGAAACCTTATTTACTTTACATACAACAACAGTTTAGTTATTTATTAAAGACTTATAGAAAGAGACCTTCTAAAAACATTAAAATGTATTACTGGTATGCAAAACCTTAAATGAGAGTGAATAAATGAAGACTCGGCACACCACTTCTGAAAGGTTGCCGATCCCTGATCTAGTCCAACCCCCTGCTCAAAGCAGGACCAACCCCAATTAAATCATCCCAGCCAGGGCTTTGTCAAGCCGGGCCTTGAAAATCTCTAAGGATGGAGAGCCCACCACCTCTCTAGGTAACCCATTCAAGTGCTTCACCACCCTCCTAGTGAAATAGTGTTTCCTAATATCCAGCCTAGACCTCCTCCACAGTAACTTGAGACCATTGCTCCTTGTTCTGTCATCTGCCACCACTGAGAACAGGCAAGTTCCATCCTCTCTGGAACCTCCCTTCAGGTAGTTGAAGGCTGCTATCAAATCCCCTCTCACTCTTCTCTCCTGCAGACTAAGTAAGCTCAGGTCCCTCAGCTTCTTTCCGTACGTCATGTGACCCCTAATCATTTTTGTTGCCCTCCACTGAACTCTCTTCAATTTGTCCACATCCCTTCTGTAGTAGTGTGGGGGGGAGGGACTGGATGCAATACTCCAGATACAACCTCACCAGTGCCAAATAAAGGGGAATAATCACTTACCTCGATCTGCTGGCAATGCTCCTAAGAATGCAGCCAAATATGCCATTAGCCTTCTTGGCAATAAGGGCACACTCTTGACACATATTCAGCTTCTTGTCCACTGTAATCACCAGGTCCTTTTCTGCAGAAGCGCCACTTAGCCACGTGGTCTCCAGCCTGTAACAATCCGTCCCATCCTCCAGATCATTAATGAAGATGTTGAACAAAACCGGCCCTAGGACTGACCCCTCGGGCACTCTGCTTGATACGGTCTGTCAACTAGACATCAAAGCATTGATCACTACCCATTGATCTCGATGATCTAGCCAGCTTTTTATCCACCTTATAGTCCATTCATCCAATCCATACTTTTTTAACTTGCAGGCAAGAATACGATGGGAGACCATACCAAAAGCTTTGCTAAAGTCAAGATATATCATGTCCACCTCTTTCCCCAAATCTACAGAGCCAGTTATCTCATTATAGAAGGCAATCAGGTTGGTCAGGTGTAATTTGCCCTTGGTGAATCCATGTTGACTGTTCCTGCTCACCTTCCTCTCCTCCAAGTGCTTCAAAATGGATTCCTTAAGGACCTGCTCCATGATTTCTCTAGGCAATACGGTGAGCCTGACTGGTCTGTAGTTCTCCTTCTTCCCTTTTTTAAAGATGGGCACTATATTTGCCTTTTTCCAATCACCTGGGACCTCGCCCAATTGCCATGAGTTTTCAAAGATAACAGTCAATGGTTCTGCAGTCAACCTCAGCGAACTCCCTCAGCACTCTTGGATGCAGTGCATCCGTCCCCATGGACTTGTGCAAGTGCAGCTTTTCTAAATAGTCCTTAACTGGTTTTTTCAACACTGTGGGCTAATCACCTCCTCCCCATACTGAGCTGCACAGTGCAGCAGTCTGGCAGCTGGCCTTGTCTGTGAAGATTGAAGCAAAAAAAGCATTAAGTACTTCAGCTTCTTCCACTTCATCTGCCACTACGTTTGCTTCCCCCATTCAGTAAGGGTCCCACACTTTCCCTGACCTTCTTGTTGCTAACATACCTGTAGAAACCCGTCTTGTTATCCTTCACATCCCTTGCTAACTGAAATTCTTCTCTATGGCAATTAAATCTCTATAACAAGCAGGAGAACTGAACCCCAAATAGGAATGTATTGTGAAGGCTTCCCCTTAGAGAATATTTACATAAAAATAATGAAAGGTAAAAGTAAGAAATGTCTTTAACTAATCTAACGTTAAATGTATCACACAAGTTCTCTCTGCTTTTTCTTTTTTCAGAATTGGAAACTGATGGTTTCTCCACTCTTAACATCTTTTGTGCCATTTAATTTTAAAAAAGACCCTAAATGCCTTGAATACACAGTTCTAAACAATAAAAGAGCTTTCATTTATCATCCAATCAGTCTTCAGTAACAGTACTCTATTACTTGCAAATGCAATAAAAATGAGTAAAATACTTGAGGAGGTTCATACTAGAGTGGAATAAGAACAGTATTACAGCTGATACCTCTTGACCCAGGAAAAGCATTCACTGATTGCTTATAGATAAGTATGTCTATCTTGTAGGCTGAAAGTGTCAGTCAGTCTACTCAGTAAAGGAATACATAGCTCAAGAAGCAGAGAATATTGAGAAGACTTACAGCTGTCTTGGGAAGTTTGAAATGCATGTATGAAAACAAAACTTAAATCTAACTTTTAGAGTTAAGGTTGCTCAGCAGCTTGTCTTAACTACGCAATCAGAAATAAGAATTTTACCAGCTAAACAACCATTAATATTACTTTTTTGTACTAATGTAGTGCCCAGGAGCCCCACTCATGGTGCACTCTGTACCAGCATAGAACAAACGACAGTCCCTGACCCAAAGTGTTTGCAATCCAACAGCCAAATCAGCTTCAACTCAGAGACTCCTGAGACATGATCCTCAGCCTCACAAGTTCACTATCCATTCTAACACAGAACTATACATAGTACACACATCACCGTTCAACACAATCAGACTCAAATACAGAACATTAGTTTTGATCTCCATTGGATTAAGATATTTTACTGATAGACTAATTTGATGTTATTTGACTAATACGTTTATTTATTGGTTTATTTTTAGATCAGAATGGAAGAATGCATGAAATGTTCTGTGATTTGGTGCAAAATAGGTTGTGCACTCCTTTTTTTTCTTGAGCTTCAAAGTCCTCCTTTCCCCATAAAGCTTGCCAGGGGAATTGATGACAGCCCCTTCAGGCCTCTATAGGGGATAAAGAAGCGGAGCTGTCACAGCACTAACTCCCTGCAGTATCCCAGCTAAAGTGGCTCTCTCCGCTGCAAGAATGATCATCAGCCTGCTATGAATCAAGAATGTCACTGTAATTTGCAAGCCATAGGCCCTGATCCTGCTGCTCTGCTCAGGGGAATCCCTGCATCTGCTAGTGGCTCCATTCAAATGGCCTCCACGTGAGTGCAGGAAACTGCTCCTGTGGAATGGCTTGCAGGATTGTAGTGATCATACGCTGCGGGAGGGGAGGAGTATTGTTTCTGATTCTATGGGTGCAATTCTAACCCTTCACACTATTTGAAATTAAATAAGAGTATTGATTAATTCTTTTTTCTTACATCTAAAAATCTCTGTTGATTTGAAGTAAACGTTCCCCAAACCAATAAATTTGATCAGCCCTTTTGTTTATTTGGTTTCAAAAATAAAGAAGCGTTATGACAGACAGCTGGCTGGCCCACAAGTTTTCCCATACTTGACTTTTACCCATCAGTCACCAAACCATAATTACTTTCATTGTAAAGCATTATACCAATCATCCAGTTTTGGAATTCCAGGCTGAATCTAGCTTTCCCCTGTTTGTAGTATTTAGCACTTTATTTTGCCAATTTCTGAACTCTCCCTCAAAGCCTCATAAAAACATTAACAGGTACACAGAGGAGCCATGAAGATAATTAGACCTCAGATTTTTGAGCTCTGATATAATATCACTCAAAATCATTTGAAAAGCTATGATGGTGACATAATTATAAACTGCAGAGAGCTGAAGAAGCAAACTATGTAACAGATCAACTGTATAATTATGGCAAACAATGTAAGTATGCATCATACCAGTAACTCTTCTACTACAAATCTGTCCTCCTTCAGCTGGTGAAGTATAACTGTCATTCTTCAAAAGGCACAATGCCAAGCGACATATGCTGTTATACTGAGAATCAGAAAATTGCCAAATAGTTCATAGGTACCATCTTAAATTATCTCCAAATAGATTACCATCTGATAATTCTGCTCCATTAAAAAAACACCCTTTAATTTGTCTGTTTGCTTTTTATCATATTCTTAGATCTAAGTTTGCAACAGTGATTAAAATTTCCAACTAAATATCATTGTGACACAAAAGCCCATTAGTGGCTCACCAGTCTATCAGCAACTTATCAGACCTGACATACTGAGTAAATAGTGTTGTCATGATACTATAACCAAAGAATGGCATGTAATATATCACTGGAAAACTAATAATTCACTCATCATTAATATTTTTGTGTGGTATATGTACAAGGTGTGTTCAAAGAGTTATGAGCATGTGCTAGAATTGTGTTCTTAAACATGTTTGGCAAGCAATGTGTAAACTCAATCCGCCTTAGACAAAGAAATGTAATTGTCTGATCAGCCTGGTTGTCAGAGACAATGAAGGTACATTTGCATATATGGCATACAAAGCTATCAAGCTAACAAGCAGGGGTCGGGGGAAGCACAGTATCTATATCCCAGAAGGAGCGAGAAAATGTATCAGAGAATACATTTCCAAGGTTTACTGATCTGTAAAGACAGGATGTCTGAACTTCAAGTGATAAGCAATTGAATCACTTGCTTATATATCCACTATCATTGTATTATGGAAGTGTATCCAAAAAGTTTTTTTTTTTATGAAAGACTGTGACACTCTGGTGATTAATATCATTGTGAAAGGTATGCACTAATGCTATGTGAGGAATTATGGCTACTCACTGATAATGTGATTTAAAGTACGTGACCAAACACAGGGAGAAATAGGTTTTCTTCCAGACAGGTGGAAAGGGAGCTTTCTACCTATCTCCCCTGTAAATTAAGCATTGTGGAATCAAACCAATAGAATCCACATTTACAAACAAATCATCATGGTGATGGGAAACCAACAGGGAGGGAAAACAGCAGGAAACCTTCCTGCTCTTGTAACCAAGCCAATGAACCTTGAGAGACAATAAACATTTTGGTATCCATCACTTGAGGAATTAAAGGTCCCAGAGCTCCTGAAATCACAGAATATCAGATCCTTCAGCAAAGGGGGTTGACGTCTTTTGCGAACTGAGTTTAGGTAAGAAACCTGATTAGGCAAATATTGAAATTAAATGTTAGATTTAGAATCATATTTTTTACTTTTGTTTGCTTGCAATCCTTTCTATCTGTATTCCTTATATCTGGTATCACTTAATCTTAGGGCCTTTTGTTAAATAAACTTGTTTTACTTTCACTATAAATTAATTTAATGATGTGATTGAGATAAGTGTTTGTCAAAGCCTCAGTTAAGCTGCTGTTACTATGTCTTTAAAAAAGCAGCAAACAATTTCTGTGAGTGTTCCAGGAGAAAACTGGACACTGCCTGGAGCACTCTCTGGGGAGCTTAGGAGTTGGAGTTAACTGTTTAGACTAGCAGAATCCTAAAGAGTTTGCTAGCAACACAGACAAGCTGGTGTGTCAGAGAGTTGTCACACAGCTTAGCAGTAACAAATCTTTCACTTGCTGAGGCTGAGACAGAGCAACACAATAACTCACAATTCTGAGAACTGCATTGACAAATGGCTCAAGGGAAATTCAGGACTGGGAGGGCACTCAGCAAAAAGGAATTGGGCAGTGGAGGCCAGGGTGTGACTTGCATACTTGTAAGGCTGCTTCCTGGTGTCAGAGCTGTAAACAACAGTTGCATAGCATTGAAGGCACCCAGAGTTGCAGGGTGACAGAATCCCTCACTGGTCTAAGTTGAACCTCAAAACAATCAAGCATTTTGTATTAGTTATCGCTGCAATAGTCATTGAATAAATATGTAGTTATGTGTTTAATCTAAGAAATCTTTTGGGGCTTCATTTGTTGAATATCCTTTTGGGGTTTTTTTTAGATAACTGAGCTGCTAGCATGATGCATGAACATATTGAGATGTGCAAAGCAGTTGGGCATTGTTCTAAAACATGAACCAACTCACATCTTCATCAACGCTCAATATTTTTTAGACTAGTCCCCATGCCACTTCACTTCACTTGAAGTTAAGTTCCTTTCCAGGAGCAACAGCCACGGCATTTCACCTGGAAATTGCAATGTTCCCCAGTGTACTTTCCCTATATAGCAATCACTAAAGGGCATGACTCAGCAGCTTATCCAGTGGTCTCCACTGCTGTGTCCTTCTGCAATTGCAGCTACGTGTGAAGGTATCCCTAGTCCTGATGACTGAAATGGACAAAACACTTCTACTCTGTCCTGCTATGCAGGTTCTTCAGGACTTACAACCAAAGCAAAATTGAGGCAAAAGTAGCCTGTTCAGGAGAATGTCTGGTTGAGCTAGCACTTCATAGTTCTGGAGGCTATTAAGACATACTGGGCATAAACATAGGTTTGACAACTTTCTAACCATATAAAACCAAACATCCTTGCCCCACCCCAACCCTGAGGCCCCATCTCTTCTCCAAGAACCTGCCCCCACCCGCTCACTCCATCTCCCCTCCCTCTCACCCACCCTCACTCAGTTTCTCTGGGCTGGGGGTTGGGGCGAGGGATGAGGGGTTTGGGGTGCAGGAGGGGACTCTGGGTTGGAGCAAGGGGTTGGGGTGCAGGAGGAAGTGTGGGCTCCAGTAGAGAGTTTGGGTGCGGGAGGAGACTCAAGGCTAGGGCAGGGGGTTGGGTGTGGGCTCTGGGAGGCAGTTAGGGTGTGGGAGGGGTTACGAACTGGGGCAGGGAGTTGGTGTGTGGGCTCTGGCTGGGATGCATAGTGCCTGTGCCCACAGGCACCTCCCAGCTCCACTAGCCACCATTCTTGGGAGCTCCAGAGCCAATGGGAGCCGCAGAGCCAGCACTCAGGGCAGGGGCAGTGCACAGAGCTGCTGTGGCTGCCCCTGTGCCGAGGAGCCTGACATGCTCGCCACTTCCGGGAGCCACACAGAGCCAGGGCAGGTAGGAAGCCTACCTTAGCCCTGTTGCGTTGCCAACTGGACTTTTAGGGTCCGGTCAGCAGTTCTGATTGGAGCTGCCAGGGTCCCTCTTCGATCCTGGGTTCCAGAGTGGCATAATCAAAACCCTTAAGTATTCAGTCTCAATCTACTGGCAGAAAGGAATGTGAGCAGTGCATATAAAATGGTGGAGGACAGCAAAGGCAGAACTGACTATAAGAGTCACTAAGGGCACTACACCATCAACTTCAGAAGTTTAGCTCTGGGAATTCCTGCAAACAACACACTAGGAGCAAGGACCCAGGAAGTGGGAACCCATTATTATGCATCTTTGAAGAAACTATTGAAGTGCTACAAAGGCATGTTTAAAGTGAAAATAAGGCCAAATATATTTCATACTGACACCATTCTTTGTAACAGACCATGTTTCTTGGGAAAAGGTGAATATAAAAGATCTTTTATGACCATCACGAAAATTTCCTCTCTTACTAGGCCCTAGGGAGACACATGTTCTACAGTGACTTTTTTTTTAATCCGCTGCAATCTAATACACCAGCAGTTCTCCATCATTGTTGCTTTTGTCTTTTGCATAAAAATGTAAAGTAATAATGAAAAATCGCACATGCCCACAAACATAGTAGCCCTCCTGCTGACTCTTGTTTTAAAACACAAGTATTTTTCTAAAGGGTCAACCAGTGAATCCTTTCTCTGTCCTATCCCCACCCATTCAAAATCCTAGTCACCCTAACCACCTTGATCCCTCAGCCCTCACAGAGAGAATGACGATCACAACACATCAGACATGTTGTTGTAGCCAGTCCTTCAGCTACCTGCTGGCCAGGGTGTCAGTCGTACTGGACACCTGATTGGCATAGCGCACAGCAGCCTAGAACTCCTGAGCGATCTGCAGCCTCCCAAGCAGCTGGGATTACAGGTGCGTGCCACTGATGATTTAGTTGGGGACTGGTCCTGCTTTGAGTGAGGGGTTGGACTAGATGATCTCCTGAGGTCTCTTTCAATCCTGATATTCTATGAAGGCACAACCCATTGTGATATGTTCCACGTTCCTGTTCCAAAGGCCTAGTAAACAGCGTAAAACTTATACAGAGGAAATACTGAGAAATAGGTGGGGAAAAGACTCTCATCCCTGCCATAGTTATAGGATTAGCTGCACTTTTGTTCCCCTTCTGGTCTCTCCAGCTGCATCCAATTCAGGTTTTTGGCCTCTTTCCCTTTACCTGTCCCAGAGTATAATCTCATGATTCATTCAGTCTTAGCCTAGGATCTCTTGTGAATCAACTGCTTTTCATCCTATGGGTTGTACCCCCTTAACCCATGGTCTTTCTGATTCTTTAAAACCAGGTAGATAAGAGACTTCTTTGCAGATGTTCTTGGCCTATGGCTGTGTCTGCTGTCCCCACTGGCTCCTGTTGACCACAGGAGAAGACATTCCTTCATGACTATCCACAGATCCCCCCAAAAAACAGAGAGGGGATAAGGCTCAACTTAAAATATGATCTAGCATCTTTCCTGGGCCTGAAAAAGAAAGAATTCATTGGAGTCCAGACAGCTCCTGCATCAACTTCCAACAACTCCACACAGCTGGAACATGAAAATGAGGCTTCCACTAGGTCAGAGGATGGGATGTGGCACAAACATGCATTTCTTTCCCTAATGTGGGCACAGATTCATCTGCATTCAGATAAAGAGATTATGTGACCCTATTTTTACACAGGGAAATTTGCACTGATGTCAATGAGAGTTTGCCTGAAGTACTGTGAGGAGGCAAATCTGAGTAAGGGCATCAGAAACTGATTCCATGAACATCAGGAATCTACAAACTAATTTGGTCAAATAATGAGCTAATACATCTACATTTCTCTGAAATAAACCTAAAACTGAGTTAAGAGAGATGTAGTCAGCAAGAGAGGTAGGCAAAAATCAAAACTTTCCATGGGAAAATGTCAGTGAAATTTTGGTGAGAAAAAAAATTGAAACAAAATGTTTAGATTGGGACAGTGGGTGGGGCGTAATAGGAACCTAAGAAAAAGACCCCAAAATTGGGACTGTCCCTATAAAATTGGGACATCTGATAACCCTAGGTGAGGGTTCTCTCCCCAAAATTCCATCCCGGACCCAAGGAAAGTTAGCCAAAACTAATGCAAACCAGCCTTTTCCAACAAAACATTTAATCAAAAAATTCCCCGCCAGTATTTAGGCACCCACTGGTGACTTTCAGTGGAAGCAGGGCTTCTAAAATGCCCTTTGTAGCTTTGAAAATCTCCCCCTAAAACGTGAGTTCTGCGGCATTAACAAAACCACAAGTCAGGTGACTCTCTCAATCACTAATAGAGCACTTTGCCTGTTACTACCACAGATGTCTATGGTGCTTGCTCCTGACTTCAGGACAGCATGGCATGATGTCAGAACTATCCTGAACCTACCAAGAGAGAGGAAAAGGAATAGAGATGAAGGAAGGGCAAGTAAATGAAACTTCTGTACAATGAACTTTTTTTGCTCATCCCCCAGCACTGGATCATCCCCCAGCACAGGGCACTGAAAGAGAAAGAGGAGAGTCAGCAGAAAGGCAAATAGAAAAATCAGATGGCACAGAGAAAGTTAAGTTTCTTAAGAGGAGGATCTACAAACTGGCTACAGGCCACAAACAGATCACCTGCAGCAAAAGGGCCAGTTCCCACAGCAACAGTTAGGGAGGAGGTCTTCTAGAAAGGAGCAGTAAGAGTTCTATTAAAAGCATATTATCTTGAGAAAAAATCTTACAAAGAGTTTGTAATGGAACATAAGTTCTTTTTCAGGAATAATGGAGCTAAAGTGTCCTATCGTCTCTCCAGAGATCTTCAATTTTGCTACTAAATCGGCACTGTCATAATGAATAGGCCATTGGAATAGTGATATTCTACATCAGGACTTGTTCATGAAGGTACTGAACAAATTAATGTTTTCATCTGCACGATTGGGAGATGACGCAGACGATCTACTGTTGACATTGGACTTAACTGAAGATCAGAAGAGTATACATGAAACTGTGACATACATTTCATTGGGAAACCTGAGCTATCCCCACTGAATAATAAAGACATGCAAATGAGGATGCAAATTTCAATGCAATGAGATTCTGCCAAAAAGCTCAAAACAAGGCACAAAGCAGAGGCTGTGGGAAACCGAGAAAGAAGACTGTGGGGATAAATAACAAAGTTGTGAAAATGATATGTGGAAGATGTTATAAGACGCACCAACACTCCTTGTAAATGTGCCCAGCCTGAGAAGTTGAATACTATAAATGTTAGAAAAAATGACACTGTATAGGGCAAGTGATGTACAGTGAAAGAGAGCAGCAAAAAGAAACAGCGAAAAATAACCACAGAGGAAACCAGGGCTGACTTGAACTTTTTTGCCGCCCCAAGCCAAAAAAAAAAAAAAAAAGCATCCAGAGCACTGCCGAAGGAAAAAAAGGGTCGGGGGAGAGGCAGCCGGAATATGCCGCCCCAAGATTGGCCGGAATGCCGCCCCTTAAATTGTGCCGCCCCAAGCACATGCTTCCTTGGCTGGTGCCTGGAGCTGGCCCTGGGGGAAACAATGTTTCTTGGTTAAATTGAACAATACACATGAAGACGGAGCTGCTGATGTTTGATTATGGGAATGCTGAGAATGAAGTTACAGCACCATTGTCACTATACTCTACTGAGGAGTAGCTTACCAAAGGTTCTAACTATAGCTCAGTAGTGGATTCAGCAGTAAATTTATAAGATTTCTATGCTCGAAACCCACATGAGCATATCTCTGCGGGGTGTGAAAAAACCACGCCTCTCAGCGACACAGCTATGTTGATCTAACCCCTAGTTTAGATAGCGCTAGGTCGACAGAATAATTCTTCCATCAACCTAGCCACTGTCTCTTGGGGAGGTCAATAATGATAGTGGTGGGAGAGCCCCTGCCACTGCAGCGTTTACACTGAAGAACTACAGCAGTGCAGCTGCACCCATGTAGCATTTTAAGTGTAGACATATTGAGAGGTCCAGTCTACACTGAAAACTTATATCAGCATAGCTACATCTCTCAGAGCCATGGAAAATCAATGCTCCTGAGATGTAGCTATGTCAACCTAACCTCCATATAACAGGTCTCAGTCAATGGAAGAATTATTCTTTTAACTTAGCTACTGCCTCTTGGGGAGGTAAACTAACAGTACAGCGATGGGAGAACTCCTCCTGTCAATATAATGAGTGTCTATACCAGGCATCTCAAAGTCCTGGCCCACGGGCCATCTGTGGCCCAAGAACCTCCCCACTGTGGCCCGCAGAAGAGAGATGCATGCAGACACACTGCCCGCAATGTCTGCTGCAGGCACTGCCCGCCACAGCTCCCGTTGGCTTGGGGAGAGGAACAGAGATACCATCACTAGTCGCCGGGCAGAGTCCGCCATGGAGGCGGCATCATTAGTTGATGGGCAGAATCAACCATAGAGGCAGTGTCACTTTTTTCCACAGTGAATATAAACAAGTCAAAATACCAAACACAACTATCTGATGCACACCTTACTGCAATCCTGAAGGTTTCAACTACCCAGTCATTGAGACCAAACATCAACAAACTGACAGAACTGAAGGTTTGTCAGGTGTCTGGCAAACATTAACAACTCTCTGGCAGGCAAAGAATTGTATAACGTTGTACCCGTATGATGGTTTGATTATTTCTAAGAAATTTGAAAACAAAATACACTATAAAAGTTTTATTTTCTGAATACCATCTTCAGTGACATTATTGGCCCATTGGGAGGATTTGAGGACTGACACTGGCCCTAAAGTAAACTGAATTTGAGACCCCTGGTCTACATTGAAGTGCTGTAGTGTTTTAACTGTAGACATAGCCTAAGACTTCTGAACTTGTGGCAGAAACCAGCAAAACTAGCTTACTGAATGGATGAGTACTGGAATTTCTTGAAATGATTTAGTTCCCATTCTGGGGTCTGAAGAGGCCAGGCCAATGAAGGCCTCGCAAACTGCTGATGATGAAGGCAGAAAGAAAGGGTTTATGAACATATGTGGGCATCTAGAAGCCCCTTCTTACGCTGGGCTCCTATGCCACCCACTCTGTCAGCCAATCTGGTGTCAATGTGGTATCCCCCCACCACCACACATGGTATGCAGATGTTCACATTTTATGTTTGGGTGAATTTTCCCCTTCAAGTTTTATTCTGAATTGTTTCTCTTTCGTTTTGTTGTTCCTAAATCTTCATGTTCCTAAACATTCTTTAATTTGAAGTATATTTTATCTAGATGGGGAACAGAGGAATTAATATGGGCGGATGTGCATTATCTTTACTACATCTCTTGTGAGTTTTGTCTTTCCTCCATCAACTCATAATGTTTAGTTTAGTAAAATTTGAGATAAATTAGAAGAACATTAGTCTCAAAAGGGTTGAAAATTTGCAGAATTTTTGGCTGTTTCTCTTGGAGGAACACAAGTAATATTCACACAAGGAGCTCTCAAAGAGCTATGTTAATTAATAGATCCAAGTAATTTACAAACACTAAAACACTGCTCATACCATTTTGTAAATACACCCACCTCATTAACAAAAACCAATTCAACTTTCAAGAATTCCTATAGGACTTATAAGAAAGATTATACAAATATTGCTAAGGTACTAACACAAAAAACATATGGTAATTTATCATCAGAGCAGAGTCTTCTGAGCCTTCAGGGCTTGTACTTCTAAAATAAACTGCAAAATGTATCACAAACAATGGCTATTTACCCCTACATTAAGTATAGTTCATTAAGAGGTGCTGTCCACATGGATTCCACTTCTATTGTGCATGCGTTCAGGTTCTTTTGGCCAGCAATGTGCACTGGGGTCATGTCTGCATCCTGGATGCCCCGTATGCTCCCCCACGCCCGCGATTAAGGATGGAGCAGGCCCAACTGTCGCTCATTTCCTTTGCCAATACAGAATCCAGATGGCATAGGACTCTGCAGCAGTGGGGATAGAAGGCAGGTCATGGAATCCACATGGGCAGCCTAATTCATAGATTGTAAAGCCAAAGAAATCATTGTCATTGTCTAATCTTACCTGTCAGGCCAAAGGACTTAACTGTATTAATTCCCACTTCAAGTCTATTAGCTGTACTTTAACTAGAGCATATCTTTTACAATTGCTTTCAAATTTGGGCAGCTGCAGAAGCACCTTCCAGAGCTGCTGTTAGGCAGCTACAGTGAGAGAGTTTGCTGTTTTTCACCGATACACAGGGGCCCAATCCCTCTATTACCAGGGTAACCAACCCCAGGACCAACCCAAAGGCAAGACATCCATCCCTGATGCCCCATGCTTGGCAGTGGCCTTGCACATTGCATCAGTGCTGCATGCCTTTTACTAGCACCCCGTTTGCTTCCTGGTTTAGATTAGAAATTTTTATTTTTAAATCTCAAAAATTCTCAGCAGATGGAAAAAATATTTCCCACCCAGCTCTATTTGAAATGAAGCGGCATGCTGGGACTTCCTCAACAACTATGTCATAAGCCTTGTCTACATTAGGAATGTCTACAAAAATATCTCTGCCATTGCTAGCATGAATTCAGTTGCTCTGATATTAGCAACATGGAAAATCCTCGCACAGAAGGCAACTTTTCATCATCATGTCAATGATTTATCCCTGGATAGGTAAGCACATTATTTTCAGATTGGGAAGTTTGAAAAGTGAAACAAATAAAGACGTTACTTTACAGTAAAGAGTACTGATCTCTTTCATACAAATACAGTACAGTTATAGTGTAAAAGTTCCAATGCCACATTTGCAAATACACAATTCATTATGCATTTGCAACACTGAGGGACTTAATTGTAAAAGCCATTTCTAATTCACTACTAATGCATCCTCTCAAGGTGCTATTCAATTCCACCAAGCTCCCAAACACTTTATACCTAAATTCTATGATCTACAACCATAAAAGCTATCTATAATAATTATTTTTTCCAGGGGAACACAGAGTAAAGATTATATTTTATATATATGCTATATGTTATATTTTATATAGATATATAAATGGTTAAGTATATTGATATATAGATATATAAATGGTAAATGGAGAAAATCTATGAAAAACATGCATGAAATATCATGCAAAAAACACAGACAAATGTAATATTTAAAATGCATGGTCCTCAGATAGCAAATAGAATATTCAATGGCTTATCTGTTGTAATACAAGGCTATAATGCAATGTTACTTTCACTCACTGTTTGTGGGAGTGCCCATTATTTAACTTGTCTGGACACAGGTTATGATTTGTTTTCTCTGTTTAACAGGATAAGGGACCTAATGAATTCGTGACTATCTCTTGGAGGGATGTAAAGTCAAAACAGTACTTTTGTTTCAATAACTAGTGACAAGATTTTGATCCCTTTATTCATCCTGGACAGCGTCTTACTACACAAGGAACCCCGTCGACTACTGATGATGTTGTTTCACTGCAGATCCCCCAGCCTTGCTCCAGGTATCTTCTATGTGCAGCTGCAGCAGCACCTGCCATAGCTGCTGCAACAAGGGATGTACCACGAGAGAGTGTGCTGTTCTTCACAGACACAGAGCGGCACAGTCCCACTCTGTTTGAAGGGCAACCCATCCCATCTGCTCCCCGAAGCCAGGTCATTTGCTCCAGATGCTACATATCTGACAGTGGCCTTGCACATCACCATGTATGGTGGGGGAGCAGCCGTGCAAGAAAGCACAGAATTTAGTCCCAAACACTTAGAATTACAAAATGTCAGACTACCATTTGCTCAAAACATGATAGAGTGGATTTCTCAAATTGTCAGTGTATGGACAGAGAGTGAAGACAGAAATATCAATCACATTCTATTATTAAGCAAGTGCCCTTGCATTTGTTGTAAATTTCACCAAAGGTTTAAAATAAAAACACAGATGTATAATATTTACAGTTTTGACAATGCTATAAACTCAACACATTTGTATTCAATAATTTAGCTATATGGTGATGTTGAAATATGTTGACATTTGCATCACTGCAGACAGTAATCCATATTTCCTAATAATACTTCAGAGGTTCTGCAAATCAGTGCCATATTTGCCTTTAAATATGAAGTCAGATCATTTCTTTAAAAGTTAAAGATTACCAAAGTTACAAACTATATAGAATCATAGAAATGGAGGGCTGGGACCCTGAATGGTCAGCTAGTCCAGCACCCTGAACTCAGGCAGGACCAGCTAAATCTAAGTCATCCCTGCCAGGTGTTTGTCTACTCTGTTTTGAAAAGCTTCAAGTGATTTGCCCGTATCTTTCATAAGGTATGGCGTCCAGAAGTGGACACAGTATTCCAGCGGAGGCCTCACAGGTGTGGAACAGAATGGGACAAATACCTCCCCATGTCTTACATGTGACACTCCTGCTAATACACCCCAGAATACTAGCCTTTTTTCACAACTGTATCCCCTTGTTGACTCATAATCTATTTGTGATCTATGCTAACCCCATATCCTTTTCAGCAATACTACCAACTAGCCAGTTATTTTCCATTTTGTACTTGCTTTTGAGTCTTCTTTTCTAAGTGTCGTACTTTGCACTAGTCTTTACTGAAGTTCATTTTGTCCATTTCAGACCAATTCATCAAGGTTGTTTTGAATTCTAATCCTGTCTTCCAAAGTGCTTGCAACCTCTCCCAGCATGCTGTCATCTGAAAATTTTATAAGTATATTCTATTCCATTATCCATATCAATGAAAATATTGAATAGTCCCTGACAGCTGAGGGACCCCACTCGATATACCCTCCCAGTTTGCCAATGAACCATTGATGACTACTCTGAGCTAAGTACTCTCAGTTGCACACGCAGCTTAACACAATTTCATCTAGACCACACTTCCCTAATTTGCTTATGAGAATTTAATGTGGGACTGTATAAAAAGCATTACTAAAATCAAGCTATATTGCGTCTACTGGTTCCCTCCTATGGACTAAGACAGTAACCCTGTCACAGAAGGAAATTAGGTTGGTTTGGTATGATTTGTTGTTGACAATTCGATGCTGGATATTCTTTGTAATCCTATGTAGTGGAAACACACCGGAAGACATTGTGATGAGGAGTTAGAAGTGGCATGTCCAATTGCCCCTTTCTTGCCTGGATCTCCATTTTCCTCTGGTCAAGTAGGCCTTTGGCCTACCTTAATCTAAGTCCCCATTTTGTTGGCCTTTCGCTTACTCTTGCCTGGGAAAGATTTTGTTTATGCACCTGCTTGCTGAGATAGCATGAGTTTGGAATTTAGGAAGAGTTTTAGTTAATTAGGATGGACAGCTGTGTCTTGTGAATCTCATGTGAAATTGGAAAGGAATTTATAAACACTGAAGAGAGCTGGGTACCTGAAATCAAAACAGGTATAATTAATGAGCTTGTTGACTGCAGATGGGCATAATTGATGGGCTTGTTTACTGCAAATTCCCACGTAGCCTAAGTGGGTTAAGGGTATAAATAAGCTCCATAATTTTGATTCAGGGAACTCCAGCATAGATCTGAGACTGGCAAGGTGCTGTGCGTGACTGGCCTGTGGGGGTCCCCCTGTTGTCGCGCCCACCAGAGCTCCTGACAACAGAAAGGAGGCGAGTGTAAGATTATATCTTTGCTCAGTAGAATTGGCTTGCTTTTAGTGTATATTTGCCTGCTACCTCAATAAATAGCCTGAATTCTACCTCATTTGTGAGCTCATTTGTCTCTGTATCCCACAAACTTTGATCATTTGGCAAGACACCCTATTATCCTGTAGGTGCTTACAAACTGTTTAAAATTTGTGCATGGATATTGAAGTTAGGCTGACTGGTTTATAATCATCTAGGTTCTCTTTGTCCCACTTATTAAAGACAGGTACTGCATTTTCCCTTGTCTAGTTAACAGGAACCTCACCCCTCCTTCATGAGTTCTCAAAGAAAATCACTAGCTCTTCGGATGGTGCTTCAGCTAGTTCCTTAAGTATCCTAGGCTGAATTTCATTAGGCCCTGCTGACTTCAATACTTCTAACATTGAAATATTCTTGAACCTTTCCTCTTTACTTGTTTTGGCTTGCATTCCTTGCCCCTTGTTAATATTGTGTTACATAAGAATGGCCAAAGGTCCATCCAGCCCAGTATCCTGTCTACCAATAGTAGCCAATACCAGGTGTTCCAGAGTGAGTGAACCTAACAGGCAAGAATCGAGTGATCTCTCTCTCGCCATCCAACTCCACCCTCTGACAAACAGAGGCTAGAGACATCATTCCTTACTCATCCTGGCTCATAGCCATTAATTGACTTAACGTCCATGAATTTAGCCAGTTCTCTTTTAAACCGTATTATAGTCCTAGCCTTCACAACCTCCTCAGGTAAGGAGTTCCACAAATTGACTGAGCTGTGTGAAGAACTTCCTTTTATTTGTTGCATACCTGATGCCATTAATTTCATTTGGTGGCCCCTAGTTCTTCTATTATGGGAACAAGTAAATAACTTTTCCTTATTCACTTTCTCCACACCACTAATGATTTTATATACCTCTATTATATGGCCTCTTAATCTCCTCTTTTCCAAGATGAAAAGTCCTAGCCTCTTTAATCTCTCCTCATATGGGACCTGTTCCAAACCTCTAATCATTTTAGTTGCCCTGCCCTGAACCTTTTCTAATGCCCGTATACCTTTTTTGAAATGAGACCACATCTGTATGCAGTATTCAAGATCTAGGCATACCATGGATTTATAAGGCAATGCAATATTCTCTGTCTTATTCTCTATCCCTTTTCAAATGATTCCTAACATCCTGTTTGCTTTTTTGACTGCCACTGTGCAGATGTCTTCAGAGAACTATCCACGATGACTCCAAGATCGCTTTCCTGATTAGTTGTAGCTAAATTAGTCCTCATCATATTATATGTACAACTGGGGTTATTTTTTCCAATGTGAGTTACTTTACATTTATCCACATTAAATTTCGTTTGCCATTTGTCGCCCAGTCACTTAGTTTTTTGAGATCTTTTTGAGGTTCTTCACACTCTGCTTTGATCTTAACTATCTTGAACAGTTTAGTATCATCTGCAAACTTTGCCACGTCACTGTTTACCCCTTTCTCCAGATTATTTATGAATAAGTTGAATAGGATTGGTCCTGGGACTGACCTTTGGGGAATACCACTAGTTACCCTTCTCCATTCTGAAAATTTACCATTTATTCCGACCCTTTGTTCCCTGTATTTTAACCAGTTCTCAGTCCATGAAAGGATCTTCCCTCTTATCCCATGACAACTTAATTTATGTATGAGCCTTTGGTGAGGAACCTTTTTAAAGGCTTTCTGGAAATCTAAGTACATTATATCCACTGGATCCCTCTTGTCCACATGTTTCTTGATCCCTTCAAAGAACTCTAATAGATTAGTAAGACATGATTTCCCTTTACAGAAACCATGTTGACTTTTGCCCAACAATTTATGTTCTTCTATGTGTCTGATAATTTTATTCTTTACTATTGTTTCAACTAATTTGCCCAGTACTGATGTTAGATTTACCAGTCTGTAATTGCCGGGATCACCTCTAGAGTTCTTTTTAAATATTAGCGTTACATTAGCTATCTTCCAATCATTGGGTACAGAAGGGGATTTAAAGGACAAGTTACAAACCACAGTGAATAGTTCCACAATTTCACATTTGAGTTCTTTCAGAACTCCTGGGTAAATGCCATCTGGTCCCGGTGACTTGTCACTGTTAAGTTTATTAATTAATTCCAAAACCTCCTCTAGTAACACTTCAATCTGTGAGAATTCCTCAGATTTGTCACCTACAAAGGACAGCTCAGGTTTGGGAATCTCCCTAACATCCTCAGCTGTGAAGACTGAAGCAAAAAATTCATTTAGTGTCTCCGCAATGACTTGATCATCTTTAAGTACTTGTGATGGGGTGGGCCAGCTCCACACTAGCCCAAGCAGGAACAGGTTGGAAGCACTGGCAGCGGAAGTCCTGCCCCCGCAGTACTGGGCATGTTCCAAGTGCTCTGAGTGTATAAAAGGAGGGAGCTCAGCTCATTCTGGGTTGGCAGCCATAGGAGAAATGACGTGGGGAGCTCCTGCGAAGGACCAGCCACAGCCCCTGAAGGAGCTGGGAATGGGAGCTGCCCCAAGCCTGCCTGAGACCCAGTGAGGGAAGGAGCCAGAGGAGGTGAGTGACCCGACAGCTCACGAAGGAGCCAGAGGCCCCTGGGAGATCCCACCCCCGAGTCCGGTAGGAAGTGACCCAGAAAGGGTGGTGGAGTGGTACCTCCCACCCGGAAAACCTCAGCATGTTTTGGTTGGACCCCTCCCATGCTGAGTCAGTGGCAAGGAGCTACGCCACAGTTAGGGCCCTGGGTTGGGGCCCAGTGGAGTTGGGTGGCCTGGGCCCCCCTACCTAGGCTGCCACACCCCTAGGTGGGTGACCCTTTCTATAGACTCCAGCCATTAGGCCTCATTGCCCTGTCGCAAGGGCTGCTTTATTGACTTTGGCCATTAGGCCTCATTGACCCACTACCCAGGGGCGACTATAGACTTGGGCTGCTAGGCCTCATTGCCCTGTTATCCAGGGGTGATTATAGACTCCGGCCGCTAGGTAACCCAGGCAGCTCTATAGACTTTGGCCATTAGGCCATGCTACCCTGGCCCGAAGCACCTGAACCCTCACAGTCCTCCTTTTGTATCTTGACTGTCCAGGGGCCCCACTGGTTGTTTAGCAGGCTTCCTGCTTCTGATGTACTTAGAAAACATTTTGTTATTACCGTGTGAGTTTTTGGCTAGCTGTTCTTCAAACTCAAACTGTGTTCACTAATTGGTCACCATTAATTTTTTTAGTGAAGACGGAAGCAAAATAGGCATTAAACATCTCAGCCTTTTTGATGTTATCAGTGCTCCTTCTTCACTTTATAAGTACCTACACTTTATTTTGTTTTGCCTTCCTCTTGACATATTTAAAGAACCTCTTTTTATTGTCTATTACTTCCCTTGCTAGTTATAACTCATTTTGTCTCTACATCCTTGTGCTGTTCTTTTGTATTCCTCCCTAACAATTTGTCCAAGCTTCCACTTTGTGTATAACTGTATGATTACATTCTAATTTTCTCGATGGAGCTATAATGGCCTCTTACTAATCTTTCTAGCTTTCCTTTGCTTTGGGATAGTTTGCAGTTTTGCCACTATGTTTAACTTTAAAATCTTATGTATATTTTAAGTTTATTAATCATTTCTTGTTTTTTAATATACACAGATTTCAGTTCAAAGTTTTTGTTTCCCTTACAAATTGATCACTAAATTGACACTGTGTAGCACATATTGCTCAGTGTCTTAAGCTTTTTGTTTGTTTGTTTGTTTCCAAAAATGCTGATTACTCTCTCTTTGTTAGTGTCCTCTCCTACCTAGGTTCCATAATTCTACCCTGTCCTGGTTTTTTTCCTCTGACCTTGCTGACCAAAGTAACATTTTTGAGCAATTAAGAACAAACACTAAAGAGGACAAGTTAGCAGTCTAAGTTCAGGTTTGAAATACTGTACTATCTGAAACCATAGTACTTACTTTAACTCAGAGAACAAAGGTCTAAGTCCCATGCAGGTTTACCACCTGCAGGCCCTTTTGTAGAAATGCTTATGAATATATTACAAAATCAAGTGTCATCAGAAGGAAAAAGACGTGCAAATGGCAGCATTTAGGAAAGACCTTAAACGGTTAGCACTCGTCAATTCTTGTAAAATTTTACTGACAACCTTAAAATTGTAGTGATTGGTTAATTTACAGATGTTTAGACAGCTTGTATTTTGATGTTTGTTTTTTCTGCTACTTTCCCACCATAATTTGTGAATGTGATATTATCAAAAAATATTTCAAAAATGTAACAGCAAGCATAGCCATTGATTGCAGGCAGAAACATTTTTAATTAAAAAGAAATGCAGGGTGAAAAACGAAAACCATATAAATGAGATTTACAATTCAATTCAAATGAGTCGATGCAATGAGCCCCTACCGGGGATACTGTGCTGAAACATTAACTAATTTAAATGAGCTGAAAAGCATCCGACTAAATAACTCTTTTATCTGTGTTCCCCTGAAACAGTATTAATTAGTTTTCTTCATAACTCACTACACTACACCCTTAATGGGTCGTTAGCATTTTTGTTATGTATACTATCCTTAAAGTTGGTGCTCATCTGTGCTTTGTAAATTTTCCCTTTTGAAAATAAATAATTTCTATAGCTGCTTTCACTGAGTGTTATGTGAAACCATAAAAAGATAAGGCTGGAACAGATCCACTAGACCATTTAATCCACCCTCATTCAATGTACTGTACCCTATCTACTCTTGAACATTGGTAGTGATGCTCTCCCTCACATCCTGCCATGCAATGTTATTCAGTTGTCTAGCTCACTTTGTTATCAGATGCTTTTCTCCAGATCTAGAATTTCTCCCTTTTGATTACCTCTCATTATGGAAGCCCAGACTCATTTAGACTAGATGGGACCTCCAACCTGACATCTAGTCCCTCCAACACAAGACTGAAAGGACAGATTTAATTATTTCTAAACCACCAGTAATGTAGACTGGTTTTGACTCTAGCCTGGAATATCTGGGATGACAGTGATTCCACAACCATTTGCTTGTATCTTGTAGCAGCCCTTCAATGATCTTCTATTTATTATTTAATATTGTTCCCTGCTGCAAATTTTAATCCTCTTGCTTGTTAGGTCTTCTTTGCCCAGTTACAATAATTGAATCCTTTTAAATATTTGGATATAATTGTGTCTCTTCTCCATCATTTCTTCTATACATGGACTGTTATCTTAATAATTTTACATAGTTCTTATTGACAACAGCTTCTGTTTACACAAAGCTGAAACAGATGCCTCTTGTTCTGAAAGGATAAAAGAAAAGACAGAAAAAGAAAAAGAAAAGAAAAAAGATGGTAACCTCACATACTACTGTGTAGTGACTGTTGACAAATACTTACTTTTTAATTTAACCCGCACATGACAAAATGTATATTTCTCGCTCTCATTTTTCCTGTGAAATTTTTTGAATGATCTTGGTTTTGTTCCACAGGAGAACAAAAATAAAAATTTCAAAACCTCAACATTTTTTTCAGTAAATGGAATTGTTTTCTGGCAAACTCTATTTGTGGTCTTGTGCATTCTGGACTGATACATTTGCTCAAATATGTGAAGCTACAGAAAGTGAGCTTCCTATTCATTCCATTCAAGCTCTTTTTGGAATAAGTATTCCATTTTGGCAGAACTCTGGGGTACTGGGAAAAAAAACCTAATACAACTTATTTTTCTCTGCTTAGAAAATAATTTGGGATCAATGGACAAGTAACTTTCCAACTGACTTTTCTGTCTGGTATAGAATAGCTCTTAACCTATGTAGTGTTGATACCCATACTTTCGAAAGCCGTCTCTCTCCAAAGGAAGCAAAGTCAGTGCGGCTCCATTCAGCAACATCAACTGTGTAAGGAGATATTTGTCACTATGATTTTTGAACATTATTTTTACTATAGTTCATATAGGCAGGACTGTAGTCATTTATATAGGCAGTAAGTGAAGAAACTAAGTAGACATCTTTTTATGTATATTATTTTCTGCTATTTTGCTGGTTTTGTTCTTTCCTTGATTTGGCCTTCTCTATGCCTTGCCATTTCAAAGAAATATTTTTAAAAGAATCCAAAATGTTTTCCTTAATGTGCCAAATCACAAGTTTTCTCTGTTAAGTAAAACAAGTAAGTGGAAAGGATTTTACTGTCTCCATGTTTAGATTCAGTTTCAAAACAACAAAGCAAAATAGTGAAAGTAGGACAGAGAAAGCTGGCTGCAGATGTTTGGATAACTATGATCATAAACTTGCATAAGGCAAATTTGTTTTGGTCAGTCCCTGGCTCAAACATGTCATTTTATACAGGGGCAAACAAACGAAGGAATTATTGACACCTAAATAAAGCCTGATGCCTTATACATAGTTCTGGCTTCACAAAACTTCATCACTGAAGCGGCTCAGACTGTAAATAGGTTGGAGATGCTGTGACCGGATGCACCTCTGTATTTGCATCTTACACACTACTATAATCTTAGTACAAAATATGCTTTGTGAGGTATCATTTGAAAACTGATAACTCACTGATCAATAATACCAGGCTTAAAAGTATGTAGTGACATATGCAAAGTTATAAATTACCCAGGACTAATGTTAACATCACATGTTTAAACGCAAACAGCCCTGATTAGTCAGGAGTCGTTATGCCAGTCTATCTTAAACAAAGGGATGTGTGTTTACTTCAATTTACATATAAAAAGTGAAAAAAAATTGTGAAAAAAGGTCCTTGATGCAATGAAAAAGACAAAGCAAATCTGTATTTCAGCATGCACAGGGGAGAAGAGCAAGCATAGGTGGACCTTCACCCCCCAACTGTGGCCTTCTTTACCATTTAGATAAACTTTACTTTAGGGGTACTCCTAAGAAGAATCCATTTCATAGGGGAATTGAACTGTAAAAGTGAGGGGCAAAAACACTCCACATAGGCTCTCTTTTTAGCTCGCTCTCTCTCACCTACAACAAAGGAACCAGCCATTTTGACTTTGGGAGAGATCCTTACCTCAAATTTGGTCAGCCCTGTTGCTGGGAGCATGTGGTAAGGCTTTTACCTTGACCTAAGTCAAGTTTGTTAAGTTTTAGAACAAGAAAATATTTTATTGTTATTTCTCTAGTAACTATTTCTGACTTCACTGTCCTTTACTTGTACACACTTAAAATCTGTCTTTGTAGTTAAATAAACTTGTATTATAATCAAACTAATCCAGTTTTATGTTTAAACTGAAATGTTGGGTAACTCCACTTAGAGCAGCAAATTGTTGTATATTGACTCTTTACAAGGGCAACAGATTCATAATACCTGAACTGTCCAGGAGAGGGCTGGACGGGGCAGAACGCACACCTGAGGGAAAGATTCAGGACTGAGAGTGAGTGGGGTATCCCTGCAATTAGTAACCCAGGCTGGTGGGGTCAGTATTGTTAGCAGGGCTGCACCTATACACAGAAATTCAAGCTGTGATGTGCATGCTGTTTGTAAGACGGCCACACTGGGAACTACAGGAGAAAGACATTGTGACATTGTGATACACCCCAGGTCGCAGAGCAGGTGGTGACAACACCTTACTGGTTTAGATTGCACTCCAAAAGGTGACAGATAAACAGAAAACTTTGATTTTCAGTATTGCAATCTATAACTTCCATGAGTATAAATACTTACAACAAGCCTACCCATCCATGATCATAACTTTGCACAGGCTCTGGTTACAGTGACTTTTTCCTTTTGGAAACTCAAGTGCCAACAGATGTAGAAACAGGACAAATTAGGACTAGAGCACGTCATCTATTTCGATTTGATTAGAAGTTTAATTTATAGATCTCGTGTTTTGAAACGAAAAAAAAACAGATGAATTTCTCAAATACCGTTGTAGCCTTTGGTTAGTATCAATTAGTTTAAAATGCAAATGAAGATGATCTTTTATCTGGTTTGACAGGATCAGTTCACTACTTGTTCATCTTGGTGGACTGCTTCCTTCTACATTAATGATTTAAACCGTGTCATTAGTTTCAAACGTAAAGCTAATAAAAAAGACTAAGAGTACTCAGCATTCTCTACTGGGGGCAGATTGTCAGAAGAGCTCAGCTCTCCATAAGGCACCTAAGTGAAATGGAAAGATTTTCAGAAGTGTTCAGCGTCCAGTAGCTCCCACTATTTTGTTGGGTACTAAAACTCTGGCCGTTTACTTAAGTACCTAAATGGGAACTGAGCTCTTTTGAGAATGTGAACATTATTTGGATGCCTAAATGGGAGCTCTTTTGAAACTCTGATCCTAATATTAACCTTGGGTCTGAACAAAATACAATGCAAGTTGGATACCTGTCTTAAGCACTTTTGAAAAATCTCTCTTTGTAAAAGAAATCAAATAGATGACAAATCTTTGTAAGATAAGATTACGTCTGCCACATGGCTGTTTCATCTTCTTCCCAATACACATATCACTTTCAGCCAGTTAATTCCCTAATGCAGGCCACAGAATAGAAATATAGAAAACAAGAACATGGTTGCCGATGTGTTTTCAAAATATTTGAGAATAATTTGTTTTAAAACTCCTCATAAAACAGCCTCAAACCAAAATGTATAACTTTTAACAATTGATTTGGTATCCTGAGAGATATTCAAATGAGTTAGATTTAATACTTTAAGAACAAAATCTTCAGGTATAGATATAAGAGCAAGAGTGTTGTCAGTATAAAAGCATGACCATGGCTCCATTTGGCCTATCCCGATGTGATGCATATATTGACTTGTACAGATAACAATAGCTAAAAGTTCTAGGAGTAGGTTAAACAGCAAAGTCAAGAGGAGGCAAACTTGCTTCATAGCTCTGTGAAACGGGAATGGTTCTGAAATAATGCCATTGGTGACCACCCTGGAAGAGGGATTCCTATAAAGAAATTTAATCCGGAAGATAAACTGATTATCAAATCCAAATTTAGCAAGCACGCAGAAGAGGTAATGCCACAATGTACAGTCACAGGCTTTCTCTGCATCCAAGGAGATGGCAGTTGGAGAGCTCCTTCAACTCCCTTGAAGCAGCAATTATGTTAATCCATCGGTGCAAATTGTCAGATTCACATCTGTGGTAGATCAGCCACACCCTATTGACATGAATAATTTGGGATACAATTCCACCAAGCTTTTTTTGCAAGGGCTTTAGCAAATATTTTGGCATCATAATTGATATGGAAGATTGGCCTATAGCTACTAGAGTCTGGGGAAAAAATCATCAAAATGAATTTACTTCTCCAAATATTGTGTACCCTGAGATGTTTACCAGCTACTATTTCTCAGTTTTATTTTAGAAAACTGAATGAAATTTTTTACAGTATTTCTCTGAGAGCTGGGTGGGACACAAAGCTAGTCTTGGCCTAAGTTGAAATTCCCAATGTCATCTGGAGTCTTCAGTTTCCCACCAGCCATTATCTTCAGCCAGGCAGCCCTGTAGCTCCAGAACATCACAGAGCAGATCCCCCAACCCCGCCATGGCTGTTGATGGAACGGGAGTTGGTCCAATCCCTCCCATTGGCAGGAATACTGGCTTCAGCCTATTACCATTTGATTTATAAAATGTCCCATACAATATTGGCTACCAGACAAAAATGAGCCAATTTGGCTAGTTATGGACATCCTGGCCCAAAAGGACCTGTCTAATCTAGATTGTTTACACCTTTTTTACCTAAATTGCCAGGAAAAAGCATTGGTGTATATCCTAGCCAATGGGAAAGTTCCTTGAAAAACATTAAAAAGACCTACTATTGACCTGTGATTAAGGCTGATTGAGCAGAAAATTATATTTCTGGCACACTGGTCCCAGCATAGGCTTCAATGCATGGGTCTTGACGAAACTAACTACAGATGGAGATATTGGTCTCCCAGAGTCACACCAGCTCATATGGGTTGGGACTGTCCCAGGATACAATTCTTGTGGCTAGAAGTAGGCAGGAGGATTAATATAAGGCATACACCTTGTCATAAGTATGAAGTAGCCTAGAATTAGTGTTTACCTGTAAGGGGTTAAGCTAAAGGTAACCTGAGAGGTGGATGACTGACCAGTGAGAAATTCCTCAGGAGACAAAGGATTTTAAGTTTCAGTTTCTCTCGGAGTCTTCTCTCTGTTCACCTCGGCTACAGGATGAACACAGCTATGTCTTTCACTGTAACTATAAGTTTCTGTCAAGTACTGTAGTCAGTAAGTTTACCTTCTTTTTATCACTTGGAGGGTTCTCAGTGGTGAGTGTTGGCTGGGTGCTTCTTGATATTGTAAGCTTCAGCAGAGATATCAACAGTGAGAGAAAGTTGCCTCGGGGGAGAGGTTTGGTTTCTGAATCCTTTTGTTGATTATGGAAGATGCTGTTCTATTGACGGTTATAAGGGATTTATTCCTTTCTTTTTTTTCTTTTATTAAAATCTTTCTTTTAAGAAGCTGACTGCTTGTTTTCCATTGTGTAAGATCCTGGTTTTGGATCGGGCACTTCTCGCAGGATCAGGCGAGGTTTGGTTTTTTTATTCTCTCAAGCTTTCCAGGGAAGGAAGAAGTTTGGGGGGTTAGTGGAAAGGGAAAGAAGGGTCCCAAACTACCCTAGACCTAGTTTGGTGGTGGCAGCGTACCAAGTCCAGACACAGAACAAGTTGTATTCTGGGGAAAAACATTTTAACCCAAGCTGGTAAAATAAGCTTGGGGGGGTTATTTCTTTTTTCATGCGGGTCCTCACATCTGTACCCTAGAGTTCAGAGTGGGGAGGCAATCCTGACACACCTCCTTAAAAATTACTTCCCAGAACTGTGTTTTGGGAAATAATACATTTTCTTGGAAACTCTTTAATTCAGATAGTTAGGTTCTCTGGGGCAGTGCTTATAGCAAAATGAGACATACAACTTAGCAGTGAGGGCAGGCTGCCTCCAAGGATAGAAACCTGGCAAAGCAATTTGGCTGACCTGGCAGCTAAAGAGTGGGTGACAAACTGGACAAAAGGTTGACCACAGACAAATCTGAAAAGATTTGGTCTGATTTTTTAGAAATCTTTGATTCATTCCTAGTGGATGGAAACAAATGTCCCTCTCCTTTCCCCACCCTGTCCTTCCTCTGTCTTCCCACTCCTTCACTATTTTTTTTAAGTCTTTTTGTATTCCATCTCCAGCTTACTTATTGGGAAAAATAAAAATAAATTAGTCACACAGCCACACGCTGTACTATGAAATAAGACATGCTGCATTATGAAAATTAAAATTGGTCCCTCTATAATTTTAGAATATTGATCATAGACATAATCTGGGATCAAATAGTGGCATGTGTCATTTAACAGTCTTTTCAAAGATTTATCAAATTGTCAACCACATTGTAACCACTGTGTACAATATGTGCCTCAAAATAAGGCTGTTTATAAGAACAGTTTCAAAAAATTCTAACACTCCCTTTAAGACAAACTTAGCCCCTGGCAATCTGATATTTTATAAAGAGAATAAATGTAATAATATTCAACGGCATTGAATAAACTTCCCTTTTATATTTGAGATAACAACAACTAAGGAAACAATGTAAAGGAAAAGTACTGGAAGGGAGATCCAACTTGATTTTACAACTCTCATACAACACCCATTTATTCTGCTATCAATCTTTAAAGGGGCACATTCCATAGGAATCTTTTTTTTAAAAAAAAAAAAAAAGTTGCCTTTTGAAGTGGGCTTGTCACAGTGCTGCTATGCTCAAGTGTTCAAAAATTATGAGTCAAGGCCCCAAACATTGCAGAATTCGCTTAAAAAATAAAGAATACATTTAGGGACTTTTTTTTAATTTACTTTCTGCTCCCTGAGCCTTTATCGTAATAGTGTAGGCCAAATTCCCAGATCAGTAGACACTAAGAAACAAAACACTTCTGGGGAAAAGTTGCTTCAATGGTTTTCTTTCATAATTTGAATGTGCTGAATCTGAAAATGAAGCTTACCAAGAGGAGTTTTGAACTTTAAGGTAAGTAAAAACAAAATAAAAAAGCTACCATTTGTAACTTAAAAAAAATAAATAGAAAGTAAAAGAGAGAGACTAAACATGGAATACATTACTAAATTGGAATACTGTGCTATCAGAAAATGTAGAGAGAGCTCAGCTGAAGATTGTATTCTGTTTCCTCTGGTTAAGTGATGATATTCACTTTAATTTTTGTCAAGAATCAGAGGGGTAGTCGTGTTAGTCTGGAATTGCAGAAGTGACAAAGAGTCCTGTGGCACCTTAAAGACTAACTAAAGTATTAAAGCATAAGCTTTCGTGGGCTAATACTCACTTCGTCGGATAAGTGGGTATTAGCCCACGAAAGCTTATGCTCTAATACTTTAGTCAATCTTTAAGGTGCCACAGGACTCTTTGTCACTACTTTAATTTTTGTTAGTTTTGCAGTAAGGACAATTTAAGATTAAGTAAATTAACCACTTTTCAGGTATTTTTGATATGTGAAATCATTAAATAAATTGCTGTACGTTATACAAAGTATCATACACAACATAACAGGTATCATTAAACAATTACAACCCATACTTGATGGGAACCATATCCTGAAAGAAATCTTTCCCAACCCCTCTTTTCTGGCCTTCAAACAATCCCCGAGCCTAACCAAACTCCTCATCAGAAGCAAGCTCCCCACGGACCAGTACCAAACAACTCAAAGCACCATCAAAACCTGCCATAACAGATGCGAAACCCATAGACACATCACCATTGCTACAATGATCAATTAACCCCCTCCCCATGCATCTTTCAAGATCTATAGATCCTACACATGCCTATCACAACACGTGATGGTTGTTTCAGTTCCCATGGGTATCACTCAGTGACAGCTGTAGTCCACTGACTCTCAGTGAGTTTAGCTATATGCCCAGCCCATCACATTTTACTGTACCTGCTTTCAATAATGTCCTGCACTCCACTCTGCTGTCTGATCACTTCATTAGGGTACTCGGTTGGGGATTGAAATCTCCAGAATTCTTTTTTCCATCGCCCTCTCCGTGACAGACAGGTGTTGTTGCTCTTCCATCTTTGTCAGCACCCATGTTTCTCTGCCATACAACATTTCTGGCAGTACTGTTGAATTAAAGAAGTTGGCGCGTGCTGCCTTGCTGATTTTTCCTTGGAGGGCACCCCTGAGAGAATTGAATGTGCGCCAGCCAGCTTTCTTTCTTTGCGAGACTTTGCCATCCTGATCGTGGTGCACATTAATTTCCTGATGTATTTGTTCAGCTTCTTCTATTTTCTCCCTTGACTATTATTTGGGCTTTTGGCAAGGCATAAGACTGCATACATTTCATTTTAGAGCAGTTCATTTTCAGTCCGAGTTGGCTGCTTTTTTTGTTGAATTCTCACATCATTTTCTGTAGTTTGATAGTGTTTCTGGCAATCAACATGATACTGTCTGTGAATCTGAGGTGACTCAACTGCTCTCCATTGACACTGATTCCACCCTTCCAATTCATCTGCCTCATTACCATTTCAAGGCAGTCTCTGAAGAGTTTCAGTGAAACCGTGTCTCCTTGTTTCACACCTTTTTTGACTGGGATGTGAAGGGGAGTGTATAACAGAGTTATATCAATAGTGCAGTCAGAGTTTACTTCCTTTAGTAGTTTGATATAATTTGTGTCGTTGCCCTGTTCTGCAAGAGGTTTCAGCACTGCATTGAGCTCTATGCTGTCAAACACATTTTTGTTGTCAACAAAGGCAATGCATAAAAGGGAACACACAAATAAGCTACATACTGGTAAATATGTATAATTTATTTGTTTTATACGATATTCATATAGTAGTAGTTATATTTCTCATCAGGTATTCCACAGATGAAATATGGAGGCAGTCTTGAACCTGAACATCACTCAACAGTATCTTATGAACAATGCATTATTTGCCAAGTAGTGAAAAAGGGCACTGTTTTTGATTTAGTGAACAGGAATTGGCCACAAGAGGCAACCAATGCAAGATAAATTTGGATTTTCAAAATAGGGATGCAACTGATTGAAGACCTGTTAGAATTCTGTCTGAATGCAAGCAGTCATTACCTTGGTGCAAAAAACTGTTGTGCAATATTTACACAAGGGCAAAAGTAGAAGAATTTGTAAATCTTTCCATTTAAGCACTCATACAGGAGGCTTTATGATAAGATGGCAACTCCCACGACTGGAATACCAGCATTGAGGGAGATAACTTGTTCTGGAAGGATATACAGGGGAAAAGGAGGAGGTGTTGTACTGTATGTCAAGAACATATATACTTGCTCTGAGGTCCAAGTAGAAGTGAGCAGTAGACATACTAAAAGTCTCTAGGTGAGGATAAAAATGTAAAAGAATAGTAGCAATGTGACCGTGAGGGTCTATTATAGACCACCAAATCAAGAGAAAGTGAATGAGGCATTCTACAAGCAGGTAATAAGATTAGCTAGCATATATGAGCTAGTATTAATGGGGGATTTTAACTTCCCTGATAGACTATTACCACAAAACATATGTCCTACAAGTTCCTGGCATGTGCTTCAGAAAGCTGAGGAAACAATTAAAGGGCCATCCACTTTTGATCTGTCATTGACCAGCAGGGGTGTATTAGTTGTGAACTTGAAGCTGGTCAGAAATGTTGAAGGAAGTGATTTTGATCGCACAGAATTCAAGATCCTACAGAAAGGAGGACATGAGAAAGGACACTGAACTTCAGAAAGGCAGATTTATACCAACTCAGTACAAGATCCTATGGAAAGACTAATTAGGAAGAACAAGATTTGAAGGAGGCTGGCAGTTTCTAAACTATGTAATACTAGAGGCTCAACATCAAGCTGTTCCAATGCATAGGGAAGATAAGAGCCACGGGAGGAATATGTGGCTGCACAAAGAGCTATCTAAAATTCTCAAGGGATCTATTTCCTATATGTAAGGAGGGGCATATCACCAAGAAAGTATAGATGGGAACAGAGTGAGTATGTGGGACAAAAATCAGGAAATCCAAGGCAAAGAATGAATCACACCTGACAAGGAATGTTAGAGACAACAAGAAGGGGTTCTTTAAATATGTCAGACAAAAAAAGATCAGGAACAGTGTAGATTTGCTGCTGAATGAAGACGATGATGGAAAGGCAGAGCTGGTCAATGCCTGCTTTGCTTCATCTTCTCACAAAAAACAAGTGACTGGACAACTAGGGAAGTTGCCATAGACGATAAAGGGGAAGGGTTACAGCTCAGGATAAGTAAAGAACACACCAGGATTTATTAATGGAATGATGTTGGATTGAAAGGAGATCTCAAGAGAGGTTCCACAGGGATCTGTTCTGGTCTGGTGTTGTTTAACATCTTTATTAATGACCTGGATGTAGGAATAGAGAGCATACTGATCACATTTGCAGATGACACAAAACTAGGGGCATTGCCAACTCTTTGGAGGGTAGAGCTAAGATTCAGAGGGATCTTGATAAGTTAGAGAACAAAATAAAATGCAAAGAAATGTAAGGTGCCATACTTGGGGAAGCAAATCCAAATTCACAAATAAAGAATGGAGGATAACTGGCTTCACAGCAGCACTGCTGAGAAGGATCTGGGAGTTGTGGTGGATTACAACCTCAATCTGAGTCAACAATGTGACGATGTTGGAAAAACAACAAAAACACAAATGTAGTTACAGATTGCATTAACAGAGGTATGGCATGCAAGTCACAGGAGAGGATAGTACCACTCTACTCAGCGCTGGGTAGGCTTCAACTGGAGTACTGTGTCCAGTTTTGGTCACCACTGTACAGAAAGGCTGTAGAGAAACTGGAAAGGATCCAGAAGCAAGTGACAAAGATGACTGAAGAGATCGAATGCAAGCCACATGAGCAAAGGCTGAAAGAACTGAGTATGTTTAGTTGGGAAATAGGAGATTAAGGGGGAACATGATAGTGGTCTTCTAATACTTGAAAGGCTTAAAAAAAAAGGAAACCACCATGGAGAATAGTTGTTCTTGACACTGAGGGCAGGACAAGAAGCAATAGGTTCAAACTATGGTACTTGAGTAACTTAAAGGTTCTATGACTCTGTGCCAGCGTGGTGCTCTACGTGCTTACTGTTATACTTGCTGTTAAACTGCAACTACAATTCACCATTTCTAGAAGTGCAAGTCATGCAATTTCCACCACCCCCCCACTCCCGGTTTGGCATCAGTGGTGGATCCCTGAAACTCCCATGTACTGAAAGACAAAATTATTTTACATAAAAAAAGAATAACAGCTGTAAACAGAGTCTTCATATTACTGTTGACATCAGTGCTTTCTTCTGCTTTTGACAGTGTTACGTCTTTTGCCGCTTTTAAAGGTATGCGCTACGATTCATTCCTGCAAATAGAATTGCTGAAAAGGACATCCATACCACTCAGCTCATCTTCAGCAAGTGCTTGAAGAGCCTTTATGCTGAATGTTTGTTCTTCTTCAAACTTGTTCAAAGCACATTATTTCTCTATACTTAGCCTCTGCATTGGCCATTGCCACCACTTTCCCCTCCATTAGTGCCTCTCTGAAGCAATTTATGAACTCCAGCTGAGCGACTCAGTATACAGTAGTCAAATCAGTATTTGTTGCTTTTACTTTTTGACGCAACACATTACACACATTTTCAGTGTAGCCCTCAATGTGATACCAAATGTGCCTTGGCATCTTTGGGTCAATGCACTCAGTTTATTTTCCATGCAACATTCTCGGTAAGAATGATTGCTTCATACAGATTCTCACATGTTGGAACTATGCTTAATGGATGCCCTTGGTCTTATCACAGAGGAAGCATATGTTCTCAAGACGCATGCCATGGGATCTAGCATAAGGCAAGTCTTTCCCACAGCTAGCATTTGCCCCGCCATCTTAAACTTTTTCCTGGTATTTGATGTACTTCCTCTCCATCTTTGCCAAATTCAGTTTATGGGTTCACTTCTTAGAGCATGTAAGGTGCCACAAACCCTGAGAGGATTTGTTTGTGATGACCCAGTGCCTCCCCATCTCCAGTAACCGGACACTGGGTGAGGAAGCAGAATGGAACTCTGCCTCCTTGCATGAAGGGAGCTTTGCTGGTGGAGAAATAATCCTGATAGCCAGAGCAACCACTGAGGGAGAAGTGCTTAGCCCCCAGGAGAGCAATGCTCAATTAAAACAGTGAAGAAGTATGGGGATGACACCATAGTGAGTTAACTTTAACTTTTGCTGGAGAACATTTTGAAGCTAAGTCCCTCCTGAACCCTGAAGAGATTAACACTGTAAAAGAGCCACAAGGGACAGAGACTTTCTTGCATCCTTCTCCTCCCATGGAGATCTGCAGCCATGTCAGGATGCCAAGAAGGTCACAAGGGGGCTCTATTTCAGTCATGCCGTTACAAGAGTAAACTGTAAAAATGATTAAAGGTGGGGAGCCCCTGAACTCATGGATGTGGGGAGGCTGAGTCAATACAACAAACTCCTCCTGCCCTAGAAGACACCCCAAATGAGCAGAAGGTGGTGGGACTTTAGTAAGTTAGAAGATTCTGGATATGAGGGGTAGGGCTGGGAGTACTTACTTTAACGAGCAGCATTTCCACCTTAAAATTCAGCAGCAGTTAGTACGGCTAGTGTTAACCTCTTCTCCATGCAGTCTGCCCACAGAGGGAGTAGGGTAAAGGCACTGTCAGCACATGGTGCACATGGTGGCATGACTCCTAAAAAATACTTGTGCTACTGATGGGAGAGAGAACCTAGAGAGCCAGGTGGACATCTGTTCAGCTGAAAATTATTTCCCTTGCAGATGTGTAAGGATTTAAGGGCAGGGAGGGGAGACCACTATGTCAGACTCTTCCATTTCCCCCATACTTCTCTCCTCTGAAGGGAGTGTGGGAAGGAAATTCCATGAGGTGAACTGCATCTTGAGCCCATTGTCTCCTAGCTTTTACCACGGGAGGTTATAATAAGATTCTATGTTCCTAAATCACTGCAGGCAGGTACAGACATCTGAAATGTCTGCTAAAACTAAAATATTGATCTATTTATACAATTATAAGGATCAAGCTTGAATCTAAATCTCACAATGAAATTTTTAAATCCCTTTCATCTTGCTAGAGGCAGAGAGACTTAGTGAGCTGAAGGACTGTCTATCTGTAAACAGGTTAAAAATATATATCTCATGTTGCTGTCTTGTACCTCAGGATACGACGATTACTTACAGCATCCATCTTTGACATTTACTCATTGTGGAGAAACGTGTATTACTTTTTGAAATTGGTTTTTCTCACTCTAATCTTACCACAAAGGCACTTAAGAATCTGAAGGTAGCAGTGAAGATAAAATAGAACAACGCTGAATAGACAGTCAAGTATCAAAACACTCTTGCTAAGTTTGAACATATGCCTGCACACATGTGCGTGCGAAGGCATCTATGATCTAATATTTGTATATGCCCCAGCCATCAAGATGTTAAATCCTAAGTAAAAAGAAAAGTGTTTGAGTCTCAGAAGGCAAGAAATACAATTCAAGTGGCACAGGCATGAAAGTGTATTAAACCTCAGCAAGACTCTTCAGAAGTAGACTACAGAAAACTGCATCATCAGTGTAAGATTAAGTGGAGCTGGTTTGTTATGCAAAGCAAAAATATTTCTATTACACTTCACTTAAGATATGTTTGCAAGGGAAATAAAGTAAGCTTTAAAATTCTCACACTGTAGGCAATATATACCCCTCACATATTGTAAGGAGAGAACATTAGGGTTAAAACAGTCTCTTTTTTTGGGCAGGGCTAAGGCTGGCTGGAAAACCTGAATTCAATTTTCAAAAAATTGAGGTATTGAAGTCTGTTTGTGTTCTGATGTGAAATGAAAATGTGAGCTTTCTTTCTTTCTTGGTAGAAAAACAGACCCACAGACCCATCCTACAGTTGTCCAGTGGTTAAGGCAGGCCCTCTCTGGGTATATGGGAAAGGAGGTTCTGATTCAGGCAGAGCAGGAACTCAAAACTGGTCTCTCACATAACAGGCAAGTGCCCAAACTACCACGTTATAAAGTTAATCTCTTTTGTTGGAGCTGTTCTACTTTATATAAATAAATAAATATAAATATTTGTTTAGCCAGAGGGTGAGGGACTGACTCCACAGCCTGGAAGTTACGGTACTCAGCTTGGATATGCAAGACCCATGTTCAAGTTCTTGCTCCAAAATCGGGCTTTTAAGTTTTGACATATCATTCTTTTCCAACCAAAAAACCCCACAACCCATGTCAAAAAATTCCCAGGCAGCTCTAGTTGTGACCTGAGGGACCCTTTAGGGGTCTAGTTATGACTCTTTGCTTCATGTCAGGGAAAGATCCACACATCTCCACCAGGGAGAGTGGATAAGAATGGTGACTCACAGGTTCTGTGGCTGGACCCACAGCCACTTCCACTGGGGCTGGAATAGGGTGACCACATGTCTCAATTTTATAGGGACAGTCCTGATTTTGAAGTCTTTTTCTCATATAGGCTCCTATTGCCTCCCCCCCCCCCCCGACCCCATCCCGATTTTCACATTTGCTATCTGGTCACTCTAGGCTGGAAGGAAACTACATCCCCCAAAAGAAGAATTAGGAGGAAAGTAAGTAAATTGGATTTCACAAAGTTTCCATTCCCCTAAGCCAGTTGTTCCCATGTTGAGGAACATGGCACCCTTTTGTAGTTCTTACACATAATTTTTCAGTAAAGATTCAACAATTCATATTGCCTCAAAGAAATGTATCATACATTTTCTGGGGACTAGAAGGGGTTGCTGATTAGATAATACTTTATGAATATAATGTACACACACTATTTCTACTTAGGTGACAGTCCTTAATTATCTGACAGAATCTTAACTCAGTTCTCAAACAGCTGTATAAACTCACAAGATTTGGGAACTTTATAAAACGAGTTTCTGTTCATTAAAGGGACTTAATGTCTGTCAGGCAGATGACTCATATATTAACTGGTTGTCTGGTGCCATAGGATGTGCAATTCTGCAAAGTGTTAGCTAAATTATTCTCTCTGATTCACGAGAACAATGCCCAGGGCCTTCTGTGGAAGCCCTGAAAGAATGTCTGAAGGGAAAGTTTAAGTTCAATACCATTTTAAGTTTACAGCAAATGGAAGACCCTTAAGTATTTCTAAGGTACTTATTTAAGTGTGGAACTTGCATATTATACCAACTGAATTATCTAATTTGTAGTTGCTCAAATACCATTTGCTCAGTTTTGAACTCTGTAAACAGAATAGCACGTTAGGTGATAAAGACCCTGAAAAATCCATGTTAGAAGTCTCGGTTACATACATATACCCAGAAGGTGTCATCACTGCTCCACAGAGGTTTGGTAAACAGCATTTATTTTTACCTAAAAGCTAAAATGCTTGGCTCTTAAAGGACGAGACTTAGAATTGACAATGACCAATACCGTCTTCACGATCTAAACACTCAAGCAGTCTGAAGTAGATTCCATTTAAAATAAGAAAACCACATGTAAATTGGATGAGCCAGACTATAGCATTGACTTTTAAATTATTCAAAACTAGACCTGAAGACAAGTATAAAGCACAGCAGACCACTGAGCCTGTGCCGATCTCAATGCAGGATTGGAGCCTTAAGGTGTAATTTTAGAATGAGGGGATGGTATGACACTGTCTGCAGCAAGTCAACGTGTCTGAATTTTCAAGGAGATTTAAAAAATATCTTCTCTGGAAGCCACTCATAATAAACGGGGAAAGCTAGTATAATTAAATAGAATGATGAGCTAATCCTTGGAGGAAAAAATATCTTTGACTGATCCCATCAGGAAAACCTTGATAATCTCACTAAATCCTTTATATTTGCTTTTCTTTATTAGCTCTAGTCATATGGCAACAGTGGCAGGCATAGCTGCTTAGATCTATTCTTTACACTACAGAGTATAATGTAGGGCTAAATGGATTGTAGGTAGCTATAGTTAGGGTGTTAGGGTATCGCCCCTACCCAGGATGTATTAATGCCATGCTCAGTGTCTGTTCAAGACCTTTCTTCAGGGTACCAATTAGTGCTTGCACTCACAACCTTTAGTAACCCCCAAAATAAAACAGTTCAGCATAAGCCCAACAGCTACTTTCCCCCTACACAGAGGCTCCCAAACCTTCCCTGCGCCATGGCCTACCACAAGAGTCAACTGGCTTCCTGTAAATCCCACTGCCCACCCTTCCAGCTTCTACAGGAATCAGATGCTCATCAGGCAGTCTCCTCATTTTTTCTAGCAGGATCTAATAATCCCCTCTACAAGGTCCAAACACCATTTTTGAAGTGGTTCTGCTTCTGAACAGAACTGACTGGCCTTTGTTGTAGCAGGCTAGTCTTCCCCTCAAACAAATATATGTTTTACATAATATTGGTCAATACACCTTCTAAATACTTTTGTGAATGGATCACTTTCTCTTCCAGTGTGCACAGAGGGGCATGAGGTAGGATCAGTGTCCTCCTAAAATCCTGGCTGTACACTTCTGGACAAAGAATATTAGTAACGCGCCTATGCAGACTTCAGAAAGAAGGGACACACAGTCATGCCCAGCTATCTTCCCTCTCTGGATCAGAGACCCTATGCAGTATGCAGCTGTACCAGAGAAAATGAGTCAAAATGTTGACATTAGAATTTAAGAATATATGAACATAAGAACAGCCATCCTGAGTCAGACCAAAGGTCCATCTAGTTCAGTATCCCATCTTCTGACAGTGGCCAATGCCAGGTGCTTCAAAAGGAATTAACAGAACAGGTAATCATCAAGTGATTCTATCTCATATGGGTGACTAAACCAAGCCCATCAAAAGCCAGGCAGAAATGTAAAAGAACTACTGTGAAAATTTGTCCAAATGGTTTAGCAGTCATTCTAATAGCAAATAAGATTTTCATGGACTTTCATGAAACATATTCAGATTTTTAAAAAATTGTTCCCAGTTTCACAAACAAGAACATTTTCGCACAGGGAGATCTTGGCAGACCAGTAAAGTGCCTGAAACACTACTGCTTATCGCTAAAAGTAGGCAAGCTAGCAGTCCATTAAGTGGGCCTATGTAGCTGCTTTAGCATGACCAAGTCGGGAGGGGAGGGGGTTTGGGTGCCACAGAAAGGGCAGCTTGACCCCCGTGTCCTTCCTGATGAGATCACTGTTGAAATTGCTGAGATATTCATTTTAGTAAAACAGGAAGCTTGTCTGTATGTGGCCTCAAGGATGTGTCTGTCAGGGCCTCAGCGCATGCAAACTCTGAAAAAAACACGCTTGGCTCATTGATGACCAGAAGGAAACCTCTTGCTTGACCTTTGAAATTGCTTGTGTAACAAGTTTTCTTTGAGTGACGTGTTATTGCAATACTAATGAATAAATAAGGGAAGAAAGTTTGGGGTAGTTGGACTCTTCAGGGAGAAACTCTCCCTGTGGACACATCTTGTGGTCCCCACCGGCAGATGGAAGACTGGCCATTAGGAGGCTGCCGCTGTGCCACTCGAGAGCCACACCCAACTTTGGTAATTATTGAGAGTTGAGGGTGTTTTACTAACCTGTTGCGGACATGTGTAAGTGCTTGAGACTAAGTAAAGTTTAGCTTTAAGTGAGTTGTCCTGTCTATGCCAACCATCTATTGGTCGGGCAGCCATGTCTCCCTTGATTTATTTCCTGACATCACCACACACAGCATAAAGTTACTAAGAGTTTGGGTTGAAAGAAACCCAGATAACAATTTTGACCAACACAAACCTCCCTTTGTTACCAACATTTTAACCAGCTCTACTTGTTGTGGATTTCTTATATGACAGATCTTCATAAAACTATATTTCCCCAATTTTTCAAACACTGATTTTTGAAAAGCCTTCAGTTGACATTTGAGAAACCACATTACCCAAAATAAAAAGATCTAAGGCAAAATTAACTTTGGAGAAAACTCCTTGGATTTTATAAGAACTTTGTGAAATTAAATGAGGAAAGATCACTTGTCTTTAGGCTGATAAATTTAGTAGCTTTGAACCTGTAATCTGGCTGCAATGTGAACAGTACATAACTGTTACAAAAGATCTATAAATAGCAAAATAAATACATCTGGGTGGGTTTCAAACATGTATTTACAAAGAAACACATCTAGATAATTTGTCAGAATTTTCTGAACTTTGTTGCTAGCTGTAACCTATTTTCAAAGATGACTTTCACGTTTCTTCCTCAGCCCAATAGCTAGCGAGCATTTTAAGTATGCAATTGCCTGTAAACTATGACATTTAACTAATCTAAATTTAAAACTTGATATTTTGACCCAAGGAAATGGGCTGCAAACAACTGCAAAAACATTCATTTTTTTTATCATTCAGCCTACTAGAACCTGAGTTTACATTAATTTGCACATAAACAATGTTTATAATAAAGTATTATTAAATGCAAACCTCCCAACCAAAAGGAATCCATTTTCGTTCTCACGGGAGAACATTCAGCTTCCCCCAACACTTCCTTTAAAGTCCTGTTATGGTGGTAAAAGGGTGCAACATTTGGCGTCCATCCACAACACTGCAGCCAGAGTACTTTTTGCAGAACAGTGCTACTAGCTTAGTCAACTTACACCAGCTGAGGACCTGGCCCTTAGGTTAAAAACACAGCATAATTTCATACGTGGACATGAATTTTAGCACATTCATCTTTGCTCATTTACACAGAACTCACAAAATCACTACAGATGTGGTCCAAATTACAAGTGTTTCCTCAAGACAAGATAAAGACTGGAGCAAAAAAAGATGACACAAACTCAGATGAGCATTACCACCCTACCTATCTATTCCTTGGCAATCCAGTTCTGTTAGTTTTATTGCTCATGAAGACCAACTTACACACACTTTAAATGTCTAAAAAGAACAGCTGTTAACATTAGAGGTACATACTGTAAGACTCCACTACCATGCAGATTTTTTATGGCAAACTTCCAGCTATCTTTAATGGCTATATTGAGAATGTTAGCCCATCACATATGCTTTTTCCCTGGTTTGAAAATCTACTATGACAAAATGAAGTGACAAAGAGTCCTGTGGCACCTTAAAGACTAACAAAAGTATTGAAGCATAAGCTTTTGTGGGCTAATATCCACTTCATCTTTAAGGTTTAGGTCTCTTAGTTAAGGACTCTGCATAGTCCACTTGGCCTGCACATTGCTTTTGACAGTTGTTTCAGATGTTTAACAAGAACAGTTCCTTCACCACTTTCCGCAAACTGCTGTCTAAAACCTTTTGAAGGACCAAACTCAATAGTAATACAATGATAAACTGAAAAAATTCTTAAGGTTCCTACCAGCTGACTGCTAGATCATGAACTTTTAGAGTGCTGCTCAGTCTGTACACTCCAGATTTCAATGGTCGGGTACATTCCTTGGCACGAGAAAGATAAGGGTTCACTTGAGTATCTATGGGAAATTCTGAATCCTAGGAAAAAAGAAAAGTATTAATACTTGAGATTACTGCATACATTTGTGTAACAAATTACACTGGTCTACAATTTTTTAGAAGTCGTCTGCTTCAGAGATAAAATGTGATATTTATTATGTATTTTGATGTGCTGAATTCAAATATGACAATTAAAACAACTGATTGGCTACTGTTTCAAAGATATTTAAGTTTTTACATTTTATGTCTGTCTACTGCGTAGATAGTAGAGTTTTAATCATAAATTGTAAACCTAGGTCTTTTCATGTGTTTATGGTTGCTTTACATGATAATATTTCACCTGTCCTGTTTATGTAACACTTTACAAATCAGCAAAAGGGTTATATAAATAAAATGTATTATGAAACAAAAGGCAAAAAACTATTATGTACATAGTTTAGTCCTATTCAGTGTCTACTCGGCGCTTCTTGGCTTGTCTCTTGTATTCATTAAATGGAGCATCTCTTGTCACTGTCCAGCAATAGTCTACAAGCATTGGTGGGCTCCATTTGCCCTGATAGCGTTTCTCCATTGTTGCAATGTCCTGGTGAAATCGCTCGCCGTGCTCGTCGCTCACTGCTCCGCAGTTCGGTGGAAAAAAATCTAGATGAGAGTGCAAAAAATGTATCTTTAGTGACATGTTGCAACCAAGGCTTTTGTATGCCTTGAGGAGGTTTTCCACCAACAACCTGTAGTTGTCTGCCTTGTTGTTTCCAAGAAAATGTATTGCCACTGACCGGAAGGCTTTCCATGCCGTCTTTTCCTTGCCATGCAGTGCATGGTCAAATGCATCATCTCGAAGAAGTTCACGAATCTGAGGACCAACAAAGACACCTTCCTTTATCGTAGCTTCACTTAACCTTGGAAATTTTCCATGAAGGTACTTGAAAGCTGCTTGTGTTTTGTCAATGGCCTTGACAAAGTTCTTCATCAGACCCAGCTTGATGTGTAAGGGTGGTAACAAAATCTTCCTTGATTCAACAAGTGGTGGATGCTGAACACTTTTCCTCCCAGGCTCCAATGACTGTCGGAGTGGCCAGTCTTTCTTGATGTCATGGGAATCTCTTGCACGACTATTCTATTTGCAGAGAAAACAGCAGTACTTTGTGTATCCAGTCTGCAGACCATTCAAGAGAGCAACAACCTTCAAATCGCCACAAAGCTGCCACTGATATTGGTCATAGTTTATGCACCTCAAAAGTTGTTTCATGTTGTCATAGGTTTCCTTCATATGGACTGCATGACCAACTGGAATTGATGGCAAAACATTGCCATTATGCAGCAAAACAGCTTTAAGACTTGTCTTCGATGAATCAATGAAGAGTCTCCACTCATCTGGATCGTGAACGATGTTGAGGACTGCCATCACACCATCGATGTTGTTGCAGGCTACAAGATCACCTTCCATGAAGAAGAATGGGAAAAGATCCTTTTGACGGTCCCTGAGCATGGAAACCCTAACATCACCTGCCAGGAGATTCCACTGCTGTAGTCTGGAGCCCAACAGCTCTGCTTTACTCTTGGGTAGTTCCAAATCCCTGACAAGGTCATTCAGTTCAGCTTGTGTTAGGAGATGTGGTTCAGAGGAGGAGGATGGGAGAAAATGTGGGTCCTGTGACATTGATGGTTCAGGACCAGAAGTTTCATCCTCTTCCTCTTCCTCGTCTGACTCAAGTGAGAATGATTCTGGTGCATCAGGAACCGGCAGTCCTTCTCCGTGGGGTATTGGGCGTATAGCTGATGGAATGTTTGGATAATGCACAGTCCACTTTTTCTTCTTTGACACACCTTTCCCAACTGGAGGCACCATGCAGAAGTAACAATTGCTGGTATGATCTGTTGGCTCTCTCCAAATCATAGGCACTGCAAAAGGCATAGATTTCCTTTTCCTGTTCAACCACTGACAAAGATTTGTTGCACAAGTGTTGCAGCATATGTGTGGGGCCCACCTCTTGTCCTGATCTCCAATTTTGCAGCCAAAATAAAGGTAATAGGCTTTCTTAACCATAGTGGTTATACTGCGCTTTTGTGATGCAAAAGTCACTTCACCACAAACATAGCAGAAGTTATCTGCACTGTTCACACAAGTACGAGGCATCTCTGCTCACTTTGGCTAAACAGAAATGTGTCCCTTTGCAAAATCAAACACTGACAAATAAGAGAGCATGACACTGTATGATTTCTAGAGCTGATATAGGGCAATTTGTTCAGCAGAGTGATGTAAGCTTCGTTATGATTGCATCATCCATGACTTCTAGGAATAACATGATGCAATTCATATCATGTATGACGCAAAACCAGCTTCAGATTGCATCATTCATTGTTTTGCCTAAAAAGCAAGTACTGTCCAAACCCAGTCATAGATTTATTCATAGATCCAATCAAAGATGTATTTTAGTGATTTCTGGTTTAAATTGAGATCCCTTCCCTTTATAACTCACTTATCCTCCGCCATTCCCATGTCAAGGGTCGTATATACTGACCCAATAGCATATCTTGAAAACTAGAGCCAATCAACAATTTTAAGCATCATTTTCGTTCTCAGTGACCCAGAATTAGTAAAGTTTGACTACATTTATTTTAGAAGCATTTTGGCTGTAGAGCAGTGTTATTTATCAATTTATTTTGCATGTATGCAGTTTTGTCTTTTTTTTCCGTTGCTCACTATTGGTTCTTCAACATTGCTTCTAGTTGTCAGCTTGTAGTCAGCCTTCAATCCTGCAAACACTGATGTATGTACTTAAAGCAATGCACAAGTATGTCTGCAGCAGTGGTGTCAATAAGTGACTACCCTGAGTATACTCAAAGACCTAATTATTTGTTTTTTTTAAATGCGTATTCCAAAGAGTATATTTCTGAAGCAATTTCAGTTGTTAAAAGTAGCCCAAACCCCATCCTTCTCTAAATCTGAAGACTGCAAGTAGATTGCTCAACACAGCAGTACATTTTCAAAGTACGATGCAAATGTACACTCTAAATACTGTGAAATATAATGGAAAATGATGACCAAGTTCTGCTGTCATTTATATCCACGCAACTTTACTTAAGTTTATGCAGGTGCATGGATGTAAATGAAAGAAAGAAATTGGTCTCATGCTTTAATTAAAATGGCCATTTTTGAACCTGCTGGTGGCGGCATATATGTTGCCGAAAGGTGAAATTTGTTAAGCCAGCCACCAAGCAACACAAAATAAAATTTAACCAAAATTCTATAGGCCATAAATACTAGTTTCATAAAGCACAGGTTGAACTCCAGAATAAAACTTGTTACGCAACGTGTTATTTATACTGGCAACCAGTAGAAATCTTTTTAAATTGTTTAGTCAGCAGCACAGCAAGAAGTTTAAGGACATTGCTAATTTAAAAACCCCAGGTTGCCAACTTTCTAATTGCACAAAAAACAAGACCTCTGCCCTACTGCTGCCCCGCCCCTTCTCCGAGGGCCCATCCCCCCACTCAATCCATCTGCCCTCCCTCTGGTACTTGCTCTACCCCACCCTCTCTCACTTTCACCAGGCTGGGGCAGGGGTTGGGGCACAGGAGGGGAGTGAGGGCTCCATCAGGGGTGTGGGCTGGGACTGGGAATGAGGGGCTAGAGTGAGAGATAGGACTCCGGGCCAGAGGGCTGGGATGCAGGGGAGGAGGAAGTATGGGCTCTGGGCTGGGAGTGTGGACTTGGGGTGGAGAATGGGGATGAGTGGTTTGGGGTGTAAGATGGGGCTCCAGGTTGGGGCATGGGTGGGGGTATGGGCCCTGGGCTGGGGATGTAAGCTCTGGAGTGGGGCTGAGGATGAAGGGTCTGATATAATGGAATAATGGATAATGGGACTACCAGGGTCCCTTTTTGACAGGGCATTCTGGTCAAAAACCAGACACCTGTCAACCCTAATTCATTTCTGCACTGTAGCAAACTCATTTTCAGACAAATGTGACTTTTAACTACCTTTACACTTCCCCCAGTATCCAACCAATATAATCTCCAGTGTAATTTAGAGCTGCACGTGCACCATAATTTGTGAGTGGGCTAAAGCAGTCCTACTTATGCTGTTTACTTTTGACTTACTCCTACTCATTTATTTTTTGGGAAAATTAGATCATTTATTTTTTAGGCACCAGGGGCCAGATTTGCAAAGGTATGTCAGTGCCTAAAGATGCAGGTAGCTTCTTTTGAAAATCCCACTAGGAGTCTAAATGGGTTAGGTGTCTAAATCCGCTGAAATCAATAGAATTTAGACACCTAATCTACTCAGGCACTTCTATAATTCCCATTAGGCACCTATCTGCTTCTTTAGGCACCTAAATAACTTTGAAAATCTATCCCTACGGCCCTGATCCAAAGCCCATTGAAATCAACGGAATGAATCCAACATTGACTTTATGGGCTTTCAATCAGATCCTTAATTATAGTGTTATAGATACCTATCTTTCAGCATCCAAGTCTGATATATAGATTGTATGTGCAATTTTTTATAAAGCAAAGATACGACAGGGATGATAAATACTTAGATTAGACTAGTCTGCATTGTATTAGACAACCAGTACAAAATTGTAGGATAGAGATGGGCTCAAACTGCACAACTAGGACTGGATTTCAAATGCTCACATGTTCCACGGTGTTTATATTAAGGATTTTGGTCTGACCATCATACAGATGGGACCAGTAGCAAACTTTTAACCTGACACAGATTTCAAACGTTCCAAGGGTTAGGATGTGTTGAGCCAGGGATTTTGTCTAAGCCCATCTTTAGTAATAAATTGTATTTTTTAAACAACTACCAGAACAGTAAAAAAGATTAATGTCTATTCAGAAAAGCATATTTTTTCTTTATCCAGAAAAATACTGTTGAACAATCAATATATCTCTATCTCCATATAGTTTTACAATCTCACTTCTCTGATCAGTGTAGACTCATAAATGTTTTCTAAAGATTAATCAACCAGCTAGAAGATTTATTACCTGCTCTAATTAGCCTGGTTACATGGGCTTTTATTAAAAACAGATTGTCATTCAAGAAGTTCAGGAAAGTACTAATCTTAAACAATATACATGAAGGACTTTTTTTTAAAGTCTTTGTATCCTTAAAAGAATTCTAAAGATCCAGCTGACTATACATGTTTGCAACGTTCCCAAAATGCACTGTTGAAAATACATTTCATATAGATTAATTTACAGTATTCTTTAAAATTCTCATTACCCAATAAGATTAAGAATGGAATAGGATCCACGTTATCTATGTATGCGCATATAGCAGGGATACAGATATTCTTTTTAGTGTTTGCACTAGTTCTTGAACTCTTCAGGACAACTTTGTGGCCCTCAGTCAGGATTTTTCTGAGAAAAGGTTATGGGGCCTTTCCTTGCACTAATAGAATGTTCAGGAGTGAGACTCCACTCCACAGTAAATTTAGATAGGAAGTTTTAGTACCATCCCAGCAAGATTAGCTGCAGCTACCTGAATGCAGAGTCCACCAATTTTTCTGCTGTGTCCTGCTGCTGCCTGGTTTGAATTAATACTTATTCTAGGGCTTCCTCTTAAGATCAGTAACAACTCAGCATGCACAATATGACTTAAAAGTTCCAAAGCACATAAACACAGGGGCTTTCAAAATACTCTGTGTACTTTGGGGACCTACTATGTGGGGAACGCCACACCACACAGCAGAAATAGGGTAGAGCAGATAGGCTGGCAAACACCTCTGCCAAAACTTACAGAAGACAAATGGTGTGTGAGAGGAAATTATCTAAATCAGTCCCAAAATTCAAGAAAGGTTTGACCTGATGTAAGAGATATGTGAAGTATTGGGAAGTATTGTGCATCTAAATTAATGCATTCATGACTTCTCAGCCTGGTCTATATCAATGAGACTGAAATGCTAGGATTCTGCTTTACCAGCTATTTTAGATGGAAGTCTGGGCAGTCAACTTGACTAGGCAAATGTCAGCTGAGTCAAACTTGTTACCTGACTTGCAAAATGCAAAAGCATTATTAAGAGGGAGATAACCAGAAAGTAACTCATTGACTCAAAAATCCCTGTGGTGAGGAGCAGAAATCTATTTCCATTTCAAAAAATCATTTGACAGCTCTGCAACATCAGTTTGTAGCTCTGCTTTGAAAATTACATCTTTCTACATCGGTAATGATGTTAGGCACTGACTTGCAACTCCCAAACTTGTAAACATGGATCAGTCATTGAATCATAGAAACACAGGGCTGGAAGGGACCTTGGGAGATCATCAAATCTCGCTCCCTGCGCTGAGGCAGGACCAAGAAACAGACTATCTATGACAAGGATTTGTCCAACCTGCGCTTAAAAATCTCCATTGATGGGGATTCCACAACACCACTTGGAAGCCTATTTCAGTACTTAACTATTCTTAGAACGTGTTTCCTAATATTTAACCTAAATCTCTCTTGCTGCAGATTATGCCCATTATTTCTTGTCCTACCTTCAGAGAATGTGGAGAATAATGACCACCATCCTTTTCATAAATAGCTGAAGACTGTTACCAGGTCCTCCCCTCAGTCTTCTTTTCTGATGACTAAACCTGCCCAGTTTTTTTAACCTTCCTCAAGCTTCCAGTTTTCTGAACCTTTTATCATTTTTGTTGCTCCGCTCTGACCGCTCTCAAATTTATCCACTTCTTTCCTGAACTGTGGCACCCAGAATTGGACACAATACTCCCACTGAGGTCCCACCAGTGCTGAGCAGAGAGGGACAGCTACCTCTCATGTCTTATGTACAATTTTCCTGTTAATATACAAATTATATATTTTCCATAACTGCAACACATTATTGATTCATATTCAATTTGTGATCCAGTCTAACCCCTAGATCCTTTTCAGCAGTACTACTGCCTAGTCAGTTATTCCCCATTTTGTAGTCATGCTTCTGATTTCTCCTTACTAAGTACAGTACTTTGCACTTATCTGTACTGAATTTCATCTTGTTGATTTCAGATCAATTCTCTAATTTTTCCAGGTCATTTTGAAACAGAATGATGTCCTCCAAAGTGCCTACAACCCTTCCCAGTTTGATATCATCTACATATTTTATAAGCATATTCTCTACTTCATTATTCAAGTTATTAATGAAAATATTGACTATTACTGAACCCAGGACTGACCCCTGTGCAACTCCATTAAACACCCTTCCAAGTTTGATAGGAAGCCATGGATAACTACTCTTTGAGTAGGCTCTTTCATCCAATTGTGCACCCATCTTATAGAAATTTTATCTAGACTACATTTCCCTGGTTAGATGATGAGAATATGAGGTGGGACTGCATCAAAAGCCTTACTAAAATCTAGCTACATCACATCTACTGCTTCCTCCCTATTCATTAGCCAACAACCCTGTCAAAGGAGGAAATTTGGTTGGTTTGGCATGATTTGTTTCTGACAAATTCATGTTCCTTATAACCTTATTATCCTCTAGGTGGTTACAAACTGTTTAATAATTTGTGCAACTATTTTTCTAGGTATCAAAGTTAGGCTATAATTCCCCAGATCCTCTTTGTTTCCCTTTTTAAAGATAGGTACTACGTTTGCCCTTCTCCAGTTCTCTTGAATCTCACCTGTCCTCCATGAGTTCTGGAAGATAATTGCCAACAATTCTGAGATTGCTTCATGTAGTTCTTTAAGTACCCTAAGATGAATTTAATTAAGTCCCACTGACTTGAATATATCTAACTTATCTAAATATTCTTTAATGTGTTCCTTCCTCTTTGTTCTTAATATTGTGTTAAATATCTAATCACCATTAATCTTTTCAGTCAAAACTGAAGCAAAAAAAAAAAAAGAAAATCCAAGAGGCATATCATGTGGAAGGCAGATGATTGCTCCTCTGTATGTATCAGTTTATTTGTTTTAAAAGGAAATAATGAGACAAGTTGTTAACAAATGAACAAAGGATGGGGGTGCAGAGGAAGAAAGGTGAAGCTTAGTTCTTATTATTTATCTACCGTATATGTCCAAATACCCTCACAAAGTGCTTACTTGTCTGGCTACCTGTTTTCACTGTATAAAATATTCTTCTCTTGGCCGTCACCCAAAATGAAAAATGACTAAGCATTTTTGTAATTGGTAAAGTACCATTTAGATCAGCTATTTTAACCTTACTCTCATTCCATTAAAATCAGTTTTTACTTCTTGCAGGAAAAGTTAGACAAGTGCATCTTCTTTTTAAAAGAGTTCTTCATGTCACTATTTTAGGAAGGTGTTGATATGTTTTGTAAGTGCATTATATTCTGCAGAACACAACTGCCTTTAAAAGAAAAGTTATCTATATACAATCAACCCTAGTAGTAAGAATCAGTATTGACTACAATAACACTGTGACATCTTCTGCAGAAAAACTGCTTTTGCAGCAAAGAAACTTCATTTAAGACAGGAGCTTCTAGCAGTTTAGAAAGTAGGTTAGGCAGACCCTGTATGTGATCTGATTGGAGATTCCTAAATCTTTTCAAACCAGTTCAGCCCCTCCTGAGTATGAATTTAGTGAAGTAAATATGTAATCTTTAGAAGTGTTGATTTCATACATGTTAAAAATGTATTTTCTATTCATGGGATTATATTTTATTTTCTGTTCTTTTGGATAGTACTAGAATGCCACATTAAAATGATAGAGACAAGGTAGATTATGTAATATGTTTTTATTGGACCCACTTCTATTGATGGAAGAGAAATTTCAAGCTTCACAGAGTTGTTCTTCAGCTGTGGAAAAAGCATTTAGTGTCACAGCTAAATACAAACTGGGACAGATGTGTTAACCTCTTATGTTTAACAATGTCACAGGAGACCACTTAATTGCCCACTTCATTTTAACAATTCTGCAGTCACAGGACAAAGGAGGGTTAGGAAGTTACAAATTGTTGTAATGAGCCATAAAACCAGAGTCTCATGATTTTTAGTGTCTAGCAGAGCTCTGAATTTAAGGTTGAGCTTTTGAAGGTGGTGTGCAGGTTTCCTCAGAGGATGAGAATGGAGAGGTTATTCCATTTCCTTGGGTTACCATTCGTCCGGAGTCTCCCGAACATGTCCAGCTTTTTTGCATAAAAGTAGCATCCGGGGGAATTTGCAAATGTCTAAAAATGTCTGAGATTTCCCCTCCCTGCAGAGCGCTGCGTTGGGCTCCGGCAGCCAGAGCCTCTCGCCCCCCGTCCCTCCCGCAGCTTCCGGCATCTGTAGCAGCACATCTCCTCCCCTCTGCATTCTCAGAGCTGCTAGCCGGGCTCTGCCACTCCCCTGCTGCCCAGCATGAGGCTCCGGGGACCGGGCTGTGTGTGTATTAAGCTGGGGAGCGTGGCAGCCTGAGGGTGGAGGCCGACATGCTGTTCTGAACTGCACGGTAAGTGGGGGCAGGGGTTAGAGAAGGGGCAGGGAATTTCTGGAGGGGGCAGTCAAGGGACAGGGAGTGTGGGGAGGTAGAGGGTTCAGGGGGGAAGTCGGGGCAAGGAGCAGGGAGGCTTAGGGGGTGGGGTCCTGAGGGGCAGGGGTCCCAGGAGGGGGCAGTCAGGGGACAAGGAGCGGGAGGGGGGAGTTGGGGGCTCCGAGGAGGCAGGAAATGGGAGGAAGTGGGTGATGCTAGGGCACCCCTCTCCTCTTTTTTGATTGGTGAAATATGGTAACCCTACTTTTCACAATTTGTAACCTACTAACTCTCCTTTGTCCTACAACTACAGAGGTGTTAATTGCTCACTTAAAATTAAGTGGTTTCCTGAAACGTTAATTAGCCCTTTATGTTTAACAATGTGTCCCACCTCCTATTTAGCTGTGACTAAATCTACAAATCTGTCACAGATTAGGGCCAGAGAGTTAGATTAGGGCCACAGATTCTGTGATTTTTCATGACCTCCAGGATTTTAGGGCTGGGGCTGTCAGTCCCATCCCCTCACCCCTGCCAGTAGCAGGGATCAGGCTGCTGTGAATTCTTGTTTATTGCCTGAAACCTGTTTGTTATTTTTACTGAAAACAACCAAAAATAAAAATCTTAACGCTAGCGGTGACATGCTGATTACTTGCCTCTCTCCTATCCTGGGACCAATATCGTGATAACACCACTACAAACATAAAAATCATTATGTATATTTTCAAAAGAGACTGGTGAGTTAGTGTACTTCTGTTTTTGGATGTCCAGATTGTGATCCCTTAAGAAGTGTTTAAGAAAGCGGTGAGCCCTTGCCCATGAAAATCAGGACCCTTTAAGGAGTCCTAATTGCATCTCTTTTTATGATGAGTGATCTCTCCAGTCAGTTCAGTACCTCAACATTTGAACGTTTTTTATAAAATTACAGATACTTCATTATAATTAATTATTATGCCCACTTATGAAGAAACTCTCTCTCTCAAGAGATTTCCAACCTCTTTCTTATTAGTCCTGCACCTCCACTTATTGTCATTACAAAAACCAGAAGGTGCAGGTTCTGAAGCACATGAATAATGACAGACGAACTAAGATAGCTTTAAATTGTTTTAAGTTTACCTTGAGATTTAAACAAAGGTTCAAGTCAGTTCACATTCCCCCCACACACACACACCTTGCTAATTCTGGCCCCCACACTCTTGACCCACATAAAGTCAGGTGACTTAGGTTTGGTGCTGAGGAGATGGCTTGATTTTAAAATGTACTAATTATTAAACAGCAAACCATTGAATTATTGTGTATCTAAGCATTATACTGTAAGCACCACATTATATGAATGTAAAATATGACAACCTGCTACTGTTCCATTTTGCTATTCTTCCTTCCCATCCAGACCAATTTTCCATTCTTCATAGTTAGCCATGTGTGCAAGAAACTACAATCTAAGCAATTCAGAAATATATATCAAATAAATGGAATGTCATTAATACATTACCAATCTGTAGTGATCTTGTATGATCCCTAATATTCAAGAAACTTGCTTTTCAAAATGTCACTGGCTTCATTGATATATCATATTACAAGATGCTACAAGTTTTTTATTTTAATCAGAAGTACAATTATTTTATAAACATCTGAAATATCAGGAAAAAAGTTGAAAGTGATACCAGGAGAGCTCAGTTTTATTGCATACTACATCTTCCTTAGCTTGCTAATAAAACTCATAAAAATCACCCACAAAGTTTGCGGCTACATAAATCTCCCTTATTCAGCTTTATAACTCTGATTTTTTTTCTTTTTTTTTTTAAAAAAAACAGAGAATAGATGTAAGCAGTGTCAGGAATGAGATATAGTCTGACATCTGGTGGCGAACTATGGGAATTGCAGTGAGTTTTGGAAAATAACTTTGGGGCTGATTCATTTGCATAGACACACCCACTGCGCCTAGCCTGAGCCCACAGCAGCCCACATGGCCACTTCGGCTGATGTGGGAGCCCCACATACTTGGCCCTTGTTATGATGGAGGGACTCGCCATCATCTAGGTAGCACTCACTGGGCAAGGGCCATGCGTTTCAGAACACTCTGAGATTGAGCGAGGTTATGGGCAGATCTCTATACCTTTTGGTGAGGGATTTGTCTAAGGGTCCCCTTAGGCCTATTGCACTGTGCCTCTCTCCACTGTGGAATGTTAGAGCTAATTTTGATTCCCTTAGGAGTTTAGGTTCAGCCTGCTAAGATGAATTCACTTTGAATCTGCTGGTGTACCTGTGCCAAGGTGCTGACCCCCCTCCCCACTAAGAGCTGAAATCACTTAAGAGCTGAAACCACTGAGCACTGTGTTAAGTGGGGGTGGGCCTAAAGGCATGTTGGTGGCACCAAGCAATTTGGGCAGCTAGCAGAGCAAAGCAGCGGACTCAGCCGAGCGGTTCCTGGGTGCAGTTCGTGCGACTGGCAGCGGACTCAGCCGAGCGGTTCCTGGGTGCAGTTTGTGCGACTGGCAGCGGACTCAGCCGAGCGGTTCCTGGGTGCAGTTCGTGTGGCTGGCAGAGTGGCTGGCACAGCAGAGCAGGCCGTGTGTCAACTAGCAGAGCCGTTTGTGCTGCTAGCGGAGTGACTGGCACCACAGAGCTGTCTGTGTGTTGGCTAGCAGGACGGCTAGCGGAGTGACTGGCGCTGCAGAGCAGTTCGAGTGTCGGTGAGCAGAGCAGAGCGGATTGCGGTGAGGGCTGCAGCAGAACCCCACAGAGAGGCGGCGCAGTCGGCCTCGGACCACGTAAGGTGCCCCGTGCCCTACCCTCCATTTCCACCCAGGCTGGGAGGTAAGACTCTGCCAATTGACTTTTGAGCTCGGCACTGACCCAGAACAGAGACTCTTGAGCTGCTGGACTTTGGGACTATTGAGTGACTTTTGAGGTTGTGGAACTCAAGAGCCAAAGGGAAGGCCACGGCCTATTTGCTGGGAGGGGGGCTTCTGGTTCATGGTTTGGTTTATTAACCTTGTTTGTGGTGTTTCTCCAATATAATGCCACATTGTTTCTCCCTCTTATTAAAAGGCTTTGGTACACTCAGACTCAGTGCTTGCGAGAAGGGAAGTATTGTCTCTTACAGACGCCCAGAGGGGTGGTATATGGTTGTCCCAGGTCACTGGGTGGGGGCTCGAGCCGGTTTTTGTATTGTGCTATTGGAATGGAACCCCTGGATACTGAACCCAGCCCTTGTTGCTGCCAATTCTGATGGGCAGAAGGGTTACATATGCAATAGATAGTAAAAGTTAGATTAATTAAAAAAGCCATTGTAAAATTGCTCTTACTTCATCTACAGAACTACTATGTTCATCAAACTGTTCAGACACAGTTAAAGTACTGGTGCCAAGAGTAAATTTAAATCTGAAATTGCTCCTTACGACATTAGTTTTAAGGTTCTGCCAAGGCAATTTCTTACAGCAGTTGCCTATGCAGTGAAGAAGATAGGGAAGCAGTGGTATCATGTTTACAGCTGTTTCTCTGGTGCTTAATGATACTTTCCTGGCTGGGAAATGAACTTACTGTTCACTATAAAAAAAGGAGCATAAGGTTTGAGAAGAAATGCTGCTGGTTTTAACTAGTGGTGTATTTATTTTATTAGTACTTAAAATTACACTTAGCATTGTTTAGTATATCAGTGGACTTAGGGAATAAGAACAAAATTGGATACCATCATATATAGTAAAAAGATTACATTTCTGATACTAAATAAGTGTACAATTCAACAATGTGCATAATGGTGCTTAGTAATCTTCTTTTCAAATCATGACCATTATTTGACTACCCTGTAGTGCCCTTAATACAGATAGTAAAAGGAAAGCCTCTGAGCATATTCTATGTGATTCATACTTGTAACGAAGTTCCTGCAGGGCCCTCCTGGCTCCTGCACCCGCTTGTCCCAGAAAGTCTCTTGGAGACCCGGTTTGCAGTGCTCACCTGTGCTTTATTTTACAAGATGTGCTCCCACCACCATCACAGCACAATATATGCAGAGCTCCTTCTTGCTTTTCTCCCAGCAGGAGAGAAGGGCAAGCTATTCCTCCCCACTTCCCCTCAGAGCAGCTTCCCCTCTTCCTAGCATCTCCTCCTTTGCAGGTACTTTCCTGTCCAGCCCCAACCTGCAGAGGCAGCAGCTGTTTCTGCTTTGTCAGTCAGGGCCAGGTGGCCTCCCCAGCTCCAATTTACCTTCTTTCAGTGTAGCTGGGGTGACAGAGGGTTTGCTAAGCAGTTCTCCTGCTAGCACCCTGTCACAATACTGTCCAAGCCTACAGAAACAGAGGCAACTCTTGCACAGTTCATGCTCTTGTTAAACTCTGCAAACTTGCTGGCAAATATCTGTGTCAATCTCAATTAATCATTTACATTTTAAAAAATGGACCATATATGTAATAGATCCAACACAAAATCATATACCATCAAGGTAGCAGGTTTATGATGACTCAAGGACAAATTCTGTTAGTCACTCCGGGGCTTTGCATTGAGGGTAAAGGAGAGTGGCACCCAACCAGGTGGAGCTGTGAGTCAGACTGCATCTCCCCAATCTCTCTGGCACCACACAAATGTACAGGCTGCATCATCCATCATCTGTGCCACTCGGGGCATATAAATGAATTCACTCACTGCAGACGTACAGACAAATTCATCCAAATATCTATTATTTAAGCCCTATAGAAGAACTGAGTGGGGCTTCCACTGGGAGAACAGCTACACCAGGGTGCCTGTGTACATGCTGCACAAACTGGAGCCACATAGGCATTTGCAGAATACCACAATGGGAGTGACCACAGACACACATCCATATGTAATGCTGACAGACTCCGGTCACAGGGATCAACCCTAGGACCTCTGAAGCTAAATGCATGAGCCTATTGCATAAGCTAAGGAAGCATGTCCTGAGTTTCAGAGGTATCCCAGGTGAAATCCCAGATGAGCCCAAACACCAATAGACATCGGTCGTCAGGATCAAACTTGGGGCCTCTGGAGCTTAGTGCATGAGCCTCTAGTGCATAAGCCACATGGCTCTTAGCTGAGGCTGTAGAGCAGGGGTGGGCAAACTACGGCCTGCGGGACCTTCCTGTCCAGCCCCTGAGCTCCTGGCAGGGGAGGCTACCCCCAGCACCTCCTCTGCTGTTTCTCCTCCCCCACAGCCTCAGCACGCCGCGCCACTACTGAAGCAATACTCTAGACAGCGGGGCTGTGAGCTCCCTGGACAGTGCAGCTGCAGAGCCATGGCCTGACCCAGCGCTCTGTGCGGTTTGCGGCTGCCTGTCCTGGTGCAGGCATACCCCCAGCCACCGATGCTCCAGGCAGCACGGTAAGAGGTCAGGGAGTGGGGTTGGATGGTGGGTGGATACAAGTCGGGTTGGTCAGAGGGCAGGAAACAGCGGGATTGAATGGGGGCAGGGATCCGCAGGGGCCAGTCAGGAATGAGAAAAGGGGTTGGATGGGGCAGCGAGGGGCAGTCAGGGGTGGAAGTTCTGGAGGCGATCAGGGGACAGGGATAAGGGGTGGTTGGATGGGGCAGGTGGTCCCAGGAGGGGCGTTGAATGGGGTGGCAGGGGGTAGTTAGGGGTGGTCAGGGGACAGAGAGCAGGGGTGTGTGTGGATGGGGCAGAGTTTCTAGGGGGTCCATCAGGAAGTGGGGGGTGGATGTGGCAGAATTCCTGGGGGCAAGGGTTGTCAGGGGGAGAGAAGCAGGGGAGTCAGATGGAGGGTTGAGGGCCATGCCATGCCTGGCTGTTTCGGGAGGCACAGCCTCCCCTAACCGGAGCTCCATTCAATTTCAGAAACCCAATGCAGCCCTCAGGCCAAAAAGTTTGCCCACCCGTTGTAGAGCAAACTCATCCATTTTTCTCTCTCTCTCTCTCTCACACACACACACACACAGAAGGTGTATGGGTTAAACATGCAAGTACAGTAGCTCACAACCCCACACTCCACATGTATGGAGGGACTGTAACCACTTTTGCAGCTCATTGGCTGATATAGTTGCTTGGAGTGTGAGAGCTGGGACCCGGACAGAAGCCATGAACTCAAACCCTTACTTGAGAAATGGATTTCATTTCCCCAGCTGCTCTGTATTCACACAAGCGGTAAGGTTTTCACACAGAAGGAATAGCCTTCACACAATGCTAAGCATAGGGACTGCCATTTGTCCTTTCTCCCTGTCCTTTCTATGGGATGTACAAGGTGTGGGGGACTCCTGCTCCCTCTTCCATTTATGCACTGAAGTCAGGAAAAATTTGGCCCTCAAACAATTTTCTGTGTAGTCTTTGTTCAGCTGTGAAGGACAGTAATGAAGCAGAGAAACTGAATTATTCCTGGAATAGCCTACACAGTGGACATACTCACAGCTCTTTTGCAGCTGTCATCTCGCTTTCCCACCTAGTTCTAATTAATCAATGGGACTACTCACTTAAGTTACGCCAGCGGGACTTGGTTTTTAATTTCTGCAGTATCAAAGCTGTGAATGAGTGAACAAGTCAGTAAAAGTCAAGGACTATCCTGAACCTCAGTCCAAACATTCAATGGTTCTTTAGGAAGAGTGAGATCAGTTTGCATAAGAAATCCCTTGCTTGATCAAAGGGTTTTTTTTGCCCCCATCTTTCCTCCTTCCCCATCTTTATGAAAATCATGCCATATCCATCGTGCAACACAGCACATCTAGCAATCTCTTCTAGGTCAACAAACTGAGTAGCTATGAGCTGTGAGCGCAGAGACAGGATGCAGTCAATAATTCAGTTCTCTGTATTCAGTTAGAGTCTCCACACTACATGATTACCCAATTGTTTTATTACTCCTTGGTGTTAGGAATAAGGATATTGTTGTGACCCATGGATCTCGAATGCAGGCCCAGGGGGTTCACTGGAGCAGCCATGCACCAACCCTCCACCTGGCAGCCTACTGACAACTGCTTATCTGGGACCAACAAAGACCAGGCCCAGCATGAAGGAGTCCTAGAGCAGCTGGCTGTCTTGTTGGCCCTATTTAAAAGCTAGAAGCTGAAAAAGAAGCTGTCTGAACAACTGGGCTCCACCTTGCTCCAGATTGTGTGCCTATTGCCTCCCAGTTTGATTTCCTGGCATTCAGACCCAGCTTGTCTCCTGGCGTCTGATCCGTGATTCCTGACCTCCACGGCCTCCTGCCTCTGACCCTGTGCTATCCTGACCCAGCCTGACTCTGGTTCCCAACTCCTGGTCCTGATCGCCACTTTGTCTCCTGCTTCTGACCTCCCAGTATCCTGGCTCAGCAGACTCGATTCCTGTCTCATGACTAGAGACACTGGCTCTGACTACGGGGTCTGGTTGCCCATAACCTGGCCATGACAGATATAAATAAATATGCACATTTAATTCTCATCCCTTGAATAGCAAATTTTCATTTCATATTATAAATATAAGGTGTACAGTGTCTCTTCTACTGATGCCCTTGGATTTTACACACCCAGCTCCCATTACCATTAATAGGAGTTAGATATATAAAGCCGCACTGGAGATGGGAAAATAAAATAATATTTTATAAGTAGTAATCTTCAGTGTGTTGATTCTACTTCTTGTTGCCATGACATCACTCAGTTATTATGGTAGAATATGCTCCAGCATATTCGTCATATATATAATTACCCTGAATATAGCAAATTACTCCCTTTTGAGATGCAAAGCTGTATCCATTTCCACCCCACTTCCGCTCCACTATGTTTACATACACACTACAGCTATACAGTTGTGGAAACATCAATGATTTCCCAGAACAGACCTTCTGAGAACATGGTTGCAAATTAAATCAGACTTGCAAAACTCCACTTCCAAAGGGAAGAAAATAGCATTAACAAAAATACTATCATCAGTCATTATGGTAAAACAGATACAAGTACACTTTATACTTTGATTCATAAATTTTCAAGACAATTTTGGCACATCACAATTAAAGGTATGTTACTCCTGAGGACATTACCTACCTCATCCTCAAAAAAGGCCAACATCTGAGAAAGCAACTATATTTATGATTAACTATAAAATAAACATTAGTGTAAAAATATGCAAACTTATGCAAAATAATTTAATTTTGTAGATTTAAATTTTGCTTAGGGTTCTAGCAGACTTCAGTGATATTTTAAATGACTGCAACACATGGTGCATAGCCCATACAATTCAATTAGGCATGTTAAAGAAGGCAATTTTGATTAAACAATAGACTTTTAGTTCAGCGTTTTAGAGCACTTTATAAATGTTGCAGTTATGAGCCAGACATTTAATCATTTTTAACATATATTAACAGATTATTATGAGTTTTTTTTTACCATGCAGAGATCTGCTTAAACCTAATTTTAAAGCCAAACCTGAAACTGACTACACCGGGGTCGGCAACCTTTCAGCAGTGGTGTGCCAAGTCTTCATTTATTCACTCTAATTTAAGGTTTTGCATGCCAGTAATACATTTTAATGTTTTTAGAAGGTCTCTTTCTATAAGTCTTTAATATATAAATAAACTATTGTTGTATGTAAAGTAAATAAGGTTTTAAAAATGTTTAAGAATTTCATTTAAAATTAAATTACAATGCAGAGCCCCCCAGCCCGGTGGCCAGGACCCGGGCAGCATGAGTGCCACTGAAAATCAGTTCATGTGCCGCCTTCGGCACCCGTGCCATAGGTTGCCTACCCCTGGACTACACCATAACAACCCAAACCTGACCCAGTCCTGTGAGTGTCAAGACATTTTCAAACTCAGCCCAAATCTATGTCACCACCACCCTCATTCTTGGGGCTCAGCCTAGTTGGGGATTTCTGCTCCCTATGTCTACAATCCATCTTCGGCTGCTTCCTGCCTGTGGGGTTGGTGCTCTACTCCTACCAGGCACTGCCACCTTGCTGCCCTGTATGTGCTGCAGATACAAGTCAGAGACTCTCATTCCACAGCATACGTAGTACAACGAGGCAGTCACAGCTGGCAGGAGTGAGTCATGCAGCCACTGTGCCAACCCTATGGGCAGAAGGAGGTGAACAGCTACTACCCAAACCAAGCCCAAAAATCATACAAGATTAGGGTTGGAAGAGACCTCAGGAGGTCAACTAGTTCAATCCCCTGCTCAGAGCAGGACCAACCCCAGCTAAATCATCCCAACGAGGGCTTTGGGTTGGATTGTTTTCAGACCAGATCCAACCTGACCCCAACACTTACAGATTCTTATTGAGTTGCAAGGGTCTAATTCTTTGTATTTACAGCTCTGTATGCTTGAACAACTTTTTAGCCCTAGCTACATCTTCATTTCCTTGGGATAGCCACATTTGTCAACTGACTAGGTAATTTAGGCCCAAATTTTCAAACTGGGGTACCTAAAATGAGGGCCCTTGATCCCTAAGGTGGACACAGGAACTTTATTTCCATTGGTCTACTGGCTATATCAATCCTTAGAAAGCAGGGTGCCTATCAAACAATAGATTTGTGGGCCTTGAGCAGCATTAGCAGGTCCTGTATGCTCCTGCGGCTACAAGCGTTAATTTTCCCCCTGAAGTAGTGGGTCTGAATCCATGCATCATGCATGAGCCTTCCCTGCTGATACCACAGCTGGCACTAATTAGCTCCTTGTTGATTCTCTCAGCAGAAGTGCCAAATAGTGAGCTACAAAGACAACTACCTTGTCATCACATTTGTAAGCTTGGGAAACAATTTAATTGGTCTGAAATCAAAAGGATGAAATTAAATAAAGACAAGCACAAAGTACGACACTTAAGAGGAAAAAAAAATCAAATATACAAATATGAAAATGGGGAATATCTGGCTACATGGTAGTACTGCCGAAAAGGATCTGGGGATCAGAGTGGATCGCAAACTGAATATGAGTCAACATTATGATGCAGTTGTGAAAAAGGCTAATATCATTCTGGGGTATATTAACAAGGCAGTTGTATGTAAGACATGGGAGGTAGAGTTGGAGTCATAGACTTTAAGCTAAGAAGGGACCATTCTGATCATCTAGTCTGTCCTCCCACACAATGCAGGCCCAGGGCCGGCTCTTAACTTTTTTGCCACCCCAAGCAAGGAGCGCCGCCGGAGCAACAACAACTAAAAAAAGGGCGGTTGGAGGAGGCTGCCGGGGGAGGTGAGGGAGAGAAAGGGTGGCCGGATGAATGCCGCCGGAGGAAATTTTTTTTAAAAGGGTGGTGTGGCCAGAGGAGTGCCGCCCTAAGATTGGCCGGAATGCCACCCCTTACAGAGTGCCGCCCCGGGCACACACTTCCTATGCTGATGCCTGGAGCCGGCCCTGTTCAGGCCATAGAATCTCACCCACCCACTCCCGTAATAAATCCCTAACCTATGTCTGAGCTACTGAAGTCCTCAAATCACAGTTTCAAGACTTCAAAATGCAGAGAATCCTCCAGCAAGTGACCCGTAGCCCATGCTGCAGAGGAAGGTGAAAACTCCCCCAGGGCATCTGCCAATCTGCCCTGGAGGAAAATTCCTTCCCAACCCCAAATATGGCGATCAGCTAAACCCTGAGCATGTAGGCAAGACTTGCTAGCCAAATACCCAGGGAAAAATTCTCTGTAGTAAATCCGATCCCACCCCATCTAACATCCCATCACAGGCCATTGGACATATTTACCGCTAATAGTCAAGGATCAATTAATTGCCAAAATTAAGCTATCCCATCATACCATCCCCTCCATAAACTTATGATACTTAGTCTTGAAGCCAGATATGTCTTTTGCTCCCACTGCTCCCCTTGGAAGGCTGTTCCAGAACTTCACTGCTCTGATGGTTAGAAACCGTCATCTAATTTCAAGTCTAAACTTCCTGCTGGCCCGTTTATATCCGTTTCTTCTTGTGTCCACACTGGTACTGAGCTTAAATAATTTCTCTCCTTTCCTGGTATTTAGCCCTCAGATATATTTAGAGAGAGCAATCACATCTCCCTTCAGCCTTCTTTTCTCCCACTCTACCCAACGCTGGAGTACTGTGTCCAATTCTGGATGCCACACTCTAGAAAAGATGTGGATAAACTGGAGAGAGTTCAGAAGAGAGCAACAAAAATGATGAAAGGTTTAGCAAACCAGCTCTGTGAGGAAAAATTTAAAAAATCTGAACACGCTTTGTCTTGAGAAAAAAATGATTGAGTGAGGACCAGATAATCTAGGCAGCAGTTCTGCAGAAAAGGACCTAAGGGTTACAGTGGATGAGAAGCTGGATATGAGTCAATAGTGTGCTCTTGTTGCCAAGAAGGCTACCAGCATTTTGGGCTGTATAAGTAGGGGCATTGTCAGCAGACCGAGGGACGTGATTGTTCCCCTCTATTCAACATTGGGAAGGCCTCATCTGGAGTACTGTGTCCAGTTTTGGAGCCCACACTACAAAAAGGATGTGGAAAAATTGGAAAGAGTCCAGAGAAGGGCAACAAAAGTGATTAGGGGCCTGGAGCACATGATTGATGAGAAGAGGCTGAGAGAACTGGGATTGTTTAGTCTACAGAAAAGAGGACTGAGGGGAGATTTGATAGCTGCTTTCAACTACCTGAAAAGGGGTTCTAAAGAGGATGGATCTAGACTGTTCTCAGTGGTACCAGATGACAGAACAAGGAGTAATGGTGTCAAGTTGCAGTGGGGAAGGTTTAGGTTGGATATTAGGAAAAACTTTTTCACTAGGAGGGTGGTGAAGCACTGGAATGGGTTCCCTAGGGAGGTGGTAGAATCTCCTTCCTTAGAGGTTTTTAAGGTCAGGCTTGACAAAGCTCTGGCTGCAATGATTTAGTTGGGGATTGGTCCTGCTTTGAGCAGGGGGTTGGACTAGAACCTCCTGAGGTCCCTTCCAACCCTGATATTCTATGAAGCTTCAAATATTTGAAGGGCTGTTGCAAAAAGGCTGATCAATTGCTCTCCATATCCACATAATGGTCTTAATCCGCAGCAGGGGAGATTTAGGTTAGATATTAGGAAAAACTTTCTAACTAAGAACAGTTAAGTACTGGAATAGGCTTCCAAGGGTGGTTGTTGAATCTTCATCACTGGAAATTTAAGAACAGCTTAAATAAATCTCTATCTAGCTATACTTGGTCCTGCCTCAGCATGAGTGGGCTGGGCTAGATCAGAGATGGATTAAAGTTTCCTGGGGCCCTGGGCCAGAGCTTCTGCTGGGTGACAGGAACGGGGTCGGGGGAGAACACACAGAGGCTTCCTCCATCCCTCAGCTTCTGCCAGGGATGGCTGCAGGGAGGAAGGAGCAGACAGGCCTTGCCCCATCCCTCGGCGTCTGATGGGGATGGGGTGGAGCACGTGGGGGTTTCCCCCATCCCACAGCTTCTGCCAGGGGACTTCCCCCACCCGAGAGGCAACTGGGGCTCTGGGCTTCCGCTGCCCAGCAGCAGATTTTTTCCAGGGCTGCCCTGTTGACTAGGGCTCTTGGGCAAAGGCCCTGTCAGCCCAGTGGCTAATCTGCCCTGGGCTAGAAGACCTCTCAAGCGCCTTTCCAGTCCTACATTTCTATGATTCAGTGAACAAGGGTGCACATGAATAAAAAAAAGTCACCTTTTAAAATTTGACCCACACAATGTAAGGAGTCGCTGCAAATAACTTACATACTGTCACGGTCACTTTCAAGACTGTAATAACTAAAAATATATTGCATTCAAGTGTTTGACAAGTTCACTTTTGTCTGCCATTCTGGTGTACTGTGGTTTTTTTGCTATTTTCCACACAGAGTTATGTAATTGTCAAAGTATACCACTGTACTTGCTATACAGTAGAACCTCGAAGATACGAACACCTGAGTTATGGACTTATCGGTCAACCGGACACCATGTGAAACTGGAAGTAATCAGGCAGCAGCGGGGAGACACACACACACACACACACATCACACAAAAAGGAAATATTTTACTGCCTCGGGGCATTAGCCGGGGGGAGGAAGGAGCTGAGGCTGCCACCGCAGGATGGAGGCGGCTCAGAGCTCCCAGCAGAGTACTACGTTTAGGAAGGAATAATCAATTGCACAAATATAAAATGATTGCCTAGGAAGGAGTCATGAATAAATGGATCTGGGGGGTCATAGTGGATCACAAGCTAAATATGAGTCAATAGTGTAACACTGTTGCAATAAAATAAATAAATAAATAAAGTAAACATCATTCTGGGATGTATTAGCAGGAATGTTGTAAGCAAGACACAAAAAGCAATTCTTCCACTCCACTGAGCACTAATGACGCCTCAACTGTGCCTAGTTCTGGCTGCCACATCTCAGGATAGTTGTGGACAAATTGGAGAAAGTCCAGAGGAGAAGGGAGGGCGGGGGAAGAGAGAGATGAAAGGTCTAGAAAACGTGACTTATAAGAGAACATTGCAAAACATAGGTTTGTTTAGTCCAGAGAAAAGAAGATTGAGTGGGGACATAACAGGCTTCAAGTACCTAAAAGGTTATTCTAAAGAGAAGGGTGATAAATTGTTCTGCTTATTCACTGAGGACACGACAAGAAGCAAGGGACATTTAGACAGACATTAGGAAAAATTTCCTAACAAAAAGGGCAGTTAACACTGGAACAAATTACCTAGGAAGGTTGTAGAATCTCTGCCAATGCAGGTTTTTAAGAACAGATTTGACAAACAGCTGTCAGGGTGGTTTAGATAATATTTAGTCCTGCCTCAATGCAAGGGAGTAGATTAGATGACCTACTAAGGTAATTTCCAGACCTGCATTTCTGATTATTTGATTCTATGTATCATGTACCTGTATTAAAATACATATTGCTTACATGCCAAAGTTTACTGTGTGATCCGGATAGCTCTCTATCGGTGACCTGCCCCCTTCATCATTTGCCGCTCCACAATCTTTGTATCATCTGCAAATTGTGTCAGAAATGATTTTATGTTGTCTTCCCAGTCATCGATAAACTTTTTAAATAGAGCAGAGCTGATAACATGGAGTTGGTCCTGCAGAGATAGGGTTCATTGAGCACGTTTCAACCAATCAGTTGGCCAGCTTTTCATCCCTTCTTCGTGTGTGCCATGTTGATTTTGTATCATTCTAGTTTCTTAATCAAAATATTGTGTGGCACCAAGTCAAATGCCTTACAGAGGTCTAAGTATATTACATTAACAAAAGCTTATGCTCCTAAACATCTGTTAGTCTATAAGGCGCTACAAGACTCTTTGTCACTTTTAAATTAACACTATTACCTTTATCATCCAAACTTGTGATCTCATTCAAAATGTAGAAAGTTGGCTTGGTAAAATCTATTTGCCATAAATTCATGTCGATGGGCATTAATTATATTGCCCATCTTTAATCCTTTATTAATCAATTCCTGGCTCACTTCCTTAGGTGCTTTTGTAAAACTCTCACCTTTCAGTCCCAATTGCAGTCTGTCAACTTTTTAAAGTAGACAGTGCTGAAGAATGGAATTAGTTTTTGCCAGCTTGCTCCTAAATAACACAATTGCAAAACCATGTGGTTTTGTAAAATATCATAACTGCAAGTTATTATTTAATTTCTGACCCCATTCTAAGATCTCTAGAGAGGAAGATAATTTATTTATGGGGTTTAGAACAGATGGCATGGTGAGTTAATGCAAGTTTTACTCTGAAAAGTGGCATTGACTTAATTCAATAGATCAGTTTGCGTGCATTCAGTCAGAATATACCTCCTGAAATGGGTGAAGGTTTTTATTGCTTTGTATTACCCACAGCCCTTCAAAACCAACACAGTTCTGAGAGGAAGCTAGATTCTAGTTGTTCTTTTAGAATCATTTTTTAAAGTAGAACTACACATTAATACACACTAGCTTTTTCCTCTGCAGTTTTTTATTTTTCAAATCCTACCTAAATCACAAGGGTTACTTGAACCTAATATGCCATGGCTGTTCATCCATATTTAAAACGCACATAAAATTGGCACAACTCCTCACACTTTCACTACAAATCTACAATAGTTTTATGGTGATCGCCTAAGTGCTCTGCTCATAGGTTACAAAGGGGTGCCTGTATGGCAGTAGAACTAGCTGGTGCAGTATTGGATTGGGTGGGTCAAGCATGATTATGTTGGGGTGTAAGGAATGCAACCAGGATACCCACTGTGCCCCAGCTATTCCCTGGGCCATATAAGCATATGGTATGTCTATACTGCACATTAAGCCCAAGCCTGCAGGACCCAGGCTTACGGACTTAGTGTTCCAAGCCTGCACTTAAATGTCCTCACTGCATCATAAACTTTGGTTTACAACTTCTGGACCCACATCTCACAGACATGCTAACATATCCATACTGTACTATGCAGACATTCTGACTCAGATCTGCAGCTTGACCTGCGTCCACACTGCAGTATGACAGGGCTTGGACCCTAGTCACAGCAGGAGTTGTGCTCTGACTCCTCTCCCCCACCCCTGAAAAACAGGGTCCTAGGACCTGGGTCCTGAGTGCTTGCTGATCAAGTTAGACTGCTTTGTGTATGGACAGAAGCAGACTTCGGCTCAAACATAAATCAGAATTTAGACTTAGTGTGCAGTATGTAGACATACCCACAAGTTCCTTAGAGGCAATACCAGCTGGAGTTAGATCATCCCTCAAAACTGCCGTAATCAGTGCCTGGGGCTGAACAAGCCCCAGACATCACCACAGTTGGACAGCTCCAAAACACCACACCTTGGCTGGTTTCAGAGGTAAGTACCATACCTTTTTAAAAGTTTGTTCCATTATAGCATTTGGCTGGTCTTTATGTTTAAAAGAGGATATCTTGGGCTAGATTTTAAAACCAGAAAAGACCATGATGATTATCTAATCTGACTTCGTGCATAACACAAGACATTTCACCCTCATACAACATATAGGTCTGAAGGGAATTCAAACATAATGTGTAAAAAAACATCAGCAGCAACTGAATCATAGGATTAGGTTATTACATCATAAAGAAACACAAACAGAAGTCCTGATCTTTTCATTGTGCACCTAAGCAAATGCACCCATGTTCAATATGAAGTTAAAGTAACTACATAAATAACCTTTCCTTAAATCCATTGATGAAAAACGTTTAGAAAAATCCCAAAATCATGGAACCATAGGCTTGTAGGACTGGAAGAGACCTCGAGAAGTCATCTAGTCCAGTCCCCTACACTCAGGGCAGGACTAAGTATTACCTAGATTATTTCTGACAGGTGTTTGTCTAACCTGCTCTTAAAAATCTCCAGTCTCAGAGATTCCAAAACCTCCGTACACAACTTATTCCAGTGCTTAATTACCCTGACTGTTAAGAAATTTTTCCTAATGTTCAACCTAAACTGCCCTTGCTTCAATTAAAGCCCATTGCTTCTTGTCCTATCTTCAGAGATTAACGAGAACAATTTTTCTCCCTCCTCTTTGTCACAACCTTTTATGTATTTGAAAACCATTATGTCCCCTCTCAGTCTTCTCTTCTCCAGACTAAACAAACCCAGTTTTCTTCAATCTTCCCTCATAGATTGTGTTTTCTAGACCATTAATCATTTTTTGCTCTCATCTGGACTCTCTCCAATTCATCCACATCTTTCCCAAAATGTGGTAACCAGAACTAGACACAATACTCCAGTTGAGGCGTACTCGGTGAGGAGTAGAGCAGAAGAATGTGTCTTCCTGACAACACTTCTGCTAATTCATCCTAGAATGATGTTTGCTTTTAAGAAAAACCACAGTGGTACACTGCAGAGACTCATATTTGGCTTGCAATCCACTATGACCCCCAGATACCTTTCTGCTGTACTCCTTGTTAGGCAGTCATTTCCCATTTTGTATGTGTGCAGTTGGTTGTTCCTTCCTAAGAGGAGTACTTTGCATTTGTCCTCATTGAATTTCATCCTATTTACTTAAGACCATTTCTCCAGATTATCCAGATCATTTTGAATTTTAAAATCCTATCCTCTAAAGCATTTGCAACCCCTCCCAGCTTGGTATCATCCACAAAATTTATAAGCATACTCTCTATCCCATTATCTAAATAACTGATGAAGATATTAAACTGAACTAGACCCAGAATTGACCTCTGCAGCACCCCAATTGACAGGCCCTTCCAGCTTGACTGTGAACCACTGATAACTATTCTCTGGGAACAGTTTTCCCACTAGTAATCCACTCACCTTACAGTAGCCCCATTTAGACTGTAATTCTCTAGTTTGTTTACAAGAAGGTCATGCGACACAGTATCAAAAGCCTTACTAAAGTCAAGATATATCACATCTACCACTTTCCCCCTAGCCACAAGACTTGTTACCCTGTCAAAGAATGTTATTAGGTTGATCTGACATAGTTTGTTCTTGAAAAATCCATGCTGACTGCTACTTTTCACCTTATTATCTTATAGGTGTTTGCAAACTGATTGCTTAATTATTTGCTCCATTAACTTTCCAGGTAATGAAGTTAAACTGACTTGTCTGTAATTCCCCAGATTGTCCTCATTTCCCCTTTTATTGATTGGCACTATATTTGCCCTTTTCCAGTCCTCTGAAATCTCTTGAACTGTTCTTCCATTTATACTTGCTTCCCATGGGCTCTTAAATCCCTGAGTTTGCTAAAGTCTGCCTTCTTGAAATCCATTATCTGTATTGTGCTGTTTCCTTTCTACGATTCCTTAGCATCATGAACTCTAACATTTCATGATCACTGTTACCCAAGCTGCCTTTCACTTTCCAATTCTCAGTCAGTTACTTCCTATTTGTCACTAATACATCCCAAGAACTTGTTGGATAATCCCTGCTGTATTATTTCCAATAAGATGTTTGGGTAGCTGAATTCTCCTATCACCAACAAGTCCTGTGCTTTGAATGATTATGTTAGCTGTTCAAAAAAAAGAAAAAGAAAAAAGTGTAATTCACCTCTTCTATCTGGTTAGATGATTTGTAGTAGACCGTACCATGAGATCACTCTTGTTTTAATCCCTTTATCCTTACCTAGAGACTTTCAACAGGTTTGTCTCCTATTTCCAGCTCAACCTCAGTCCAAGTGTACATGTTTTATATAAGGCAACACCACCTCTCTTTGTACTTTGACCATGCCCAGGGAAAAGTTTTCACAACCCCACAACTCAGACAAAGCAAAAGTAGTTTTCCCTGGCATTGTTAAAGGCTCTTCTCTTCACTGTGGGACTATTATGCTGCCTAATTGAAAGCGTGTCCAGTTTGCTGTTGGTGTTATTTAAATGTATACCATGCAAAGATCAAATGTTACATATACACAATCAGAATACACATTACATATAAAACATTTAATCTTTCAGGTCTTCTCTCTTTTGTAAAGTTTGGCAGAATCGTTTTTGCTCACTTTGAAAGAGAGAGACTGGAAAAACCCTTTCCCATTATTTTTAAAAGGATTAGATTTTAACCTTCTGTTGAAATGACTGTTTTTATTGTAAGTGTCTCCTGTCATCTGATAGAATCCACAGCACATGAACACTGTGAAGAATGTCGGAATTATCTGTATCAATTATAGATATAGATTACACCCACAAAAATTCTCTCTCTGGGTTTGGGTGGTGGTGATATGACTGGCTAAAAAGGTAGTTAATATTAAATCCTCAGAAACCTACAAACTCTGGTTGTAGGCAAAATTCAGTTCCCTGGAGCTCAGATGGACATCATCAGCAATCTACTATGGGAAGAATAACTCCAATACCCTCTGGAGAATCATATGAACTTGTTTGTTCAGGTTCAGATGCTCTGCTCCAAACCCCAAGAGATCTTCAGGCAGAATTCTGAACAAAATGACTTTGGAATGATTAATAAGACAACCTGCAACTTTGCGGGGAGAGAGACACTGACTGATAGAGGCTGCAAGAATGCACTCTATCTTGCCCATCCCAATGCTGTGACTATCTAAAATTGGCCCAGAAAAATCAAAGTTTAGGTAAGATAGTATGTGTTTCAGCTTTTGTTATTTTAACCCTTGTCTCTCAATTTGTCGCCTATCGATAAATAAATCATAGTTGTTTTGGAAAGCTGTCCAAAGTCACTGCAATTTTATACTAGCCATAAGCTCCCAGACAGAATTCTGCAGCAGGGTCTGAATTCAGTTGGGCCTGAAGAGGTAATATGCTTCTGGGAACCGGCATCATGAAACCTGGTGATCCAATCTAAAAGTGGGCTGAACTGGAGGTTCTGCCTAGAAAGAAGAGCAGGCACAGACTGGTGGCTTGTAGAAGGAGCTCATGGGAATGAATGAAAGGGGGGCTGAGGTACAATGCACACCAGAAACAGTAACAACCACATACAAAATTTCACAGACATCATGGTCGAATCCTGGCCCCTCTGAAGTGAATGCCAAAACACCCACTGACTTTAAATGGGCCAAGATTTTAATCAATTTGACTCATATACACACAGACGTGGCAGCACTTGATTCTGGCAGAGCTTCTAACAACAAGCAATTACAAGTTTTGAGACATTTTGTTCTAAAGATATTAAAAAGCATTTCTCTGTATATATGATCCAATGACATCCTCTGAGTAGGTTAATCGAGTTTTAGGTTATTTATCATGGGAATCTGGCCAGGCACATGAAATTGATTTTGAGAAGGACAGAAACTTGGGGTAGGTCTTCACTACATGCCCATCCGGTGGGTAGTAATCGATCTGTCGGGGATTGATTTATCCCATCTCATTTAGACTCAATAAATCAATCCCCAAAAGCACTCCGTCGACTTCGGAATTCCAGCTCACCAAGATGCACAAGCGGAGTCCATGGGGGAGCCCGCTGCCGCCATGAGGATGCCAGGTAAGTTGACCTAAAATGCACTGACTTCAGCTACGTTATTCATGTAGCTGAAGTTGTGTATCTTAGGTCGACACCCCTCGCTAGTGTAGACCAAGCCTTGCTTGCTGGACTTATAGAAGATGAACATACTACAAAGAGGAGATAAAGGCACTCCTGGGGCCAGGTTCTAGTCTCTGGTGCATGGCAAACATTCAGAATAGTTCAGAAATTCTGCTTCTAAGCCTCTGCACTCAGGGGTACACAGTGCCATCAGATCTGCGCTGCAGAGCGTGAAATTTGATCAGACATTCAAGAAGCTGACAGCAGCTGCAGCATTTAGTTGAGGGCCACACTGCATGCTACCAACCAGCAAAATGAGTGCTCATCTCCATAACTCTATGGTGAGACTTGCCAAAAGACATGCAAGCAGCACAGAACACGACAAGGCTGACGTAAAGCCATTGAAGATGGTTCAAAGACTCACACTGGACTTTGGATCAAGCCCTAAAATATATGCCATCAGAAAAAAAAGGAAGAAGGGAAAAGCTGAGTTCAAATCAATGACATTATTGGGCTTTTCAGCCCTGAAGGAGTGTGCTATTTATTGGCAGTCTAGTTACAAGGTATTCTATTCATGTTACTTTTATCCATTTTTTAAAAGAACAGTTGTATTTTGACTGATAGAATAATAATTATTTAAGACACTGAATGAATATAGATTTGGGTGCCTTACAATTATTTGCATGTTGCAGCAGTGCCCTGAAAATGCCATATGGTATCTAAAAAGAGTCCCTTCTCTAAAGAATCAGAGAGGTAGCTGTGATAATCTGGATATGCAGAAGCGACTAAGAGTCCTGTGTCACCTTAAAAACTAACAAAAGTATTGAAGCATAAGCTTTTGTGGGCTGGTCCCCACTTCATCAGATGCAACCAATGAAGTGGGTACTAGCCCACGAAAGCTTATGCTTCAATACTTTTGTTAGTCTTTAAGGTAACACAGGACTCTTTATCCCTTCTCCAAAGAGCACATAGGTAAAGCACGTTTATGTTTATGAGACAGGGATTTTTTTTCCCCTAAAAGAGGGTCAAGAGGTCAGACAAAAGCTTCACAGTTTACAAAAGGAGGAGGTATCAGAAGCTGCAGGAATTTTCAGAGTGAAAATGATCCAGTGATATACAAGTGCAATATTCATCTTCTGTAGCTAAGTGAAACTCTGATATATATGGGCTGGTGGAAGAACACCACCTTCCTAGAGAAGAGTTTGACCCATGGGGAGGCACCAGGACTACCAGTGGCATCTTCAGAGGCCCAAGACCCTCATGATACCATAACCTACTTTGCCTAATTGAACTTCAGACTTTCTGGTGTGAAGAACTTTCCACTGCTCAATTGGGATCCTTCTTGACCCCCTGAGACACCACCAACGAGCATGAGGAAACCCTGAGCCACAGTGGTTCTATAGCATCAAATGGACTTGGTGCCCTGATGGGAAAGATGACGACCAACCATCTGGCAGTAACAACTATGAACAGCTTCTTAATGTTCATCTAAAATATGCTAATTTGAGAGACCAGGTGACCATCTTAAAATCTGATCATTAGAATATAATGAACATTGGAGATAACTTCCTTTAAATGGATTATGTCTTCTTCAGCGTGTGTACATGCTAATCAATTTTCACATCCTTCTCACAAAAAGAAATGCTATTCTAACTCCTTGTCTACCTATTTTAAAGCCATAGCTCTAAAAATGACTAAAAAACCCCACCATACCAACTTCGCAGAGCTTCCTGTTTCTTCTAGCAAATATGTATACAGACAAGCAGTGCTAAACATAAACTGAGAGAAAAGATGGTCTTGAGCTTAAGGCATTGCTCTAGGACTCAGGGGAGTAGGATTTAATTCCAGATTTTCCAACAGATTCTCTTTGTGCCTCTAGGCAAATAATTTTGCCTTCCTGTGTCTAGTTCCCCATCTGTAAAATGGAGATATCACTGCTTTTCCTCCCACCCTTTGTCTTGTTTATTTATAGTTTAAGCTCTTTGGGGCAGTGACTCTTAAAATATATGTACATTACCTTGCACATTTGCCCTGGTCCGAGGAGAGGCTGAGGGAACTGGGACAATTTAGTCTGCAGAGGAGAAGAATGAGGGGGGGATTTGATAGCTGCTTTCAACTACTTGAAAGGGGATTCCAAAGAGGATGGATCTAGACTGTTCTCAGTGGTACCAGATGACAGAACAAGGGGTAATGGTCTCAATTTGCAGTGGGGGAAGTTTAGGTTGGACATTAGGAAAAGCTTTTTCACTAGGAGGGTGGTTAAGCACTAGAATGGGATACCTAGGGAGGTGATGGAATCTCCTTCCTTAGAGGTTAAGGTCAGACTTGACAAAGCCCTGGCTTTGGGATGATTTAGTTGGGGATTGGTCCTGGTTTGAGCAGGGGGTTGAACTAGATCACCTCCTGAGGTCCCTTCCAACCCTGATATTCTATTATCTTGGTTTGAGGTGCTGTGTATTATAACAACACTGCTACTAATAATGGAAACTGAAATAATCCATAAAAACATAAACCACAGTATATTTTGTACTTAAGTCATCTGAACATGATGTTCTTGCCTATAATCATGAAAATTTTGCTGAGAAGAGGAATTAAAAGATACACTTAGATGCCCCATTTGTAAAATGAATGCACTAGGCAAGTCAGCTATTAGGGAAAAAAAAAAAACTTGAAAGAGTGTGCTTATTTGATTACAATCCTACAAGCACTACCAAACAGTACAGTTCCATCAGTGGAACAAAACTGCACAAAGTATGCAAGTACAGTCACCTCGCTCATTCTTCATTCGCTGAGACTGTCAAGTCACTGTTTCTTGCAGATACCTACTTTAATCCTGCACTCAGAATTCTTTGCACATACACTATGAGAAATGAAGCATGCATGCACCGGTGGAAACAATTAATGTAACTTTCCTAACTCAGTTTGTAAATCTTGAGACATTTCACAGAAGGAAGCTGAAAATCTTTATCATTTAATAGCAGAAAAATCATCCTGTGTTGATTACCATAACCAAACAGAATTTCACCTGAAAGTAATGAGAACTCTGCTAAAGCAAATAATCTGATCAATATTAATCCCTTTTGCTGCAAGAAAAGTTGATTTTTTTTCTTTCAGATCTGATATTTAAAGTAGCATGTGAACATTGACACTGTAACACTAGCAGAAATAACCTTGCAAATTCAATGGACTGCATATTAAACTGTCAATGTTCTAGTCCCAATGAAATACTCACACAATTCTGAGGAGTATGTGGAAAACTCCTGTGCTTTCTGCTGGAAACCATGAATGGATAAAAGTGCTTCCACTTGGTCCTTTCTGGTGACAAGTGGGCCTCCAACTATCACCTGTTAAAATCTGGAAGTTTATTGCAGGCTAGAGAGCTGCTGAATGACTACTGTTGAAAATAGAGAGCTCAGCCAATCAGATGCAAAAGTGAGGATGGAAATAGGTCTCCAGAGAAAGTCTTTTTGTTTCTTCTACCTAGGCAACACAAAGCTGTACTTGAAACACGGTAATATGAAAGAAGAAATAAACTAATAGAAAAATAAGAGAAAATTATTAATATTGGAATATTTAGAAAGAACTGATAACACATATTCTCTGCTCAGGATTTGGCAGAAGCTGGGTCAGATATTTGATCTTTCCTGGGCTTTTGGACTTTCTGGTACATGCAGAACAATATCTATCTATCTATCTATCTAGAAAACCAGGGAAATGAAAGTCCCAGGCTTGGTCAATTCTAGAATATTCAAGTCTCCCAACTGTGACATCATAGAATTCCAGGATATTTCAACCAATAATGTAGCTCTTACTTCTGGCAGGCTAAACAAAAAACTGCTCACATGAAGCGTACTTTTAGCCAATCTACGTGTCCTCTCTCTCAGGTTCTCCTTAGTATTCAAAAATTTCCAACCAGCTGCAGACCCTCAAGTGCATAAGCTGGTGCCTGAAAAAATAGTGCTGGGTGTCTACAGCCAGACCTGGAAATCTCATCAGATTCTGAACAAATATGTCTTTCTGTGTCCACAAAGGGCCTGATAATTCTTGTTCCTGCTTCCATCCATTTGTGTTCTTCTCTACCTCCCAGGTCAGCCTTTCTCCAGCCAGCTGAAAAGGATTTTGGTTCCTTATTGCTATAAACCATAGAACGGTCTTAATTCTTAAGCACATCTCCCACTCTGCAACACCTCATACCAATCACTATTGATATTTATATACTTTCTTTCCTCCCCACTCAGTTTTTTCTCCCATTCATTTGCAACCCCTCACATCCTGCCAACATTATCCAGAACCTTAGGAAAATAACCTCCTCTATTGACTTCTTTATCTGCTGTTATTTGTTGTTGTACCTTGCCCTTGCTTCTTCCATTTCCATAAGTGACAATAACTTTCTCTAATAGCTTCCCCAACTCTTTAAATCTCTCATAGTTCATCCTCTTCTCTAGAATCCTCCTTTAACTATGATACTCTAGACAAATCTATTTCAAAGTGTCTTTCAACAGTACTTGGGAAGATACCTTTTTCTCTTACCTTCCATAACAACCCACACAGCAATATCCATGACCAATTTAAAATCAGGATTTCATTACCCCTTTATTTCGGAAAACATTTTTCTTTTTGTAAGCAATGACCACCTACTTTCTACTCCTGATAGCACCCCCTGCTTGGCTTTAGTAGAGGCTTTAATGCTGTGGACCACTTCATATCTTGCCTGTGTGCGTGTGTGACAATACAGGATGCAGACATTTTAGTTTCCTTCTGTCATGTTTCTGCTCTTACCTAACCGCTCTACCTCTGGTGACTCCAGGTTGCAATAATACCCTTATACCACCCCAAACACAAAGTCGATGTTGATTTTTTTTCCTGGGTCTGCTCCTTTTGCCATTCAAAAAGCCAATTCTAAATCATAACACTCTCCCTTTACCCTTTTCCAATACACAATCCATGATGCCTCCCCCACCCCAACTCCAAGTTCCTAGGGATTCTGTCACATTTTACTCCTTTTGTGTTCTCACCCACCTACAGCACATCTGCCAGTGACTGGGAAAAGAGACCACCATTGTCATTCATTACTGCCCTATTTCAATGCAGGTGTTGCTTCCATGTATGATTATTTCAGGGTTGAACATAGTGGGAACAGCAGCAGGAAGATCAATTAGACACCTTCAGAAGGCCTGCTAGCATTATTTGTTCCATCTCCAATCAGCAAAGCGAGCTTCCTGGAATGAGACTGGGAATGTTTTGAACCTTTTCCCTCAATCCTGTGAGTCTTCTACTCAACCCTGATGCAGCTTCTGGTGCTTTTCCCTGCCCCATTGGTCCCAGCAAGTGACTCAGATAGGTGAAGGGAAGACCATGGAACTTCACTCTTCTGCTTGAGGAAAGGGCATCTCTGGGAAATCCCTTTTGGATTTGGTGGTTGGCTCTATGCCTGTGGTTTCTCCTCCACTCCAACACCTCTAATCAAAGGAGTCAAACAGGGCTGAGTGGTGGAAGTTGTTGTATTCTCTGCTATTCTTTATTCTTGTCTGTAAGCTACCTCTAACCTTCGCTAGCACATTTATGCAGAGGAGACTAAGCTGTACATGTCTTTCAATATTTTAAGGCACACAGATACCACAGTCATGTGCACAATTTAAGAAATGACATGGATAGCCAGATTTAATGATTTCTCTTTATTGTCCCTCTTGGTCTGTCTTAAGTTAGAAAGCTTTATGTTTCTTCTCCCTCAACTAGATATCTCAAATACAGCAGCTCTTGTGCAATTCTCAAACACAGCTCACCTCTTCTTCTTGACCCAGGCCTCCTTTTTGCTCGCACTATCTGTTAACCTTGGCATCATCAGGAAGTTACCTTGTGTACCCACACGCACAAGTTTGTTGAAATGAGCGTCATGATTTCATTTCTTCTGACTTTGATTATTTCATTCCTTTATCTACGGCCACTCAAAGTCCCAGCTCTCCATACTCCAGCAGGTGTAGAAGTGTAATTGCTCACTGTAGCAAAGGAAGGACTTATTGGCATGGTGCCTCCTGCTGATGGCATGTGAATTAGCTTTTTTTTCCAGCATATGGAGCGCCCTCTGCTGGCCAGTGTCTTGCCACCCTCAGGCCCCCATCTCCCTCCTGGACTCCGGTGCCCTTTACCTCAGGGTTCTGCTCCAGCAGTATCCCCTCACTCTGGGTCTCCCCTCCTAGGAAACCCCCAAATCTCTAAACCCACCTTGCCTCAGTGGCTACTGCCAGTCATCATCTAGCCCACTCCCTGAGGCAAACTGCCATGGCCACTCCTCTTAGCAAAGAGCTAGGACCTGCTGCCTTTGCCTATCACCAGGCTGCCCCTCTGCAAGCTCAGGACCTTTTGGCCTTAAATAAGACCTGCAGCCTGGAGGTTTACCAGACTGGAGCTCCCCAGCCCCCCTTCCCCTTCCCCAACATTGCTCCACTTAAGGTACCTTGCTCCCAGGCAGCTAGCCCTTCCCACTCCAGGACTAGAATGAAAATCCTCTTTCTCCTGGCCCCACTGCCCCTTTTATAAGGGCCGGTTGGGCCCTGATTTAGCTGGCCACAGCTGTAGCTGCTTCCTCAATTAACTAGCTTGGCTATTTTTAACCCGTTCTTCAGGAGTGGGGCAGATGACCCACTACATTCACACAAAATAAAATCTACAACCATCCTTTTCTCAAACTGCCTCCCCACTCCTTTCTAAATCAAGTTGCAAATTGTCCTCCATTTATGTAGAACTTCCTAAAGGCTCTCTCCTCTCACTTGCAGACCTCAGAGGTTTTTACCCTCCTTTCCCCCCCCGCCCCTTTCAATCATCTAGCACTGGGTCTCTTCTTTGTCCCTGCACACCCACATATCATGACAGATGCAATACTTTGCACCTCCTGCCATGCCAAACAGAAGTCAACCTACTCTCCAGCTTTTCACCCACTCCATTTTTATCAAATCTCAGCTGAAATGATCTCTCTTCTTCCTATCATTTTCTCTCACTTTCTCCTTTCATTATTACTATATAACTGTGATACATCAGACTAAATACAGTTGTATTGCAATTTTGTATTAAGACCATTTGCATATTATATTTCTTCTGTTATATTTATTAATTTTTGCCTTCTTTGGTACCAGGATTTCCCATTCTAATTGTGTGGTGCTAAGAATGTGCTTGCCTCTCCTTCGTCTTACTATTAGTATCACAGGTGCTTTACATTTTCCTGTGGAAAGCCTAAATTACCCATAATATTTTGTTTAGAATCATTAGGAATCAATCTTCCCTGCAGTGGGGAGAGGAATATTTCCAGAATTGCTGTTAAACAGTGCGTGTTTTTTTCCCCAGAATATTCACAATCAAATGCATGTTTGTCCTTTTACTGCTGCTCAAGAAACCTGACAGGAGTGCCACGTAGCTGATGAGTTTCAATCAAGAGAAAATCATTAGCTCAGATTTAGATTTTCTCTTGTTTCTTTTTCTATAGAAATGGAACCATTATTCCAGCTGATTAAGCTACATTACAAAACAATGGTAACCATGCAGTATGTATTACTGTGGATGTTCAGATTTTTGACATTATATATTCTGTGTAGGTGGCATGCCAGAATCATAGAATACGCAGGAGACTCCCTCCAAGGAGAGGGTATATCTTGGCTGGGGAACATTTGTACATATAAATGAGGAAACAGGGGGGAGAAAGAATGAGGAATGGAGTCTCCTGAGTGGTGAGTGCACTCATGTTAAACAGACCAGTTTACAAGTTGCCCATTTTCAATGGTTACTTCCATTAATCTGTAGAAATCTCAAATATAGGGAGATTCCATTAAAAAGTGAGTGTTTGCCACACAGTGGAATTGGAAATAACCCTTTTTTCTACTTCAAAATAAATGTACAGCTATATTAACCATTGCTAAGATGTTGACTTTTTAATGGTAATCAATGTAGGGATTGTCAGGTAGGAATTGTAGGGAACGTAAGGAAGGGTATAACCAGTACCATCCTGCAAGGTTTGGCATACAAACTTAGTAATGGAAACATGTATATTTGAAACATCATTACGTGGCACACACTTTCAATATTGTGCATGCAAAGGGAAGCTGGTGGGCTCTGCCAGTGAACACTTAAAGCAGACATAGACTTTAAGGTCAGAAAGGACCATTATGATCATCTAGTCTGACCTCCTGCACAGAATCTCACCCATCCACTCCTGCAATAAACCTCTCACCCATGCCTCAGCTATGGAAGTCCTCAAATCATGGTTTAAAGACTTCAAGGTGCAGAGAATCCTCCAGCAAGTAGCTTGGGTGCCCTATTTGAAATGTATTATCTTAACTCTGCAGTTCCTACGTTTCTAACATTAGGATTTTGGATTTTTTTTAATCTAACATTCTTGACTGGTAATATGAACTCACGTAATGTTGCAAAAAGAACGAGGAGTACTTGTGGCACCTTAAAGACTAACAAATTTATTTGGGCATAAGTTTTCGTGGGCTACAGCCCACTTCATCAGATGCATAGAATGGAACATACAATAGGGAGATACACACACAGAACATGAGAAGGTGGAAGCTGCCATACCAACTCTAAGGCTAATTATTGAAGTGGGCTATTGTAGGCCGGCGAAAACTTTTTAGTGGTAATCAGGATGGCCCATTTCAGAGAGGTATGAGTAACAGTAGGGGGATAGTTAACACGGGGAAATAGAGTCACTTTGTGTAATGACCCAACCACTATGCCCCAATAAATTTGTTAGTCTCTAAGGTGCTACAGGCACGCCTCATTATTTTTGCGGTACAGACTAACATGGCTGCTACTCTGAAACCTGTCACAAAATGCTATGCACCTGTGATCTTACCACTACTTTAATGCGTTTTGTGTGAAGAGATCTCCCTTCCTTTATCCTCTGAAACAGAATCTGAGGAGAATGAAAATGAGAGAGACAAGGATAATTCTCCTTCTTCAGATTTTTTTTTATTTTATTTTATTTTATTTTTTTTAAGGATTTGATTTTTATTGTTTAACTTCGACCAGGGATTCTCAATTTCATTGCACCACAACCCTCCTCTGAAAACAAAAATTACTACATGACCCCAGGAGAGGGAGGGGCACAAAGCCCAAGTCTTGCCACCCTGGGTGGGGTGGGGGGACAAAGATGAAGCCCAAGGGGTTCAGCCCCAGATGGTTCAGGGGGCCTGTAGCCTGAGCTCCAGGCAATGGAGCTTGGTCTCTGGCCTCAGCTGATGGGGCTAGGGCTTCAGCAAGTCTAATGCCAGCTCTGGAGACTCCATTAAAATGGGATCATGACCCACTTTGGAATCCCCACCCACAGTTGGAGAATCACTAACTTCGCGTACGTTCACACAGGATCTGGGAGTGAGCTTCCCAGCACAGGTAGAAAGATGTGCTCTCTCTGCTTGAGCTGTCATGATAAAAATAACAGTGAGGATCATAGAGTCATAGGTGATTAGTGCTGGGAGGGACCTCAGGAGGTCATCTAGTCCAACCCCCTGCTCAAAGCAGGACCAACCCCAACTAAATCATCCCAGCCAGGGCTCTGTCAAACTGGGCCTTAAAAACTTCTAAGGAAGGAGATTCCACCACCTCCCTAGGTAACCCATTCCAGTGCTTCACCATCCTCCTAGTGAAACAGTTTTTCCTAATATCCAACCTAGACCTCTCACACTTCAACTTGAGACCACTGTTCACACACTTTTCTTCTGCAGACTAAATAAGCCCAGTTTCTCCTCATAAGTCATACGCCCAAGCCTGGGGGTTCAGGGGCAGATGTGCCTGACTGAATGGGAGAGGCAAGGGGTCAGCCCTCGGGGATGCTTCCCAATGCCCTAACAATCTTTCTTCCTAGCAAAATCACATTCCATACTTCTCGTATCCACACCCATAAAGCCCCCAGGTTCACTCCCAGACACCTTCTCTCTCCCTCAGCTCCTCTGTTACCCGTCTCCCCCACGCCTTTGCACTGATTCTGAGAAGTGCGGGAATTAAGTTTCTGTATCATAGTTTAAATAAATTACTCAAAGTTCTGTATTAATATGCCCGGTAAGGAATCTATTTGTCCAGAAAAACCCCTTCCTGAATCTTTTTCTTTTCATCTGTATTGTTACAGACAGGTATTTAAAATAATTGAAACTGGAATGATTATATCGTATTATTTTGACAAATAACATTTGCAGAATTTTAAAATATTGTGCTCGGAAAATTTTATTTTATGTTTTGGCACAGAATTCCTCCAGGAGTTAATTTAAAGGACTAAGACTAAAGAAAAAAGCTCAGAGATAGCAAAATATTTCTATTTTTTGTAGTATTGTGATGCCTAAGAGCCTGGACAAAAAAGAGAGATTTTTCTGATGAAAATGGCTATATAAGAGCAACTGCTATATGAGACATCTTCATTGCCATATGATAATAACTAGCTCCTATATAGCCATTTTCATCAGGAAATCTTTTAACAATTAATTGTCAGACATATTAATCTTGTGGGGCAGGGGTCTGGATGAAGGAGGAAGAGTCTTAAAGATGCACATTATTTGTGAAGCAATATTGGAATGGATAACAGTTGAACTCCACTGAAACATTTTTAACCTTCAGTCTTGTTAATTATATTTTTGAAAGTGAATTCCTCAAGGTTTTGAATTAAAACCACAGTTTAAGAACTGTGGTTCTGTATAAAGTTCACAGAAGTGTATCCCAGGTCCAATCTCTCTTCTGAAGCCTGTAAGAGCAGGGCTCCCCTCTGACATCCATTAGCAAGTATATAGGAACAGGTGGGAAGTAGGGAGATATACCCAGTGTGAGATGAGGGTAGTGAACAGTAGAAGAGAATGGAAAGGGAGAAAGTGAATGCTTTTATCCACACTGAACACTTTGAGCCCTTCTCCTATCAAAGAACCCAGTTCATCTGGCTTATATGGTTACGTTTGACTTGGCCCTTAAGTTCATGACTTTGAATCTCACTCACTTTCACACTGAAAAGCCACCATCAGTTCACCTAGCTGCAAAATGGGTACATGAACCATTAGAGTAGGACACTCAATACAGCAGCTGGATGTAATGCTGGCCACATCATTTGCCTATGTACCACGGGCTATGAATCTGAAGTGCATTCTCTTTTGCTAAGTTTAAAATGAGGGAGAGTTTGTCTTACTGTGCCCTTCTATAGACATAATGTCTGCAAAGTGACTAGCACAATGAGGCCCTGATCTTTGATAAGGGTTGCTAGGTACTGCATTAATGCAAATTAAAAGATAACACTAATTAACATTTGCCACACTCAGTCCCCTGCACGTCCTTTATGTCTCTCCCCTACTACATGCACACACACCTTACCAGTTTCTTCCCCACAACCATATATTTCTCTCAACCTCTCTCCCTCAAAGCCCCACATGACAAGATCAGATATCCCAGTTCCATGCCATCCAGCCATGCCTGCCCATCCCTGTGTAACTGTATTTGCACTAAGAAAAGAAAAACAAAACAGTTTGGCTACTGCTCCATAATCATTATTGTTTGAATTTTAACACAACACAGATATACCATTTTAAGTCTCCAAAGAATCCTTTATGAATGTTTTTATGTGCTGTCTCCAAGCTGGTGTATCCATATGACCTTTTTTAAAAAAGTGTGAGATGTCAAGGATCAAGCCTGGAAATCTCTTATGTAGGATCACTCTACTGTGTATTCTTCCAGTGTGGGAACTACAAAGAAAAGCTAAGCCTCTCTCTTATGCTAAGGGCATGCAAGGAGACACCTTTAAATAGCTGACACAAAGAGGTGTTGCTGTTATTTGCATTATTGCTAACTGATAAAGTTACATTACATAGTTCTGTTAAACATTTACTATTATCAGTATATGTTATTTAAGTCTCCCAGTATGTAAGTGAGATGGATTTTTTAGTCCTATTGTGAAGGGTGCCACACACATGAAGTATGTATATGTGACCAAGTAAGGAATGGTACTCTGATAGTATTTTTAAAAATCCAGTAGGTCTGGGAATTCCCCCACCCCCCCGCCTTTTTTGTTTATTTGTTCTTTTGCTTGTCAACCTGTGAAAATTCCTTACAACTGATTTAAACCACAGCAGTCAGTCTCAATTTTGTTCTATTAGTTCAAGAGTAAGATTTGTTTAGGAGTACTGGAGAACCACGTTTTGGGGGTTTTGTAATGCTTGTTTGCTTTCTATTATTTGAGTGAGGCATTCCTGCAAAAATACAAGATCCTTGTATGCACAATAAAAATCACAATTTTGATTGGCTGATCTCCTTTAGATGACTTACAGTATGCAGTACATTATCTGCACTGCACAGACATTGGTATTGGTACTAAATGATAAAAAGGAAAACTTCAAAAACAAAGAAATTGCACAAACTATACAAAAAACATTTCAAATTGAATCTGTCGTGCATGAAATAATATCACCCCTACCTGAACCAGCAGTATTGTATTTCTAGCTAGCATTTTTTAAAACAACAAAATTCTACACCAAGAGACTTTTAAAGGCTGAGGGATCATTTCTTTTTTAATGCAATGCACTAGTAGAAAAGCCTTATTGTGTTATGAAAGGGGGGACACAGAAAGTTAGAGCATGAGAGACAGGAATAAGACTGAATGAAAGAGGAAAATTGTTAAAGCAGCAGCAGGAGGATTATTTTAGATGAGATACGAAAACACTAGTGAATATGAAAAATCCCGTGGCACTTTCTGCTTAAAAAATCCCAATAACTTCACTTGGACTACTTGTGACATACATACAACAATTTCACTGGAGAAAAGCTACCACCATCTTGCCCGGTGTAAATGAAATCATCTGCTGATGGAGCAGGAGATTCATTTTGCAGGTGATTTAAACAGTGATGGGGTTTACGAACCCCAAACTCTAGAGGAAGGGGTTAAGGAGCTGCCCTGAACCACCACATGTCCAATGCATGCACAGACTGGAGCAGGGGCTTGAAAGGGAGCAAAATGGCTATATGCTGAAGCTCTGCAAAAGGAGCACTGCGAAGGTCCCGCTTCTGGAGCCCCTAGCTACTGGTATTCTTCCTGATCTGCTGAGTGAAAAGCACTCTGGACATTTGCAAGGCTGGAGACTGCTTTTTTGATTTAATTTTGTTTACTGGTCTTTTGCAGAGGGAGACCAGTAGGAAGTGATCCACAGAAGCAGCTGCATAGCACTCCAGGTTTGAAGACTCAACTACCTATCCTTTGGGCCATGAACTTGACTCCAGCAGAGAGGGTGGGCCCAGGCTCCCCTGCATGCCCCGAGAAGGGGCTGGAGGCAAAATGCCTCTCTCTGATACCAAAGAGACTCCATCTCCTAGAGAGTCCCAAGTCCAGGCCTTACCTGGCCAAAATTCTAAAAGCCCTTGCTGAGCAGCAGAACTAACCTTTGGCTGGACCTTCTACATACCCATGAAGAGGTGGACACAACTTGTAGCCCAGCTGGAGGGCTAAGACACAGAAGGGTATAGACTACTGTAGGGCCAGAGGGGCTATCAACAGGGCGCTCCAAGATAGAAGACCACCTATCATGCCCTCGCACAACTAGTAGGCAGTGTCTGGGGGAGCAAACCCCTTCACAGGCATCATCCATTATTTTGGTCCTGTATTTGGGAAAAAGCCATTGCATATGATGCATTGGTATCATGTAACAATGATATACTTTCTAGTCCAACAGTGACTAAGGAGGATGTTAAACAATAGCTACTAAAAACAGACATTTTAAAATCAGTACATCAAGATAATTTGCATCCAAGTGTTTTTTTAAAAAAACAACTGGCTGAGCCGAGGAACTCTCTGAATTGTTAATATTGATTTTCAATAAGTTTTCAAACACTGGGGGCATTCCAGAAAATGAAAAGGCTAATGTGGTGCCAATATTTTGAAAGGGTAAACAGGACAGTCCAGGTCAGTATAGTCCTGCCATTCCAATAATGGAACAGCTGATACAGGCTCAGTTCATATAGAGTTAAAGGAGAGTAACATAATTAATGCCAATCAACACGGGTATGTCAACCAAACTGATTTTTTGGGGCAGAAGGGGGAAGATGTCATGTTTGGCTCAAAGACAGCAGTGTTAATGTAATACTTTTAGACTTCTGTAAGGCACTGACTAGATACCATATGACATTTTGATTAAGGAACTAGAACAATACAGAATCAACATGGCGCATATTGAATGGATTAAAAACTGATAAACTGATAGGTCTCAAAATGGAACTGAAAACAGGCTTCTGTGCCTTGACCAATCCCATGGTGCAGAGGTTGGCACACTCCTTCCCTTATTCGGGCATCTTATTTCTAGTCAGGCTTCCTGCTCACCCCTGGAGAAGCTGGTCTGTTCTTTTCCCCTTCCTCCTGCCAACTACTGAGCTTCCTTCTTTTTTCAAATCCTGCACCCAAGCCCTAACAATCAATACAGGTGCACTTGGAGAAGGGCAAGTTAACTGCTTCCAGATCAGAATGGGGATTACAGTATATACCATCACAACCATATCCAACAGTGTGTGTATATATTTATACAGACCCTTAAAACTGCTTAAGCAAAGACTACTTGTTTTTAAAAGATATAGCCAACATCTTAATGGATCATGGCTGCAATGGTTAGGAGAATAATCTGGTTATTAATTCATAAGCTATTTGGAGAGTAACGTTAGCATTTTCTTTCATTTAACATCTTCAGTATATTCTATCAAAAACAATTAAGACTTTATTTGTTACTCCCAGAAGTCAAGTATACAAAGTAAACAACAAAGAATATGACGAATAGCAGAGCTAATACCATGTTTGCGCCCAGGATGCTTGTGGTATATTAGAGAGATTCAGCATTTACACTTAGGCTTCATGAAAAATGAATTTCATTTTTCTTAAGGAGATGTTTACATATGCAAAAGCTTTGTTTAAATATTGGGGGAAAGATTTAAGAGTGAAAAACTATTATTCAACACAGAATTGTTAATTTCAAATATAAATACCACACTAAATGAGCACCTGAGCCCCTTCCTCCAGACTTTAGGCTTTTGAGTGCTTATTTTACATTTCAAATCACATTTCTGTAATTTGAAAGGGATCCAGTATTATGCATGAATAATTAAAGCTGAACTGCATTAAAATGGAAAAATAGAAAACAATTAGTATTGCTAACTATGGTCTCATTCAATTTACATTAATTTTTCATTTTGGTAAGTATACAGTGCTGTAGCGTGCATACTCTCTCTTTTTAACCATATCCCTGAACACTAATATAAAATAGCTACAGAATTTTGTATAAAGAATGTTCATGTTGGAAGACTATTACTTTACAATTATATCATGGGTGATTATTCTTCCTGTTCAAATACATTTTTCCTTTTCAACATTTTGATATAATTCTGTATGGCTCACACAGTCAAGCACTATTTGTGTTATAGTGGCAGTTAGATATATCAGTCAAGATCAGGATCCATTGTGGTATCCAACTGTTTATAACAGACTTGAATTATTATGAAATTCATCACCATAGACTAAAATTTATTCTACAAAAATCTTCAAAAAAGAATTTAAGATTGAAATTATGTTTCATTGGAATTCATGTAACACCTCCAAAAAACAAATTTTCTTTACAAAATTCTATACCTTTCCAAATAATGCAATCGTTAACTGCTCTGGAAATGAGCAGTGAAGAGATTCAGAAAGTTCTCCTCTGCCATATAATTTTTCATCATGACTTACACTGCCCTCAAATATATAATCAAAGATCAAGACACATGAATACAAACATCAATGCATATTTTGTGCCACAAAGTGAATGAGGCAAACCTTTGTGTCAGATGCACTAAAAACAGTAATGTGGACCTCTTGTCCACCCAACCACATGGGCCTGAACACAGGTGGCTAGCTGGTGTCTCCACCATAGCCACAAGGTCCATGTTGTTATTTTTAGCATACTCACTTCAATGAAGCTAGAGCAAGTCTGTCTACCCAGTCTGGGAGGTTCACTGCTTACTGCAATGTAGACATACCCTTCAAGCTGTCCTCTGAATCCTTTAACAAAAATCCTAAACTAATGGTATATAAGCAAACCAATTTCTGCCCTCCTATCCCTCTTTGCTGCTCTGTTCTTCCACTGAGACCTCTCAGCGCTCTGACCTAGCAAGTTCAAATCCAGCTCTTTTATCAGGGCTTGCCACTGGAACCTGCTCCATACCCAGTGGCTGCTCTCTCTCTCTCTCTCGACAGACTACCCCTCCTCAACCTTGAGAGAGGATCGCAGGGCAGATTTCTCCATGGGTTTTCTCCTCACAACCTAGTCCTGACAGTGACTGCAGAGCTCTTTCCTTTCTACCTGCAGCTTCCTTTTCCACTCTGAACTTTCTTCAGTTATCATCACTACTCAGCTCTTCCTCAACCTTAATTAGAGAGGAAGCCCCACAGGGGAAGGTTCCTCTCCCCCGTACCCACCAGATCACGTAACTGGCCTCCGAGACCCTCATTAACCCTTTCAGGGCCTGTGTGGGATCCACACTCCAGCACAGAGCCCAATAAGAATATGAATGATGCAAACGATTTCCTAGGGATTTTTTTCAAAAGGCATTAGCCACTTTCATTAAAATAACAAATCATTAAGACAGCACATTTAAGTGCTCTAAAAAGTCAGGCAATGCTGAAATTAATTATAGTTAAGCAATTTGAGCTCTGCCACCCTCATATATACATTCAGTACAGCCTCTCATTCCCTTAGCATATATTATTTCTTAGACAATACGCCACCAAATCATAAGCCTTTGCCTAATTCATTATGTATCTTTAGGTTGCACATTGAATGAAGCAGAGTTCTAAAGGTGCCAAAGCAAAGGACTTCGCCTTTCCATGTGGCTCACCCACAGCAGAATTCCTGATATTTCCTGTACAAGGGAGCCTCCCCTGGCTTGAAGGAGAGGGCACTAGTGGACTCCTTTTATCCTTTCGCGACAGAAGTATTCTTGCAGTAGCAGAGAGTGGATGAGTAAAGATGCTCAACGTAACTCTAAATGAGTTAATAAGATTTCCTTTAAAGACAAAAAAAAGTATGGTGAGGTATTTAAGTTGCAAATCACTGCTGTCATATACCGAAGGGAGGTGTTGTAGTCCTAGATGCAGGTCAATGAGGTTCATTAATAGTGTGTGGGTTTTTAAGAGGACCCTGCTGACCGACAGATCTTGGCTGTCTCCATCCTGCATGGCACAGAACCTATTCCCAGACTAGACTCCTGGACATGCTTCAGCTGAGGATGCTTAACGTAACTTTGTTTGAGGTGTAGATCACTACATGTGTAGATCTCCAGCAAACAGGTTATGACTGCCTGCAAACACTAAGAAGAGCAAAAGGTGGACAAACTAAGAGAGACATATCCTGACCTTTTCTAAAAATGTGTCTAAGCTGAAAAGTCTGGCAAAGTCCCAAGTCAGTAGAATTAATATCACAATTTGTCCTTGCATTTCAAAAATGGCAAAGTAGGGACTGTACATCTGGCTGGCGGTAAAGCTTTCAGATATATACCACTATCAAATAAGGACAGTACAAGTAATCTAAACACTTATATGATTACATATTTTTGTTAACACATATTTTAGCTCCTAGATGCTCTGACATCATAACTGAATTGCTACCTGTAGAATTCAGTGCCAGATATCTTGCCATACCCTCTCAACTGTCATGGCCACCAAAACATTGGTAGTCCAAAGAAGCAACACAAAACCCCACCCAGAATCAATAATGGAAAGAGTCACAGTAGATAGTACGTATGAGAAACATAATGACATCCTACAATCAGCAAAATCTTGATAGGCAAAGGACAATTATGATTCCTCACATATTCCTTTCATATTTGCTGTGATAGACAGCAAATATGAAAAACTGGGACAGAGGGTGAGGGGTAATAGGAGTCTATATAAGAAAAAGACTCAAAAATTGGGACTGTCCCTATAAAAATCAGGACATCTGGTCACCCTATTCCTCACACATTCACCAGGTTATAGACAATGTCCAAAATAAACAGATTGCAAAATCTATCAATCCTCCCTGAGTCCTAAGAAGCAGATAGGAAGTTACTACAAAGCCAACATTTTAACATTCTTAATGCTTCTTGTTTACTGGCTTCCTTCCTAGTCTTGCGTTTGTTTAGGGAGCACTATGAAAGCTTAACATATGCCCATTTTTCTCATTGCACAGTGATCTGAAGTGGTGAGATTTCAGGTGAAGTTGTGATTTAGTTGATGCCTAGCAGTTTACCTTTACAAGAATCAAAACTATAAGATAGCCAAATAGAAGACCCATTTTCTACATCTTCATGGAACTGCATTCCAAGAAAAATGCAGGGGAACCCTCCTACAGTACAAGTTTCTCCCCTATCCCCTCAAATAACTATAACTGGAGTTGCAAAAAAGAGAGGGTTTACCTCACAAAGGGTCTCCTACTCCTAACCCCAGGATGGTGGCAGAGACTCTCTTGAGTCCAGCTTCAAGGCCCATTAAAATCAATGGAAAGACATCTGTTGACTTCAGTAGGTAGTAGATCAGGCTCTTGATGCCTACATTTGCAGAAACGCAATAACAACTGGACATTATTGAGGAGAGAGATGTAAATGGTATGAACATCCCCTGGGGGGAAGCAGAAGTAAGAAGGGAGATAGAAATTGTTCCTAAGCCCACTGAATGGTATCTCAGAGCAGAGACGGAAGGGAATATGATAATAATGCTTAAATACAATTCTTATATAAAAAGAACACCACGGGGGCTTGTAAATTCTTTTGGAAAAACAACATTTTATTTTGCAATTGAAAAAGGTTTTTTGTTGCTTCACTGATTTATTATGCCTTGAATATTTCAGCAGAGATAAGAATTATTTATAAGGTAACTATGTAACCATACCTACACGAGTCTCGGAATCAGTTTTAAAAATCTGTCGTCTCACTCCTGAAAATACATGTGCATACTGGTAACTACAGGCATGTGAACTGAACTCAAGGGGCCAGATTCTAAGCTGGCAGAAACTGGCATAGCTCCACTGAAGTCAATGGAGCTCTACTAACTTACATCAACTAAAGATCTAGGCCTAGAGAGTTACTTATTTACATACATGTTTGCAGGATCAGGGTCTTAGTTTTTTTCCACTCTATTTTCTGTACCTTTTCCAATGACCTTTTCAGTTCTAAGGAGCAGCTCAGACTTCTTACATATATGCACACAATATGATTTTATCAAGAGACACAGACCTAATAATTACCAGGGCTGTTATTCCTATCAGTATTGCATTTTATTTATGTAAACCAGTTTTTTAAATGTTATTTGCCATCATCATTTTCAACCTCTATTCCACAATGGAAAAAAAATCTCTCAACCCCAGATCTTTACAATGCATTTTTCAATAAAGTTTTCCACCTAATAAAAACTTTAGAGAATGAAATTACATTTTACAATAAATTACTGCCAGAATACATATGGCATATGATAAGCTGAAACTGCTCTGCTAATTAAAAAAAACACAAAAAAATCTTCATCTATGAAGTATACTCTATCTGAAATCTGACAAATTAGAAAAAAAGAAAATCAATACAAATCTACTCCAAATATATATAGACAATCATATTATCAAAGGTTGTCTGAGCTGTAAGAGTTTTTTCATTCAAGTAAATGTCTTATGGAGTATTAGATTCAAATGCTTAACCTATGAAGTATCGATGCAATTGATATAGGAAAATTACAGAGCTAAGATTTTGATATTATTGTTTCCTCACCTGTTATTTTATGACCTAATTAAGTCTTGAAACAAAGCTTTTGGTACCTGGAAAATCCATTCCCTGCACAGAAATCCCTTGCTGCTTTTTCACTGTTATTGTAGGTTTTATAACAAAGACACCTTGGGTTTTAAATTAAATGTCAGCTCTTATAAGACATTGGGATACTGAAGTGTTTGACCGTCCTTGGAGAAAACTTGATAACTGCTACTGGCCGTAGTTGTAGCTAGCTGACACTGAGCAAATCAAACCAACAGATCACTATTTAGCAGATGGTTGGACCACAGTGTTCTCAAAAGATTTAAACACACTTTAACTGTTAGAACAGTAAATTTAATACAAATATTTTCTAATTTTTGCCATGTACCAAAGACGTTTTCTGAGTGGGTTTTTTTTCTTTTTTTACTGGTAATAATGTAATCCAGGTGGCTATCCATGAAAGAGTAAGATCTCTTACTAATAGCAGATGAATAGTTCACTCTCTCCGACTTCTGCTAAGCTTTAACACTCTTAGCCCTCCTGAAAAGCTACGGAAAACATTCATTTTATAGTCAATTCTATTTATTTCTCACATGGTTTCTTTGTGTTTCTTTCCCTGTTTCATTATAAAGGACAGGATTATTAAGTTTTATTGGTCCTTGGTGCTTACCCCTCTCTTGAATATGAGGCCTGATTTGTATTTACACTAAGCCCCTTTACACATTCAGAGTAGTGTAAAGGGGCTTTACAGTGAGTGTAACTTTAATTTACCTCCTCTTAAATTCCCTTTATACCACCAGAGCACTTAAAGGGGTGTTAGTGTAAATAAGAATCAGGCCCATCTGTGCTATCTTCAGCATAAATTGCAACGTCACAAACAGACCATGACTAGGTGAGGGATCAATCTGTTTAAGATCTGGCATGTTTTACCCGGCTTTTCTGCTGCAAACAGTGCAACTGAGGCAACCTCCACTGGTCTGATCCCTATCATCATTACAGTGGAGATCTAACAGGAATAAAGAAGTCAATCATAGCCTAATCTTTCCCACTTGGAGCAGGCATCTAAGGAGCTTAGTAAACGTATAATTATTAGAATCACTACTGAAGTACAGTTCTACTTTGAGAAGATATGGGGGAGGAGAATTACAGGACAGAAGTTATTATGGAGAAACAGTAGTCTGGTATAAATAGCTCTCTGAAATCTGTTTTAAACCTGATTTTGGCTCTCTCTCGATCTCCAACTTGTCCAAAAATAAACCAATGCACCTATAGTTTCTCATGCATACTTTTCTGTGAGAGGAAATGTTTTGGAACAATATATTCTTAAGATGAAATATTTAAAAAAAAAAAAATCACAGATTTTTCACTCTCGGAAAAATAACGTCTAACTTCTTTTCCTAAAATGCCAGATTTGGTTTATTTTGTCACTTCAATATGGAGTAATACACTTGACTATTCCTAGAATATTTAGTAGGCTATTTTTGGACTTATTCTCTAGTTTTGTAAACTAACTCCATGAACCAAAAAAACAACAACAACAAAAAAAACAAAAACAAAAACAAAAAAACAACACACCCCCCTTCAGGGTACCTGGATAGGACTCACTTCGGGCTCATACAATCCATTGCAGCAGAGAAGCCTACCAGATCCAGTCAATTAGCATTATAAATGTAATAGCAGAAGAGAGCTTATAATTTCCAAGGATGAAATGTTGGCCCAACCAAAGTCAATAGTAAAACTCCCTTTCACTAAAGAAGGGCTGAGATTTCTTTACCCCAGCGCTCTGTGGAGTTCATGTATCTTTGACCTGCCAGGCTGAGAAAAATACAGTTGCTCAGCAGCCAGAGATAAATACAGGTGCTTTCTGGGTAAGTCAAAGGGTTACATTTCCTGACCACTGGAAAGGTTCATCAAAGGAGACTAGGGCTGGGCTGAGCGTGGCATGACACACAGCAGTATTCAAATGACACTAGGAAGGGAGACAAGCCAGAAATGACCTACCCCAGGTATGCGACAGAGAGAAGGACTGAACAGAGCAATAGAACTCGGCTGTTACCCAGAGGAGGGAAGAAGCAGAAAAATAAAACTAAACACTAGTCTGGGGGAGAGACCTTGCTGATGTCAACCACAGAAGCAATGTCTTTGCAGAATAAGAGATGGAACCATGCAAGGAATGAACTGCTATGCAAGCTTAATCAGAAGTCTGCAGAGACAGAGAGGGACAAGACTGGAGCTGGAGTTTCCAGCTACATTCAGGTAGTCAAAAGCTTCTCTCCCCCCAAAAGAGTCCAACAGTTGCCCAAGCAAGAGTAGGTTGTTTTGCAATTTTAGAGGCTTACATAGTTTTAGGTATTAGAATTTTCACTTTAATTTGGGGGAAAGAAACCATTACACGGTTCCCCAGTCTCAGACTGGTGATAACCACAGTATTTTAGTTTAGATGTTTATCCTACATACATTATCTGAACATGTAGGAATATAGACCCAGACTCTGCTCTCAGTTACACTGATTCACTATCTTTCCTGCTAACTTAGGAAAACACAAAAGATTAGTTTAGATTCAATGAGTGTTTCATACCTTTGAATGCCTCTTGCCCTTCTGCTTTGTTGGGTTTTTGGCGGGATCATATGGAGCAATGCCAGCATACAGATATTTTTGCTCCCTGTTTTCTTGAATGGCTTTCTGTGTAGGACCCTGTCTTCCATCCTCCCTTTCGCACCCGTGACTGGCTATAAAATAAAAAGCTATTTTATTTTCTATTTCTCAATCTCTGGGAAAAAAAAAATCATTTACCTAACAATCTCACTGTGAAAAACTAAACAGAATGGGAAGCTGAAATGAATGCAAAATAGGTCTTTGAAATAAAGTGATATCCAAGTAATCAAGGTTGCACATACCAATAACTTTGAAATTATACATATTCTTCTTCCAGTTAGTTTAGCCCCTTTAATACAAATTGTGCGTGTGCATCCACTGAACTTGTATTATAATGCCCCAGAATTTCAGTGTGCTGCAGATTCTGGTATTGAAAATATGAAACACACACTATAGTAGTTAAAGAAAAGCTGCAGGGTTTTGGCAACTAAATAGGGGAGAATTGTAATTTTTGGCATCCAAGAAGGTAGGGGAATTATTTTGGAACCCAGGCAATAGCTGAGGAGGAAGGGATGCAACTCCTCTCTCCTTTTCCCTCAAATGTAGGGGTAACTTAAAACATATAGAGCAGGCGTTTGAATTTTCACTCCACCACAAGATTTCCCATTGCATTCCATCCAAATATCTACCATTGCCTCCCAAACCAGACAAACACACACATTCGCTTGATGTTTCTTCTAAAATAGTCAGAAGTAAGATAGTTAATGTTGACATTTAAATTGTCATCAGATTTCACAGCTATTGCTTCACTGAGATGAATGGGAAAGTTCACAGGCTTTCAGGTTGCCCAGACTAAGACAGATATGATTACATTGGTTTACATCTGCTTCATATTTAGAAAGTTTCCATTGCGATCATCTGGGATCCTGTGCATGTTGGTATCACGTGGGGGTGGTAAGGAGGAGGCACTCCTGGAGGAGTAAGAATGGAACACTGAATTTCAATGAGATTTGGACTCAAGTGTTTTTTGAAAATCCCAGCCTTAAAACATCACATGGAGAACTGCGCAAAATTTTTCAACTGAAACCTTTTGAGGGGGGTTGGGGAGGAGCGGAAGAGGAAAGCAAAAAAATGGCAGATATTACAACACTGGAATGTTTGGCAAATTGTTTATATGAAAAACAAAAACACAAAAAAAATACAAAATGTCAAAACAAAAAACATTCAGAAATTCAATTTCAAAATTTCCTTTTTTTTGTAAAATGTAAAAGATTAAAAAGCTCTCAAAGTCAATACAAAACATTTCATTTGGGATCTAAAAAAAGTTTTGTTCAGCCCTAATTTTTTTTTTAGAATTCCTAGTTAACCAAAACATCTTTTATTTGTACAGCACTAAACACATAACTAACTAGGCTGAAAACAAACAAAATTAAACATACATATCTAAAAAAATCTGCTCTTTATAAGTAAAGTTCAGTTCAGTCATGAAATTCTAACAAAAAAACAGGAGGCGTAAATTGGATTAAATGAGGATCAAAAGCTTCTGTATGATGAACTTCAATGAAAAATACAAAAAGATGAAAAGAACTGTCTTTTACAGAACAGACCAATACTATTATCAATTCTTTAAAAGTGAAGCCTACTGCAATAAATACTATGAGTAACATTTCTTGAAGTAATATGTAATACAGAATTGTTTTATTCATGTGGAAGATTTGCCCCTCACTCAGTAACTGTCACCCATTTGCAGTTATGATGCTTACGGGACATTGGGTTTGTTTGCGCTTGTGAAATATACATATTTCTAAACCACCACAGAACCATGAAAGTTAAAGAGCTTAAAAAAAGTCAGTAACTGCTTGAAAGAATGACCAAAATCTAAAGGATTGTGATTACACTCTATAAAATGGTAACAGCTCATGTTTCCCATTCTGACTGCCTTGTGTTTGGAAAAGGTCAGTCAGGTCTAAGTGTTATAACTAGTGCCTTTGAAATTTCCTTTTCCATGATATCCTGAGAACAGTTACATCAGAGAAAGGAAGGAGCAAACATGGTAATAAGCTTAGAACCACCATTCAACCACATAGGAAGCCATTGAGTTAGACTGCATAAACTGGGTAATAAACACCTGCAGATTCCAGAGAACAAAAGAAATATACTGAGCTGGTAACAATTTCATTGCATGGTTTTCTGAACCAATTTGAATAGCAGTGCTGGATTCAAATATATATTTGTAAGCCAGGACAATGATTACTTAGAACTTTGGGGTCAGGAACTGTCTTTCTGTTCTGTGTACAACACGTACCACAATGGAATAATGGTCCAACACAGCAATGCAAGCAAATAACAATTCAGTGAACAAATGTTAGTCCTTCTCTAGCTAGGCTTCCAGTTCAAATTTTGGACAGGGCAAGTTTAAAAAAAGTTCATATTGAATATGGGGACATTTTTCGTTAACATATTCACAAAATAGCCATCCCTCTTCTCAAAGAAGAAAATTCTCAATTTACATTTTTTAAATTGACTCTAATATTGTACCCTTTTGGGCCCTGGTCCCAGTGAGCCAAACTCTTTAGCATGTGAGAAATGTGAGAAGTCATGTGAGTAGGGACTCTAGTTGGCCTGCACACACTTGAAGTTAGTTGAGTGCTAAAGTGCTTTGCTCAACTGGCTCTTTAAGAGGATTCCCAATTACTAACCAGTACTTAGTTATACCTAATAGTTAAAAAAAGAGCAAATATCTGATGGAGCTACAAGCAGAGTGTTAACTTTAACAGCTGCAAATTCCAGGGCAATGGAGGGACACGGTCTTGGCATTCTTTCTGAACCTCTCTCTGCCATCCTTCCAGTCTATTACCTCAGCAAGTGCTGTGGTAATTCCAGACAGAACACAAATCACTTCTGCAGTTTTGTTTTAATTCTCTCTTGCAGTACGTGCTGCATTCCACTGCCCTGCCAGTGACTACAGGACACAGAACACAACAGAGGGACTCTCTGAAAGATGGGGACTAATCCCTCAGCAGCTATCCATCAGCTCTGATTCTGTCCCCTACAGTTACAGACAAATGGGGACAACATTGAAGCTATATCTACACTACAGCAGCACAGCTTCAGCTACACTGCTATAGCACTGTAACGCAGACACTTGCTATAGCAAGAGAAGAGGTTTTTTTTTTCTGTTAATATAACAAATCTACCCTCGCAAGAGGCAGTAGCTAGGCCTAGCAGTGTCTATAGTTTTTCATGCTCCTGAGTGATGTAGCTAGTTTTGGGCATAGATCAGGTTGGGTGAGATGTGGAGCTAGCTCTGAAAGAGAAAAGCCAAATTCTGAACTTTCTTACGTTGCATCTTAGGGCCAAAGTTAAGAGAATCTCAGCATTCCTGCTGCACTGGTGGCCAAAACAATAGGGATTTGATAGAGAAACATATATATCCATTTCATATGGTAGACGAGCTCTCTTCTCTGCATCAGAGAAGGGGAAATAAGTATATGTTTGGAGCATGCATAACACAAATCCACATTATGCAAAATTAGCACAGGAGCAGAGGACTGACCTTGTTGGCTACTTCCTAAAACCCAGTAGCCACACGTAGCAAGCCTGCTGTGTTTCAGAGAGTCTCACACAAGCAATATTGTGTTTCCCAGCACTTATCTGTACATACTTGCCTTTCAATTTTTTTAAAAGGGATAGTGTAATTCAACAAAATGAAGATGACTGAACTAAATAATCAGATATGACTGATAACTCACATTTTTGATGGGTCTGGGGATAATGAAGCTCAGCACTGCCAACAATGTGGAGCAACCCCATATTGGCACAATCTGGCCTCTGGTTTATGACACCCATGTTAAATCCATGAACCCCAGAATTTAAATATATTATTGATTTGATATGTCAGAGAATGACAATTTCAGAAGGTATAAGTGTATTTTAGGAGTTTGGATGCAATGGTAGGAAATAACTATCACTCCCTCAAAAAGTGTTAAAAAAAATGCTTACATGCTATATTCTATCAACTCTGGCATGCCCATAAATGGAGAGAGTGACATTTACACATCAAGAGTAGAACAGGCAAAGGGCAAGCACCCCTTCCCTCACATTTAGAAAGTTCGGTTTAAGCAGACAGTTGCTAAGGTTAGTCACACACAAATTTTACATTTAAGTTCTCTTCGCTATATTTATTTTCTGTTGTTCAGTTACAACAAGAAAATAATGTACAAGGCTGAATTGCTAGGTCATGCAGCCAAACAAAGACAATTGTACAAAAGTAACACAAGACAAACCCATACAGTTATTTCGAGTTAAAAAAAATAAAATAAATCACAAAAATGGCTCTAAGTACCTTTGGCAGCAACTAAAATCAGTCACATAAGAGACTGAGCAACAGACGTTTCTCACTGCATATTTGAAGGAAACAGAGGAGGTATGTAATAATCTGACCAACAATGAAGGACCCCTTGCACTGAGCTGTGTGCCATCCAGTATGTGAGAGAAGCTAGTAAAGCTACTTTCTAGCTCATTGAGCCAAAGTCAACCTGGACAAGTCAGGATATGGAGTAGAAACAGCATTAGCGGCACTGATGGACAAATTTCCTTCTATCCATGGCCAGAGGGCCGAAAACCATTTTCTTGAGCCTCTCTGCAACATACCACACAGCTGACCATGAGATACTGCTGTCGTTGCTAAGAGATGCAGCAGGAGTCGAAGGAAATGCACAAAAGAAGTTTGAGATCTAACTGTACGGACAGACACAGAGGACAGTGACGGGAAACCATACTATACCAATTCAGTTCATAGGGGGATGAAGCTGTCATCCCTGGAGTAACTACAGCTAGTACAAAGTGCAGCAAAGGACACCCTCAGCTACACAGGCTACTGTGAGCACCTCACACATGTCCTCCACTCACTACGCTGGCTCCCTATCAGCAACCATCAAATTCAGAAAAAAACTGCCACCAAAATTTCTCCAGTTTACATCTGTGCATAGGTCCACCTCTCAAGGTTTCAGTTACATCGTGGCCAAAAAAAGCTTTTGTTGACATGCTGCAGGAAATGCAGCGTTCTCTCTCAGTATGCAGTGCAGACTATCTGAATAAAAACACACTGACGCACTGAGACATGAGTGAGACCAACACAGAGCAATAAAAAGCATGTAGGCCAATGGCACTAAAAGGGAATGAAATCAAACATCATTTAGAATGTGGGTATGAGATAAATCAAAGCTTGTGTGAGTGCGGGGATAACTGATGAGTTCAATAATTTGTACTGGATATATAAATAAATAAAATCTCTTTACAAGTGCTCCTCTGCCTGTCACTTTTTTGTTATTATCAAATGCTCAAGATTTTGGGGCAATAAACAACTGCTGTATGAATAGAACAGTGGTTCTTCAAATCACCTAACAAATGAAAGCTCTGTGTAATATAAAAGATATACAGAGGTGGCACTCATAATATAAAACACTAGCAGAGGAGGAACTCTTGCTCCAAACCGTTGGGTAACAGCACCCACCCCCCTAAACTGGCATATAACAAGAAGCCTATACTCCATTTCCTGGCCTGAAATGTGACAAAGATGAATGAGGACCCCTCCACTGGTACAAAGGTTTACACATTTATTTGTAATTTATGATTTAAAGTGAACGCACTAAGGAGTAAGGTACTACTGCATGTGAGTAAAGGTATCAGAATCTAACCCTAAGGAAATATTTCAAACAAACAATGAAAAGTAAATAAAGATTACTTATTTGTAACCAGAATTCTTCAAAATGGTTCTGTATAGTCACACTTACGGGTACTGTGCAGTCTTGTGATGCCAATGGTAAAACCTTCTCCCAGCACTATCCATTAGAGCACTCTCTCACCACCAACCCCTTCCCATTCAAAATATCTGAACATCCTGAGAGCAATGATATAAAAGGAGTAGAGTTCCTTCTACCACCTCAGTTCCTTCCACTTCAATGTCAGGGAACAAAAAGCAATTTGACTCTGACAAAGACAGGAAGGTGAGTGTGGAGAAGGACTATGCACAGGCATCTTGAAGAACTTTAGTTACAAGTAACCAACCTTCTTTTCCTGTTCAAGTGGTTTTACATATTCCCACTTATGGGACAGACTTGTAAGCAGTTCTGAAAACGACTTGGAGGTGGAGAGTCCTGACTCAATAGAGACTGAGACACCACTTTACCAAAAGCAGCATCTGCCCTAGAGGCCAAGTCCAAAGCACAATGCTTACTGAAAACGTGAACAGAATTCCAGGTAACAGCTCCCTAAATGTCCACAGCAGGGACTTGTTTAAGGCAAGCAAGAGAGGTTGCCACATCTCTAGTGAAATGTGGACATATTATTCCTGGAAGGAGTCTGCTGAAGAATACAACATTCAAGAATACATTATTTAATGCACCTAGAAATGGTCTGAGGAAAAACACATATTTCCATAAAATTTTAGCCTAAAAAGCAAACGAACAATCTGGATGATTTACAAAACCATTTAGTTCTATGTAATAAGCAAGGATTCTTCTTTCATCCAAAGTAAGCAGAGCTAAATCACCCTTATTAGAATGTGGCTTCGAAAAACAAAACCCACAAAGTCAATGGTCTGATTGACATGAAAAATCAGAAACTCACTTTTAGCAAAAACCTGGGGTCAGGCTAAAGAACCACTTATGTTTATGGAAAATGATGAATGGTGGATCAATCACAAAAGCATTTAGCACACTTACCTTTCTGGCGGATGGCAGATCAATAAAAGCCATTTTAATAGATAAGCATGCAAAGAACACTCAGCAAAAGATTCAAAAGGTGGTTCATCAGTGTGGCTAGAACCAAACTGAGATCCCAAGAGGGACAGGATCTCTCAAATGACTATACATATTAAATAAGCCCTTCATAAACCTCTTAATTGTATTAAGCACAGTGATCTACCAGCAATTAAGGTATGATAGGCAGAAATGGCTGCCAAATGAACCCTTAATGATGAATTAGATACCACCACTTCGTATTTTATAAAGATCAAATATTCTCTAGAACATAGGTTGTGGATGCTGAAGCAGGAAGATGCCCTTCCCAGTCATCCAAGTCACAGATCTGGTCCATTTTGATTTGTAATTTTGTCTTGTAAGACTTATTCAGATTATACACAGTCAATCATCCAAGCCATTGAACGGTATGTTTGTGTTCATTTTAAACAGAATGTGATTTAGAAGGTGCATATGCATAAAGAAGCATGCTGTGGCTCACAACCCTAGGAATATTCTAGAAGAGGCCAAAGGGAGGAGGGTGAGGTCAAGATATGGAGTGGAAAAGTATAAACATGTGACGAACAAATCCATCAAATATGATTGGCTAAAGGTTTGTGTTATGTAACTTATTATGTAAGTGCCACGTGCTGTACAATAGCAATGAGAGAGGTTCCTTGCTGGAGGGACTCCAGCTGATTTTTGGGACCAAGGGCTCTCCCTTTGTGCACACTGAACTGAACAGAATAAAGTACTGAAGACCCTTGATTCTGCCCAGCCTCTGACTCATTTGGTTATTACTGGGAAGCACAAAATCCCAACACCATCAGACAGAGGGCCTGCAGGTAGGGAGAAAGGAACCACCTTTCCTACTAAGACAGATCTGGTGACAACGCAAGACACAAAGACTCTGCCAAAGTGGCCAGGCTGGGACAATGATAATCATCCTCACTATGTCCTGATGTACCTTTCTTGCCACTTTCTGGATCAATGGAAAGGGGATAAAGTCATACTGCAGGCTCCTTCCCTGCTGCAGTAGAAAAGCATCTGACAAAGACTGGCTGTCCCTGCTGGCTTTGGAGCAGAAGAGGCAACACTTCTTGTTGCATATTATTGCAAATGGGTCCGTGTCTGGTTGACTCCTTCTGGCAAATATGTGGTAAACCAATGAATCCTTCAAGGACCACTCATGTTTCTGAGACATGTGTCTGTTGAGATGGTGTACAGTCAAAATGCTCTCTCCCAGCAAATGCAGGGTCACTGCAAACACAGAATGGAGGATGCACCAATTCCATAACCCTATTGCTTCTGTACAAAGAGGAAACTGAACACACATGAACACCCCGCTTGGTGACACGTATACTGAAGTAGTATTGTCCATTACTACTTACACCATCATTCCATGGATGTGAGAAAAGAATGATTGAGAGCTATACACGACACTCAACTCCAACACTGATGTGCAGAATCTTTTCCAGATGAAACTAATGCCCTCAAGCACCTGATGATTCAGATTTGCCTCTCTGCCTCACCAACCACTGTTTGGTGCATCTGAAGTTAACATCACCAATCCTAGAATATCAGGGTTGGAAGGGACCTCAGGAGGTCATCTAGTCCAACCCCCTACTCAAAGCAGGACCAATCCCCAACTAAATCATCCCTGCCAAGGCTTTGTCAAGCCTGACCTTAAAAACCTCTAAGGAAGGAGATTCCACCACCTCCCTAGGTAAACCATTCAAGTGCTTCACCAACCTCCTTGTGAAAAAGCTTTTCCTAAAATCCAACCTAAACCTTCCCCATTGCAACTTGAGGCCATTACTCCTTGTTCTGTCATCTCGTACCACTGAGAAAAGTCTAGATCCATCCTGTTTGGTACTCCCTTGAAAGCAACTATCAAATCCCCCCTCAATCTTCTCTTCTGCAGAGAATACAATCCCAGTTCCCTCAATCTCTCCTCATAAGTCATGTGCTCCAGCCCCTTAAACATTTTTGTTGCCCTCTGCTGCCCTTTTTCCAATTTATCCACATCCTTCTTGTAGTGTGGGTCTGAAGCCAGACACAGTAATCCAGATGAGGCCTCATTAATGCCGAAGAGAAGGGAATGATCATGTCCCTCAATCTGCTGGAAATGCCCCTACTTATACAACCCAAAATACCATTAGCCTTCTTGGCAACCAAGGCACACTATTGACTCATATCCAGTTTCTCATCCACTGTAACCCCTACCACCTTTCTCTGCAGAACTGCTGCCTAGCCATTCGGTCCCTCATCTGTAGCAGTGCATGGGATTCTTCTCTCCTAAGTGCAGGACTCTGCACTTGAACCTCATCAGATTTCTTTTGGCCCAATCCTCTAGTTTATCTAGGTCCCTCTGTATCTTCTCCCTACCTTCCAGCATATCTACCAATCCGCCCAGTTTAGTGTTATTTGCAAACTTGCTGAAGGTGCAGTCCATGCTATCCTCCAGATCATTAATGAAGATATTGAACAAAACCAGCCCCAGGACTGATCCTTGGGGCACTCCACTTGATACCGGCTGCCAACTAGACATGGAGCCATTGATCACTACCCGTTGAGCTCGACGATCTAGCCAGCTTTCTAGCCACCTTATAAGTCCATTCATGCAGCCCATATTATTTTAACTTGCTGGCAAGAATACCGTGGGAGACCATATCAAAAGCTTTGCTAAAGTCAAGGAACAACACATCCACTGCTTTCCCCTCATTCATAGAGCCAGTTATCTCATCACAGAATATAATTAGGTTAGGTCAGGCATGACTTCCCTTGGTGAATCCAGGCTGACTGTTCCTGATCACTTTCCTCTCCTTTAAGTGCTTCAGAATTGATTCCTTGAGGACCTGCTCCATGATTTTTCCAGGGACTGAGGTGAGGCTGACTGGTCTGTAGTTCCCCAGAGCCTCCTTCTTCCCCCCCCTTTTTTTTAATTTAAAAAAAAAAAAAAAAAAAAAAGATGGGCACTACATTAGCTTTTTCCCAGACATCCAGGACACCTCTGGAGACATCTGTTCTCATTAATCATAGTCCAATGAAAGTAAGATGCTTGGAATCATGGTGATCCAGAAATGCATATTGTCCCGAACTTGGACTGTAAATCTGAGACATCCAGTGCTGCATAGGCCTCATTGGGCAAGAGGAGTTGCATAGATAGTGGCCACCATGAGACCAAAGAAAAAAAAAAAGAAAAAGATTACTCTTCAAGTCGAACACTCCTCAGCATTGAGGATAAGCTACTTCAACCGCAGAAACCTGTCCTCCAGCAGAAACACTTGTTCTTCCACTGAGTCCAGTGTGGAACCTGTGAACACAATTCTGTGAGTTGAGCATTGATTTGATTTTGCTGTATTGTTGAGAAAACCCTGGTCCAAGAATAGATGGATTGCAACTGCAATAAGGCTCAACAGGTCTTCAGGCACAGCAACCTTCATTAGCCAATCATCCAAATAAGGGTAAACAAAAATACCTTGCCATCTCAGATGAACCACCACTACAAAGAGACATTTTGTGGAAACTCCAGGTGCTATTGAGAGGCCAAATGGTAGCACCTTTTATTGTAAATGGCATCCTGCCACCACTAAATGAACATATGTGATGAAAGCAACTGTCAGTATGAGGTGTAATCCTGATCAGTGAGGGGTTGTCACTGCCTGCCCTGTAACCCTGGATGCCTCACAACGCTTTGCTGTTATAGGTCCTAACCTGGGCCACTCACAGACTATGAGTATGCACGTGAAGGGTGTGAATATGGGGGTGTTTAGTGTCACAGCGACAAACTGAAATGTGAACATATGCATCCTTTAAATCAAGAGTTGCAAACCAAGCCATGACCAAAAGGGAAGGGATTTATGCCAGGGAAGATAACTGATGTAATATCTGCATTAAGAGTTAAATAAGTCATCTCAATAGTTTAGGGAAGCACTTTCTGTCTCCTTCACTCAAATAAAGGAATTAAAAAAAAACCAAAAAGTTGAACTAATAGCTAAATCTTCTTTCCGGATCTTGTTTCCCCTGATGTAATTTTAAAAAGCACAGCAAGGGATATAAAGCACATAAAACGACCTTTTTCCACAGAGGATGCTACAAAATTCTCTGATTATTTATACTAATTTCTTCCTTTTTTCCAAAAAGTGTCAAGGTAAGTACTTCTTTTTAGATACAGATATAGGTGTTATTCCAGAAGGTATTGTATATACCCTGTGTTATTAAAGACCTCTGCAGAAGATCAATGTGCTAAAATGAGTTGCTTAGCTCCACAAAAGAATTTTTAAAAGCTCTCAAAACATTACATTCTGCCAACCTTACACTGAATTAGAGGAGACTGTTCTCCTGGTTTTATTCTACATAGTGAACCAGATGGCAGAATCAGATCCAAATTAGGTTTCTAGGTCATGATCCCGCCACACTTACTCAGGAAAAGTAGTCCTTACTGACATGTGTAATTTCATTGTCCTCAATAGAACCAAAATGTGAGAATAAGTATTCAAGTGATAAAACTACAAAACTGAATCCTTAGTTTGTAGCCGTCACTAAAACAACTAGTGACACATTTGAAATGCAAGTACAGTAGAACCACTATTTTATGAACTAATTGGGGAGTTCAAAAAACTAAACTGAGCTTCTTAAAATTACAGTTGGTATCATGCATGATACAGTATGATGCATTGCATCACTTTCTTGTCCTTCAAACCACTGGCAAGGCAATATTCAAAACCTTGAAAGCATTGGAATGTGAAGGGATGTTGACTTGTTCTTCAGTAACATTCCTTTCATTATGTGACTATCTTTTTCCCCCACCAGGGCAAATGATTTGCGTAACTTGTTGTTCATAAGACTGGTGTTTGTAAAATCGAAGTTCCACTATATTTCAAACTTTCTATTATATGAGGTTCTGAATTTGACTAGATGCCTTCTTCATAGCGTATATTCACATTTCACAGAATGTTTTACCTCTAGTCACAGGCATCTCAGTGGCTCGTCCAGATTCTAAATTTTGTAATGTAGCCTGTAAACCTGTAACCTAAAGAGAAAAAATAAAGAACAGTTATGAGGACATTGCTTTTGTACCCTATAACTACCAATACAGAAGTCAGAACACACATGCATAAATAAGCAGTAAATATGTGCAATTACTGATTTACCTAACTCGCTATCTCTGTTTAACTATATAAAGATTTTAAATTACTCATCTCATTCCATTCCTTTTCCAAGAAATGGCTCCAATATAACTCATTTTGAAAATATTTAATCCAACAATGATAAAAATAATGTATCCAGAATTTCTGGTCAGAATTTTGCATATCTATTAAAAATGCAACTATAGACAATGTTATGAGCCATATTGTGACATCAACTTTTAATCATAAATTTTTCATTGAATTAAAAGTTAACCTGATGACACAATATGGCCCATAGCATTGTCACAATAAAATTGATCACACAATATGGTATCGTACATTAAGGAATGCCTGTCATTCTAGTAGCTTAGTAGGTGGTAAACTGACCTGTCATGTATCAAATCTTTCATTTTCATTGCACCAGAGGATGATTTTGCAAGAAAAATCTTTTATTACGCATTTAAATGGTTGATCACTTCCTCTGGGTGTCAATGTACTGGCATAACCCTTCTTTTCTTCTGGGACATTTTCCTTCATGTAGAAGACCTTTGTTCTCAAGCCATCCCTGTGCTAAAGAGGCAAGATATCTACAGCAATCTATGATCATATGAAACCAGGGACAGGCAAAAAACAACCTACAGCTCTCCTTTTAGAAGAGAATGGTGTTTGTATCTGGTACCTACTACTTCAGGAAGCAGGAGTTTAAAAATCATTCCCAAGTAGAACAATGCACTGTGTAATTCTCTAGGGTCTGAGCTAAATTTGGAGGTTAGCAATGATCTTAGAAGGCTTACATCGTAGAAGCTTACTGATACTGCATCTCTACAGGTATGTTTTGAAGTACCTCAAACTATTGGAGATGAATTGACATACCTTTCTTTAAACCTTTTTGACTGACAATATTTGATTCAAACTATGGTGGCAGCTAATAACCTTTAAGGATGATTTCCTATTCCCTATCCGTAAGGATTAACATAGCGCTGTGTGGATACAAAACTTGTATCTATATCCGATCCATAAACATGGTCCGCAGATGTCTGCGAATACAAAGCAGATATCCACAGATTTGCAGGGCTCTAAGGATTAATATATTATTACAATTATAGTACTTTGATACAGTTTCAGTGTAAGTCATCTGACTAGGTCATAGTTCCCCTGATGTTTCATTCACAAATATGAAAGCTGAAAAAATGATAAAGAAGAAGATTCCAGTATCCCCATTCCTGCTGATAATTTGTTTAACATAGCACTTCATCTAAGTAAAGGCCTTGTTCAATTTAAGGTTTGCCTAGTAGAGAGGACAAATTCCAGTCTGTATTAGTGATTTTGTCTCACTGATACTGAGTTGATCGTAAGTACTTCCAGTTTAAACCGTTAATAAAACCTTGCCTCTTCAACTACATAACAACATCAGCAGGGCACTTGCAGGAAGATTTAGTTTAATGTACTCAGACAGAATATTAAAGTCAATCATCAAGATTCCTATAACAACTTCAAAAAGAACAAAATATTTGTAAATAAGTCACATGAAACTCAGAAATAATCAAGCCTACCCTTATTTAAACAAAAAAGATGAATGAGCTGCCAGTATATTTCTGCCAGTGCAGTTGACTATGATTTACCTGACCAACTGCTCTGTCTCTCTCCAAGCTGGTTAGCATTTTCTGTCTCAGTATAGTCTGGTATTTTTCAGTCAGCTGCTTCAGCATTGGCTCATATGATGCATAATGTGCCTTCAGCCTATGAACAATAAAAGCCAAATGTATTTTAAAAGGATGACTGAGTTAAATCAGCAATTTCCATCTAAATAACTTTTTCTCCCGTGTACTATAGAGAAGAATAAAATGTAGAAAGGTCAAAACACAGGACACAGCTAATGTTATTTAGCATGCAACCGCCCCACTGGAGTGCCAAGGAAAAAATATTTATGTATCAGTTGTTCAGTAATAGGATCCGTATATCCTGCCACCAAAACCTTTTGAAGTAATCTATCCAGTTTTGTTTTCTGTTTTCAGCAACTCCCCTAATCTTCAAAATACATTAAATGCATTACATACATTAACCTTTATTCATCTTTGCTTCCTTCTTAATCTTTGCTTCCTTCTTGTAGATGGATGTTATTTCATTAGGGGAAAGAAAAATGCAGATAGGATTTGACAACCAAGTAGGCTACCAATTTAGAGAAATCAGCTACAATATGAAATTTTGTAGCATTAATTACAGTAAAAACTATATTTGGATCTTTTCATCAAATTAACAAGAAGCTAAGTCACCCATACTGACTCATGAATCAAAGTATGAGAATGCTATATTTTTCAGAAGAAATTGTTCAGCTCAATACACAATTAACAACTTCAAGAATATTGTGTTTTGCCAGAATGCTGGCAAAAAGACAAAACTGGGGGCTTTCTTGCAGTAATACAGACTGTCAAATTAAAATGCATATAATGTGAGTCAGCCAAAATCATGAAGGATGTTGAGAGGTACTTAATTAACATCTGCAACTCCCAGGATTTGGCCCCAAGCTTGTTTTAAAATTGATCCACTCAAGGAAGAGATTCTAAAGAATTATCACTGTTGATGATGATACATCTACAACACAAAAAAAACAGATCTCTGCAGCAGCAGACCTCAGAGCCCTGGTCAACTGGGGCTCTCACTACAAGCCTAAAAATAGTGTAGACATTTCCACTTGGGCTGGCCCCTGGAGTCTGAAACCCATTGACGGAAGAGGGAGTCTCAGAGTCAGGGCTTCAGCTCAAGGAGAGACATTTACACTGCTATTTTTAGTCCCATAACATGAGCCCAACAAGCCTGAGTTTTGCTTTTTTTGGTTTTGAAGTGTAGATGTATTGGTCAGTAACCTAATCTTGAACAGCAAGGAAGGGCAGGTAATACTAGCCGAGGGAAAGGAGTACAAAATTTCCAAGAGCAGCAGCTATTCTGTAATGATGAAATTATGGAAATATTAAAAGAACTCATAGGGAATATTCATATAACAGTTTGGGCTTATTTGCACCTAAAGCAATTCAAACTCCAGGTAGAAAGCTCAAGTTTCAGGATACTATTAACAAGGATAGAAAGACTAATTAAAGAAAAGACCACCTCAAAGGGCCTGATTCCCAAGGTACAACAATTTGTTACCCACTGATCTAGAAGATAAGACTACCTAGGTGTGTTAAGAAAATGATTGCTAGGAAAATGTAACTTAGAATGTTGTAGTATGATTTTAAAATAGCCTTAGACTTATAATGTCACTCCCTGTATATGTACTATTGACCCCTAGTTTAACATGCATTTTAAACTTGCATTCACCCTGTCACAGCTGTGCAGGCGTCATAGTGTCTGAGTACCCCTAAGTGTTTTGAACCTCCTGCTTACCAGACAGGTAAATGAAATAGATTAATACCAACAATGGATGTAATAGCCATTAAGTGTTCCCACCTGTGTAAGTGGATTAAAAGTCCCCCCTCCCTTATCAACACAGGGGTATAAAATATCCTCACACATGTATTGAGGGGAGCCAGTTGTTTGGGTGATAACCCCTCTGACTCCTTATAGCTTGCAATAAATCTTGTTTTTCCAGAAGTCTACTGAGTTATGCCTGTCCTTTGAGGTATATTAGACTAAACTCCAAAGGAAATAAGCAGTTTTTCAACAGGTGGGGAAAAAATTATCTAAAAATCAGATATCACTTTGTAACAATGGGAAAATATGCAGAGCAAAACCAATAGATCATCTATTTGTTTAGCCATTAAGGAAAATTACTACAAAATACTTTACCAATAATACTTCACTCTATTTAAAATGAGGAAAATGTACAAAAAGGAAATCATAAATCCTGCAGAAGATGAGATGGAGGAATTAGGAACTGTCACAGGGTCCGCACAGGTTTCTCTCATTCTCCCCTGTGTCCTGTTTGGTAGAAATAAGAGTCCTCACACCTTCCTCTGGTGCTTCACCCAAGTGCCTTTTATTTACAGTGCAGTCCAAAGTCTCCAATGCAACCAAGTGGTCCCTTTATCCCCCAACAGTTACCCTCCTTCTACCTGGTTCCAGGGTCTCCAGGCCCCTAAGGCCCACTGCTTGTGGTGAGGAGACAGAGCTGCAGCCTCCTGTCCCCTTCCTGGCTTGCCTCCCAACTGAGTTCAGCTCAGGGCTTTTCTAGCCCTCTCAGTCTCCAGCCCCAGCTGTGACCACTTAGCCCAGCCTACTGCAGTGAACCAGCCCTCCTTAGGGCCCACAGCTGGGCTCCCTGGTGACTGCTTCAAGCCCCTGCCCCGGCCCTCCTGCCAGAAAGCAGGGCATAGCCAGCAGGGGCAGGGCATTCAAGGCATTTTACCCCTGCCAGGCCACGGGGACCTCTCTCTCTATGTGGTGGGAATGACCTATGACTTTGTTTATACTTGAGGTGGTACGTAGGGTTCACATAGCTACATGCTGCAGTGAAAGCAGGCTGCATCCATACTCACTGCAGTGTGTAGCTGCATGCAGCAGTGAAAGGCTCCAGAAGGGGGAAGGCAGCAGGAAAAGGCTCCAGTAGTGGTTCTCTACCAGAACCTTTCCCTGCTGCTAGAGTCTTTCACCATAGCAGAGAAAGACTCCAGCAAATGGGAGGCAGCAGGACACAACATTGCTAAAAACAGCAGTGTAGACATGGCAGGCATTGTTTGGGCAAGTAGAGAGTAATGTAGGGTATATATCCTAGGGGTCAAGCGTGCACTATCACCTAAGTGTCTCACCATCTACATTGCTATTTATGCACATGCTAGCTAGGCATGCGGCATCTGTATGCTATAAGCCACCATAAATGCAAACATTCCTTAAAATGATAGTGTCTGGGATGAAAACGTTACACAGAATTTTCAAGGTAAACTAAAATTTAGACCATCCAGAAATCCTATTCTATTAGGCTATAGGCCAAAGGAAATTATTGCTTCTGAAGAGGACACATTAATAAACGCAATTACCACTACCAGCCAGATGCTCATTTCTGGAAAATAACGGATCCCCAGAATTAGAGGCACAGAGAAGTAAAGTATTACAAATTCTTTGAACAGATAAAGCGACAGGCAGCCTTACATCAATATCAAGTAGATTTTATAATACATAGTTACCATTCTTTTAGACTTTGAATAGAATTAAATACACAGAAAATAAGAGATTGACCAAACACAAATGGGTCTTTTAAAGGTAATAAATACAGGTAATGAATAAGATAAATGCTTCTATGGAAAGTTTAATATGTGGTAATAATGATAAAATAAATGAACAAAAGAAATTCTAGGGCCAGGACTTCATCCCATGAACTTTATCCACACAGTGGTATGGTATCCTAGGTCACTCCAAGGCACTTCACACAGAACTTGATAGGACAAACTTAGCCCTGGTCTACACTGTGGGAAGGGGGGGAAGAATCAGTCTAAGATACACAACTTCAGCAATGAGAACAGCATAGCTGAAATTGCAGAAGTGACAGAGTCCTGTGGCACCTTAAAGACTAGCCAAAGACTTTGGTTAGTCTTTAAGGTGCCACAGGACTCTGTCACTTCTGCAATTCCAGACTAACACGGCTACCCCTCTGATAGCTGAAATTGGCGTACTTAGATCGACTTACTGCGGCGTCTTCACGGCGATGAGTCGACTGCTGCCACTCCCCCATCGACTCCGCTTGTGCCTCTCACGGCAATGGCGTACAGGAGTCGATGGGACAGCGCTCTGGGATCAATTTATCACATCTAGTCTAGATGTGATAAATCAACCCCCAATAGATGGATCGCTACCCGCCGATCCGGCGGGTAGTGTAGACCTGCCCATAGTTACTTTGCATACCTTCTTGCAGGTGCTGTACTATAGATGACAATGGGATGCTCACATCTCTCTTCAACATAAATTCTTGGACAATATTGAAGCTCCATTAAAGTATTTATTTCCGACTCATATCTTAAAGCTACTTTTAAAAACATCTTCCTGCTTTACTAGATGTATTGTTATCGATGGGTTAAAGCACAGGGCTATGAGCCACAAGACCAGTGTGAAATTTCCAAATCTGTCCTTGTTTGGCCTTGAATTACTCACTTAATCATTCTGTGCCTCAGTTTCTCCATATGTAAAATGGGGATAATATTGTGACCAAAATGGTCCCCTGTATTCATTCCCTACACACTACTGCAATGATAGTGGTACAAAATATGCCTTGTGAGGTATCATTTGAAAACTAATAACTCACTGGTCAATAATATCATGGTGAAACGTATGTAGCAACATTATATGTAGAGTTATTAACATAATCTGAAATTATGACTGAAATGTGGTTACCAGACAAGTCTGTGGACTGGATAAACCTGGTTCTTAAAGACAAAAAGGAAGCTGGTGCCTCTAGTCAGATGTCAAAATTGATGGGCAGTCACCTGTCAAGTGGCCATTTTTGACAAAGAAGGGGAGCAGTAATACAATTAATCTACATTTTAACAAAACAGCAGCATGGATTATTTTTCAGTGTAAGACCCCTAGTCTCCATCCTCACAGCAGGAAACTCATAGGAAAATATATTTTACAGGGGGAATGGACTATAAAGTGTGGGGCGAAAAGACCCCAGAGCTTCTCTTCCTACCTCTCTCTTTTTCCTTTTCACCTAAGATGATAAAGGAAGCAGCCATTTGACTTTGGAAGCAATCCTGACCTGTAATTTGGTCAGCCCTGTTGCTGAGAGCATCTAGTAAGAATTTTACCTTGAACCAAGTCTGGTTTGTTAAATTAAGTAAAAAAGAAAGCACTCTCTCTTTATTTCTCTTGTAACCAATTCTGACTTTAATGCCTTATAATTATATTCACTTAAAAATCTCTCTTTGTAGTTAAACATTTGTTTTATTCTTTATTTAAAACTAATCCAGTGTTATGAATTATTTGGATAACTCCAATTAAAGTAGCAAATTGTTATATATTATTTCCTTACAGGGACAATGAATCTAAAGTATCTGAATTGTCCCAGAGAGAGCTAGACAGTACAGAACACAAAAGTTCTGGGAGGAAATTCAGGACTAGGAGTATGTTGGGGTCACCCTGGAAGTAGTAGCAAAGGCTGCTTGAAGCCAAAGCGTGGCTGATGTGCTGCTGACAAGCTATGAGTTGCTGGACCAAGTTGGAAGCTACAATAGCAAAGCACTGTGAGGCTCGCAAGTTTTCAGGGGTGACATGGCCCATTCACTAAGCAGGATTGCACTCCAGACTATCAAGTATCACCTGCCTTTGGGAAACATTTTGAGCTGTTCACATGAAAGATGCAGTTTAGATGCAAAGTACTATTTGCTTTTATATATTTCCAACCTTTCTCCTTCATTCTACCTATCAGGTAGGCTTACTGATCCTTCTCTAAAATACAAATGCAGCTTAAAAAAAAAAAAAAAAAAAAAAAGTCAAAATGAAGTCCTTTCAGGTTATGGCAAGCAACACGGAAAGGGGAGATGATAAAAGTTACAACTATGCAGATTTTTGAATGCATTAGTAAAGCAAAAATGCCCAAAAACAAACAAAAAGAAGTACATCATGAACATTCTACAGATTAGCTCAAATTCTAGTCAACAACTGTCAAGAACAAGAACTAATGACATTTAAAAAAAGAAGATTGATTAAGTTGTGTCGAACTCAAGTTGAAACAAATAAGTGAGCTTCTTCAACCACCATAAAAGAAAGGAATTGACAGTCAAGGAACGTTAAATGCTTTATGTACCAAAAATAGTCTATGTACGTATGTCTCCTTTCTCTGCATCCTAGGAAGTTTCCTCCAATTTCTGAAACACTGGAGACATTAGAATTTTAGAGGCCTATGTTATCATTTCTCTGCTTTCAAGGCTTGACAGAGCAGTCAATTACCAGAACTGCTTTGGTCTAACAATTTAAAACTCAGCCATGATATAACATTGCCAAGTAACAACGCAAACTCATTTAGCTTTCTGTTAAATGACAGTAAAAAAGATCAGTTTGCTTACCTTTTAATATCACTGATAAGCCTGTTTTTCTCCTGGACCACTCGCTTATGGTGCATTCGATGGAAATCACGTTCTTTCTGTATTTTTTGCAGAGCTTCCTTAGCTTTGCTGCATGAAAACACAATGTGAAACTTGTAAATCAATTTCTTGAAGACAGAAACTTGGGAGACTATGATTTAAGAGATGGATAATGAGATACAGACTCTTAACTCTAAATCTATGTCTACATTGTCCCATAGTTGAGACTACAGTTGTGTGAATAGCTGTGTGCACCAAAGTGATGCATTGTAACTCCTCCATGTGGATGCTGCAGATGCAAACTATGAGGTTCCTATTTTACATTAGTATAGTCTTGTTTGAAGATGAATATGTTAAGTAGAAATCTTTTAGTTTCCCCTTGTGGATCCTGCAGGTGTGATTACAAGTGCAGCACTTTGGTACCCACTGTGATTCACATCCACATAGTCCTAATCACGGGGCAGTGTAAACAAGCCCTAAATCACTGATTCAAATCCATCCCAGATTGGTAGCGACTGAAATGAGAAGAAAAAGGTGGTGGTCTCAGTCTACCTTCTACTGAACTGCGTCTGCTCCAAAAAGAACACTATCACAATGCTACTCAGATGAGAGACTGAAGACTTAGCTATCACAAAGACCTTGTTTGTGAAAATGATCCTTCCAGGTCAAAATACACTGATAGTTCAGAGTGTGGAAGATCCCACTGCCGATGTAGGATTACCAATTCTCTCTCTTTTGGTGGGGACATGTGTCAGAGATTTTAGTGTAAGGGCTGTCAGTCTTGCTCCCTTCACAAGCAGTTTAGCTAAAGAGAATTAAAGAAAAAAAAATGCAGGGCCATTTATAGAACTGGCTGGGATTGTCAAAGGAGCCTAAAGGAGTTAGTCACCAAGATCTCATAGAATTGCAATGGAATATGGCACCTAACTCCTGTAAACTCTGAAAATCCAGCCCTAAACTTTGAGTCATCTGTAATATAAAGAGAAACCTTTTAGAAACCATGCATTCTCACTTACACCAATATCGTGCCTTTGCCTACACACTGTATGCAGCATGTATCATTGCATGAAGTGCTGCACATAAGAAAAGACCAAAAACAAAAAAACCAAAGGTGTTTTTCTCTACGGCAAAGGCAGCAAATTTGTATGGGCTTTTGGTGCAGTGGGAAGGAAGGCAAGCAAGGATTCTATTTTTTAAATGATTATCAATTCTGAGGAAAGTTTTACCACTTTAACAGTCTGACTTCAGCTGTAGACAGTATATAATTGTATGCACAGTTTTGAAAGTAGATTAGATTCCTATCTGTAAAATGAGAACAATAGATTTCCTCACGTAGACACTGTAAAGCTAACTTAACGGAGGTTTGTAAACCATGTAAATATAATTAGATTTAAGGCTCTGGTATTCACTGATAAGTATTACTACAATGCATATACAGATCTAAGAGCTACACATCCAGCTATCATCACAGCTACTGAACACATTCCCACTATATCAGGTTAAGGGCACACTAAATGTGATTACCATTAGAGATATGCACACACAGTCCATAGCCTCTGTTTAAACAATAGGGGAAATGGCTTAAAATATCTACAGTGGTAGGTAAACATAGGATCATGGGACTAGAAGGTACCTCTGAAATCAAAGGCCAAAGCCTAAAGATGTCTTGAATCTCTCAAATCAACAGGATAACCAAGATTAAATATTCTAACTGGCCTTGAAACTGTGATATACTACTTTATTGAAAAGTAACTAATATACAAAGATTGTCATATCTTCAGCTGGGGTAAAACAACAGTGAAAACAATGGAATTTGCTGTTTTACCCCAGCTGAGATCAAACCCTCAACGTATAAGTTAGTTAAATAGGTGGATTTAACAAATAAATCTCAATAAATGTATTCAAATGTGTTGTTTAAGAGTTAACATTTCCAACATTTCCTTATTCGTACACTATACAGATAGAGACAAAATCCTTGTTGTAGCAAAAGAAGCGTTACAGCAAAAGACAAAGCAACTGCCTTGCCAACCAATCAGAACTTGACTTCAGTGGAACTATGCTCATTTATACAAGCTTAGGATCGTGTCTGGAAAATACAAGGGACAGAAGAAGAGGAGAATGAAGATTGCTTAGGTTTTTTCTCTCTACATTTCCACAGTCCTCAAAATAAATGCAATTCTACGTTTGCTTTCCATGACCTTCAAATGTTTAATTTTTAGAACTAGAACATTTCATTTTTTAAAAAAAAAGAATCCCTAAAATTATTGATATGCCTAAAGTTCACAGCTTAACAAAGATTTTGCATGGTAATTAAACGTTTGTGGAGGTATTGTTGGAGTGGAAGGGGCATTTCTGCACAGGTGCTGTATTTCTTTTAATGTTTTCTCCAGTTATTTCAGTAGACAGATAGAGGCTTTCATACATTGGACAACCTATTAAAAATGTTTTATTTATTGTGCACAGGAATTGAAACCGATCAAGAATTTCTCTTTAAATGCTGAAAATCCATGGTGAAATGTGTCTGAGTAACAGTAATGAATCTAGCACGTCTACATTTGCTGTACAATCATTTTAATACTGTATTAAAACCACAAAATTGCATTGTTTTAGACACTAAAGCTCTTCCTATGATGGTTGAACAACATTAAAGCAGAAGGAAATTGGTTTACAGTCTCTTACACTGCGCACCCATACTGGTGGTATCACAAATAATGTCCCTTTTCAGCAAGATGATTGTCAAGAACAGCAAGCTCAGAAGCAACAAATTTAGTTAGAAGGTATTTTCAAATACATTTCACAGCGATGCATCTCGCCATGAAAACTTGCTGTCTGATATACTGAGTATAATGAGTATTATCATCTAATCAGTCTAATCAGCATTCCCCCAGTATGTTCAGCGGGAAGCACTGAAAAATAAAGCTTAATATCACCAATGTGGAAAAAAGCTAATCATAGACGTCTACCAAGTGAAATATGTGGTATGCACTGGGTATATTTCACCCAGCACTGGAACTTGAGATATATGGGATAGATCCTTAGCTGGTATACAGTGTCATAAATCCATTGAAGTCAATGGACCTGACAATTTATACCAGCTGAACATCTACCCTGATGAGTGAGTAGTTCGTCATTATACTGTGCAAACGAGGAGCATGCGCTCTTCTACCAAGAAAAATCTGTAGAAGATACCATCAAACAGACAAAAATTTCAGAGGGCTAAGATTTTGCTTTTCTTTCTTCGAGCTCAGCTTGTCACTCCTCCCCTACCTACTTAAATGGGAGTAGCTGGTTGCCTGGTTCCCTACACACACCCAGACACAAGGTTCTGGGAGGCTGCACAGAAGAATAAAGGGATAGTTTTACTCACAGCTCATCTCCCAGTAAAGCCCATTAGATGTCAGTGCAATCAATACTGAACACAAATGCAGAAAAGAGTTATCAAAAAAAGACTGCTGCGTAGGTCACAGCCTCATCTCTCCATTATACAGTCTGAGTGTAAATTACTAAGTGTATCTTGTAAAATCAGCTACTGTGGATCCCCATGCACAGATACAGTCAATAAAGGTATACGTATATATTTACACACAAGACCTAAAAACAATAGATGTTTTACATTTGAAAGGACTACAGGATCAGGTGTATAATGAGGAATTATTCTTCTCCTTTACACACCAACTTGTTGCAATATGACAATTTGCAGCATTCTGATACGTAGCATTATATGGTAATTTCTGATCTATCCCTACATACTACATTTTCATAATCCTGTGGAGTATTTTGTTGTGACTATTGCATTTTAAATATTATCAACTAAAGCCCAACAAACTGACACAAAAGAAATTCAGACTCAGCTCTCTAGACAGAGCTCAGAGATACTTAGCAATTTCATTTTGGGGTCATCCGTAAGTGAAAATGTGCAGAGGCACAGAGAAAATAGAAATGTATTAATTCCATTCAGAGTTTGATTTTAAAAAGAAGGTGGCATGCCATTAAAGCTAACATACCTGGCAGCCAGTTTATAGTTTTCCAATTCCTTCTTTAATCTTTTGTTCTCCATCTCCAAATGCTGATTATAGGTATACACATCTGGGACAAATCCAATATCTTTTCGATCAATTGCACCTTTCTGCATCCGTTCATACCTAGCATAACATAAATGGATAGATGTTTTACTTTAAGTTCCTTTATCCCCCTGCAGTGTTTTCCTTCCCAAGTTCACATATACATCACTAACACACATAGCAGCCTCATTGAAAAATTCTCATTTATACTCAGACTTAGTGATATTACCCCTCATTATGTTATGCCCTATTTTAGTCCTTCATTTTCACACTTTTCCCCAACATTTAACACACATCTTATTTGTATCATACTGCCTTAACCTCAACAGTTTTTCTTCCCTTTCCTTTCTTCTGGTCTATGCTTTCAAAAAAAAACGTAAAGAAAAAATATTCACCTCAAATTGTACCCCTTTAAAAGCAGCAGTTTCCAAAGATACACACAGTCATTTTAGGTCATGTAGACTCAAACACATGCTTGTTTTTTTCTGAAGGCCTCTCTGACACAAACAAAGCTATGGAACATGTGGATGAATGACTATCAATTGTCCCAAGCATGGAACTCATAGTTTACCTGGAAAAATGTCCCCATAAAAAACATCTTCTCCGTCATTTTACTAATAGCACTCTTTCATATTAGTATTACATTTTTATTCTTGATTATTTTGGAATCAGCTAATCACAAACATTTCCCATTGTTCAATGTGCTATTTATACATTTTTGTTATCAGGAGGCCAGATCTTGAACCCACAAGCTTCTGTTCTGTGCTCCACAATTGCAGACCAAAGGCATACCCTGGGCAGTGAACAGTGATTCTTAGGTAGCCATGTATATTTGCATAGTACTCATGCAATCTCTCAGTCATTCTTCCAACAGTGTCTGTAATTTTACCCAATCTAAGCCTCAAACACTTTAGAGCAATTCAGCCCATGGGGATGATGTTATTGGAAATACAGAACAGCAAGTTCCACTTTGGCTTGCTGAGACTATGAAAAGAGAGATGATGTTATCCACGAGTATCTCCTACATGACAGCTTCTGTCAGAGTTCTACTTGAGCTAGGAGCGAGTATGAACTTAAGATATACCAAGACATTTAAAAAACACATCCACACACACAAACTCAAGATCCTATGGGGTCCATTTAACCCAAGGTGCCTCTGTACCAGTAGAAGTAATAAAGAAGTTTACCAGATTCCACGGCCACAGAGACTCCTCCCTGGTGTGCAGAGGTACAGTACACTGCTTTCTTGGCTCTGACCGGGTAATCTGGCTCCATTCTTGGAGACAGTGGAGTAGATCCTCAGCTGGTGTAAATGGCCATAGTTCTTTTTTGGTCAGTGAAACTATGTTCCAAGGAACTGTGCCAATTCACAAGAGCTCAGCATTAGCTCAATGGAGCTATATCAATTTACACTAGCTGAGGCTCTATCCTACAATCCTTGGGTCCATCAAACCTGAGAGCCATAGAAAGATGTGTTGGGACTGAACTTGCTAGAGGAAATCCTATCAGCATGTTTTGCCTTACCAAAAAGGCAAATATACTGAAGTTGCACAAACTTTTAACGCAATTATGCATGGCAACAGCAGCAGAAATTAAAACTAGGAAGGACATACTGTGCACTAGTTCCTGAACTGGACCCAAACAGCAGACTTCAAGTGAATAATTGCAACATTGCTATGGTTTCCAGATCAATAAAACACACTGGAGAAAGCTAGAAGTTCTGTAGACCATCCTACACAGGGTGTAAACCATCTAGATCAGCTCTCTCAGCAACTGAAAAAAATATGTATGTTTACTCCCATGGGATGGTTTCAAAGGATGAACGTTAATGTTAGAAATCATTGTTTCCATGTGTATGTGCTCTGCCAAGGTTAACTGCTTATCTGTGACTTCTGGGTTACCCATGGTTCCTCATACAAGTACGTACTGCCATTCAGAGCCAGGAATGAGTGTCACTCATGCGTCCTTTCACCATCACAAAAATTATGGGATTTGTGTTATCTTCGAAAATATTCAATTGTATTTAATCAAAGCTAAATTAACACTAGCATCACTTTTAGTTTTATTATCCAAAATAAGCTTTTGATATCAGGTAGGCTAACCACACTACCCAAGTTATCCTACAAAGGAACCAGGACCATATCATGTCATTGTTTTTTTAAATAAAGCTCTAATTAAAATCAAGAAAAAAGAACAAGGAGTACTTGTGGCACCTTAGCAACTAACCAATTTATTTGGGCATAAGCTTTCGTAGGCTAGAATCCACTTCATCAGATGCATAGAGTAAAATCAAGAGCTCTTTTTGCAAAAAGCAATCTCGGTCCATGTAGGGCTTTGTCATCAGATGTTAATAAAACATTGGATAATCTAGTTTATAATACTTGCATTTTATACCGTGAAAACCATGTTTCAAGAAGAATTATAAGATGGCATCAAAAAGCTTATTTTAACTCTCAAACCTCCATTTTGTCCTCGTCTTTTAAGTTTGCCATGAAACACAAGGCAATGCTTCCCCTTTTCCTCATTATTTTTCATTTAGCCCCAGAAGTCTTGGCAGTAACTGCACAGAGTAACTTTCTAATCCAATGCGGGTAGGGGTAAGTGGGATAGTCAGAGTAACAAAGGAAAGATAATGTTTAATATGAACCTCTTTCTCTTCCTGCAGTTAATCAGCAGTGTAATATTAGACTACCCAAGAACTGGTCTTTTTCCTCTATGCACTTTATCTAGTTGTATTAACTTTTCATTTTCATGGCCTGAGGAAGACTTGAAATATTTAGCAATCACTCTAAGAAACCCAAATTAGTTAGGGTTAATATATCCCTGCTCTTTGGTAAGGTAAAAATGAATCTCAGAGCTCCCTTTTTCAATTTGGGGTAGAGGAAGATAACAATTAAAATTGGTCTCATTCTCTTCGTTGCATCTAAATGATCTATGACACTATTATATATTCTCAACATTCTCCAACAAAAGTGATATTTTCAAATGTATTTAAGTGACTTAATAGAACTTGCATTCTTAAGACATTCACACACTACTGAAAATTCCCATCCAAAATCAGTCAGGACCATATTGTACTTTCATTTTTAATCGGCACTCTCATTTGAGTTCAAGGAACATCACGTCCATTTTATACAAGGGAAGAGTGATGTATATAGAGATTATGGTCTAATGCAGGCAGGGGTGGCTCTAGGTTTTTTGCCACCCCAAATGCAGCAGTCAGGCGGCCTGTCTGTGGGAGGTCTGCTGGTCCCGCCGATTCGGTAGCATTTCTATGGAAGGCCCGCCATTCCCTCGGCTTCGTCATACCCACCGCCGAAATGCCGCTGAATCCACAGGACCAGTGGACCTCCTGCAGGCGTGCCACCGAAGGCCACCTGACTGTCGCCCTGATGCGCTGGTGTCTGGAGCTGCCCTTGAATGCAGGGGTAGGCAAACTATGGCGCACAGGCCACATCCAGCCTATGGGACCGTACTGCCCACTCCTTGAGCTCCCGGCCGGATGAGGTTGGGGATCCCAGAGGGGTGATTAGGGGCAGTGGTCTCTGGAGGGGGGCAGTCAGAAGACAAGGAGCAGGGGGAGTTGGATGGGTCAGGGATTCTCGGGGGGAGGGGGCGGTTAGGGAGTGGGAGGAGGTCAGATGGGACAGGGCCAGGCTGTTTGGGGAGGCACAGCCTTCCCTCCTCAGTCCTCCATACAATTTTGCAACCCCAATGTGGCCCTCGGGCCAAAAAGTTTGCTCACCTTTGCTCTAGTGGCCTCATTTTCAGGAGGTGCTGCCACTAAACTCATAGCTGATCAGTGCATCTGAAAAATTCAGGCACTGGATGCCTCAGGATGGGCAAAATTAATGGTAGCTTTTGCAACTGTAGGCCTAAGTCACAAAGAAGGTGTCTGGCAAAATCTCATATGAAACTAAGCTGCACACCACCAGAATACGGACCTTGTGTAATCTAACAGATGGGATAAATTCATTAGTACCTTACCAGCTAAGTTAAGTGCACGAGTAGGGCACACCGCAAACAGCCATTATTAAATCCGAGTCCACTGTGGCAAGCCCTTCACGAGCTATCCCCAAGTCAAAGTCAAGGTACACCCTGCTACCCTTTCCTGTCCAGTTAGATTTCCCGGCTGGTAGATGGTGGGAGCAATACAGCTATAGCCACTTCCTTTTCTGCCCTCTTGATCATGATGAGAAAGTATTAGGTGTCCTTCCCCCTCTATACCTAGCACTGCAATCTGTACAGCAACACTACTGCTGTAGTACTCTTCTGTACTGCTCTGCAAGGCTGTATGTTAGCGATAAGAGTTGATCAAAAAATAAAAGAAATCCTGTGCACCTCAGATAATTGCACAACTTCTGGCTACACTAGCTAGAAACCTATGAATGTCAGGGGGTAAAACCATCAATACCACCAGTCGGAGATTCAATTTATATGTACTCCTTTTGTCAGACAAATTTTTCAACAGAATGCCCTAGCATGAAAGCCATCAACTTTCTAGATGAAGATACATAGGACATGGATAATTGATGAAGTTAGCTTCTAGCAGAGCTATGAACCCTGAAAGAGATTTTTCAGAATTAATTGTACTTCATTAAAATTTACATGCTCTTCTCCAAGACAACCATTAAAAACCCATGTCTCGTTACTTTTTCAGTGAAAAATGGGGAGAAAGCATGCTGCTAGAGCAGAAACTGTGGTTAGAGCCAGACATACATAGTACTGGTGTGCATTCTTCAAGCTCTTCACCACAACTTAACTTAATATAACCCAAGCACCTATGACATGAAAGTCTCAAGAAGAGACACCACCAACTATAAAGTTAGGATTTAAACCCCAGTGGTGTCTACCCTGAAGTCATGAAATTCAATATGCTTGCAATACGAGCCAAACACACTCGGGTCTTCACAAATGTTTTGAAGGAACTGAGTGGTGTGATGATTCTGCAGTTGTTAGCTAATGGATGTGAGGCTTGATTGATTAGCATGGTAGTTCATCGTTGGATATCGGATAAAATATTCAACACTTAATGTTTAAGATGACATGACTACCATTCTTAATGGAAATCCCAGCAGCAAGACCAAGAAAGAAGAGAGCATAAAAGTTTGTTTACCTCTAAACCCTTAGAGTAACCACTCCAACCTATCTGTAAGACAGATTAGTGGAGACTTGCAGTGCCATGCTGTGCCTGTCTCTTAGGGTATGGTTACACTTACAAGATTATAGCGCTATTGGTTATAGCGGTCCCCTTATACAGTAATATGTATAGCGCTATTGTATGTCCACACTCAGATGCTCCTGCGGTATAGCATGGCCACATTTGGGGCACTTAATGCCGCATTAAGAGCAGCGCATTAGGGCAGGTATCCCAGCATTCAGCTGGGTGCAACGTGCTTTTTAAACGAGGGGGGTGAGGGGGGACGCGTTGTGTGTATGCGGAGGGAGAGAGACAGTGGTTTTTCCGTTTTTCTGAAAGCCTGTCAGTGAGCCTCCATTCACAGAAGGCTTTGTTTTCACACAGGCTCCCTCAAACATTTGCATTGCTTATCTGCCGAGTTAAGAAAGAAACTCTAAAGAGGTACTTCTGCATTCCTCCAGCCGAGTTCAAAACAAAGGGAAGAGACGTCAATTGCCTTAAATGGCTCTAGGCATCTCCAGAGATTACTTGTAGCGCAGTGGGCGTCCACATCCTTGCTGTAGCACTACAGCAGCTGCGCTACAGCCCTTATTCCCCATGCGGAGGTGGATTAACAATAGCACTATAACTCAGCAGTTATAGCGCTCTACGTGCCTTGCCAGTGTGGACGGGGAGGAGGTTATAGCGCTCGTGGGGGCTTTATAGCGCTATAAAGTGCCAGTGTAACCATGGCCTTACACACAGAGTATCAGTACAGCTGAATCAGACTTATATAGCTATTAACTGCATTGCATCTTAGCAGCCTTACATTAAGCACTCAGTAGCAGGAGTTTATATTTACAATGCAATGAAAATGTAATATGTACTGACTAATATATACTCACTACTAGAGAAAGATTTTGTTTTCTTCTGATTTAAATTATGTAAAGTGCACTCTGACATTAAAGTTATAGGTTCTCTATAAATGCATAGGGCTACAAACACAGATATTTAGATAAAACATATGGCCTCAAAGACCAGAATGGGCTCCTCTGAACGCCCTCCAATGAAGTGGACAAATCTTTGTCCTTTGTTTTCCTTCAGTAGGGCTAGGTTTTTAATGTCTGGCCAGCATAAAGGACAATACATTGTTGCACTGCCCCTTGAATAGCCTGGATGGGGGATTGTGACTCGGTCATAATCTACCTCCAGGTTTCTCTGCTGCTCCAGGAAGGAATTATGCTGCCCAAGGTCTATTCGCAGTTAGCAAACTTTCCACCAGTGTGCTGGTGCAACTGCACAAAGGAGGACATTGCAACTCTACAGAATCTGCTTTCCACTCACACTGCTATCCCACAATACATGTAGGCTATACAAAAGAGAGGGTATGCTCTGCACATCCCCCTCCCCCGCAGCCTGGCATGACCCACAAGCCAGTCCATGATTTTGTCCATGCTAAGTAAAGGTAGATTAGCAAATTATTTACCTGTCCCCCAAAGTACTTGGAGATGGCCCATCTTTCACCCAAAGGCTAAAATACAACCGGGTCTTTGTAAACTGAGGAGTGTTTAAAAAAAAAAAAAAAAAAAAAGTCAATGGATTGCCAGTTCTGAGTTTTCTGACCAAAGCTAATCAGAGTTAGATGAGAACTGATCAGTAGCTGGCAATGAGCTCTTTGAGACTGTGGAGCCCATATCAATGGATGCAAAGATCTGCAGTTAATCTGCCCTTGTGCTTCATTCTCTAGAGTTGTCAACCCAATACCATCAGCAAGTAAAGAGGCGTTACAAAATGTTTAGGAAGTCAGAAGAATACAGAACATACAAAAAGTTTCATATTCCGGTGTACATGGCGATTTGCACAAATGAAGTACAATATGATACAGCACCATTCATTATAATGAAGAAAAATAGAACTTATTTATCATTTTGAATAAGACATCAGTATGAACATGAAATATTTTTATATATCCAGACAGAAAGATATTTTAAAAGTACTCTATTGTCTCAAGTTGCAATATAAACACTAATTATTTTGTCTAATTTAATACAGCATTAGATCTTAAGCAGATTATTACCATTTAAGTGCATCATTTGATAAATTAGTCAAGCTCTTTTGGTATAAATGGGAGAAGTTCTCAACTAATTATTTTCTCATTTTAAATCCCATTAGGACTTGATCACACAGCATGGATCAGCTGTACATTAGCAAGAGGAAGGTACCAGTTCAAAGAAGAACTTGAAAACAATAATCTACTCTCTCTTCATTAACAGTGTAAATCAGCAATTTAAAACCAGTTTAAAAACCACTTGCTAATATCATAAAAACGTATTGCAAAGAAAATGTCTTAATTCCCTAGGACTTGATCCTGAAAATCCTTACTTATACAAATAATATCACTGAAGTTAAAAGTGTTGCCCATGTGAGGAAGAACTATTCATATTAGCTAAGGTTTGAAAGATCAAGCCCATAAATTAGGGTCTGGTCCTCTTCTGTTTAGAGTCAATGGGAACTTTGCCACAGATTGAATCCAAGCAGGATATGACCTTTTCAAAGTTTCAGTTCCATACAAAAGCTGTCATTTATATCGGTCTAGTATTAGCTGTCTTTTGCCATCAGAATTACATATCTGATATTAATCAACTGCTTACCATCTAAGAGTTACACATGCTCCTGACTGGTGCTCTTTCTGAATGAATGCATTTAAAATAATGACACTGTATACACACACACCCCCCCCATAAGCTCCAGAGGCAATGCCTGCCTTTGGAAACTCTGCATCAGTAACACCAGTATCTTACAAGTGGCTGGGGCTTGGCCCAATGAACTAGACACAGTAACTCGGTGAGTAATAAAACAAGCAAGACGTTTTAAGCCTTAAATATGTGTTTCTAAATCATCTGATTTTTCATTACGTGAAAAAAACATTTTTTTTTCCAAATTGCAGGTACATAGGATCCCCACCTCTCACCCAAATTACTTGGAAGGTTTGAAACGAGCTAACAGAAGCTGTATCATTAGAAGTTTGTTACCAGAGTCACCCCTATAGAGTCATAACATAGCTCTCTCCCCCCCACAGCTTTGTCATTCTGACAATCAGTAAACAAAGTATAGGACTTGGAATATATATTTAAAACAGTGCATGGAACTGCTATACAATTCCTCTACTTGCAAACTGTGGGACAAAAAACTCTATGAGCCACTTAAAAATACAGAGAAGAGACCAGAGGTAAGTAATCACAGGATCACTCTTCTGAGCATTATTGGTCTTAAATTAAAAAGACAAAAAATACAAGGGTAGCCATCACAATTGTCTAACCAATGCAAACAATAAAAGTTGTGATCATTCTGCCTCAAGAAATGAAGTAACTATTCAACAGAACATGCACCACACACTTGGACAAGGAAACTGCTATATGCCAGGTTTCCAAAACCGCCCAGCACCTAAATAAATGTGCCCAGATTTTCAAAAGTGAGAACAACGGAAGCTTGTGGGTTCTGAGAACATCTGGTCACCTCATTTTGGTGTCTAAACTGGAGCCGCTGGGGTTCAGCTCTTTTGAAAAATCTGTTCCTAAAATAATTGTTTACATTCTCAAGCTAAGCTTGTTTTCTTGAAGAGCAGGTTTCTCAAAGTAAAGTTTGACTTTTGAAGCACAAACAGGGTGGATTGTCTACATTTATTCCAAAGACCTCACAGTTAGATGGACATTTTAGAAGTTTTACCATTCAGTTTGGAAGCAGTCAAGGGTTCTGACCATCCCCATTCTGACCAGGAAATTGCAAAGAAAGTCATCCACAACTTCAGGTATTTCAGACACTGAATGCTTAGAAGTCAGAACAGATCGCTGAGCCTGAAATTTAAAAGTTTAGTATTTGTTACTTTAAATACGTGCAATCCCTCAAAAAGACATAAGAACTCATTACTTCCTAGCCTATAATCCAATCCCAGGGCCACCCACCAGCCAACAGTCATTGGAATAAAACAGTGCAAGACATCTAAACCATTTGTGTGAAAGTGTGATGCTGTGTACAAGAAAGATGACTTATATCACTGTTACACAATTTCCATAAATCTTATACAAACTGTATCATGTAAGGCATCAAATGAAAAAGTTACAATCAAGTATAATTATCCTGGTTAAATCCACATATCATGTTTGTATTTGAAGTTATGAATATTGGCTGTGTTGTACTCCTGATGATTAATATCCACCAGACGGATTTACATCAGGGCTAAAAAGCTATGCATTGATGGCTCATCAAAGACACTTAAGTCTCACAAGGGGTCACTGAAGAACCTCATCCCACCTAGTAGGTCTTCCTGCAGATGCCTCAAACAGCACAGTGTCAACGACCTACCCCTGTGATTCAGCAAATCACATAAGAACACGTAATATGCTCATGTAACCCTGGACTCCATCCTGAGCCAGTAATTTCCACACACAAGGCCTATGGGCTTTGTTTGGGATAGTAACATAAGAACTACCATAGTGCTCAGAACAAAGGTTCGTCTATCCCAGTGTCCTGTCCTCCAACAGTGGTAAATGCCATGTACTTAAGAGCAAATGAACAGAACAGGTACTCATCAAGTGATCTCTCCCATCACTCATTCCCAGCTTCTGGCAAACAGAGGCAAGGGACACCATCCCTGCATATCCTGGCTAATAGCCACTCTGGATCTATCCCCCATTAATTTATCTAATTGTGTTTTGTTTGTTTTTTTAAACACTGTTATACGCTTGGCCTTAACCTCCTCAGGAAAGGAGTTCCAAGGCTGACTGAGCATTGTGTGAAGAAACACTTTCTTTTGTTTGTTTTAAACCTGCTGTCTATTAACTTCATTTGGTGACCTCTAGTTATGAGAAGCAAATAATATTTCCTTATTTACATTCTCCACACCCATCATGCTTTCATAGACCTCTATCATATTCCCCATTAGTAGTCTCTTTTCCAAGCTCAATAATCCCCATAGGGAAGCAGTCCCATACCAGCAGTCCCCTAATTTTTTTTTTTTTTACTCTTTTCTGAACCTTTTCCAATACCAATATATCTTTTTTAAGATGGGGTGACCACATCTTGACACAGTATTCAAGAGATGGGCATACCATGGATTTATGTAGAGGCAAATGATATTTTCTGTCTTATCTATCCCTTTCCTCATTATTCCCAACATTGTTACCCTTTTTGACTGCAAATGCACACTGAGCAGATGGTTTCAAAGAACTATCCACAATGACTCCAATCTCCTTCTTGAGTAGTAGTAGCTAATTTAGACCCTTCATTTTACATTTAAATTTAAATTAGAGAATCAGTAAGAAATTAGATGAAGCTCCTTGTAAGATCTTTTGCTGATTTATTCAGTGTATGGGTTTTGTTCAATTTCTTGTATTGAATTAAAATAAAGCAACCACCACCAAAATCCTCAGAGGATGCTGAATCTAGTAATAGCAAGCATGCCCAATAAAAACATTGGGACTTCTTCACACCTAGGGCCTGTCATAATGCCATCTGCTGGTACTCAGGAATTTTCTGTCCAAGGAGCGCTGAAAAAGACTCCAAACAAGGTGGGAGGTGGTAGAACAAAGACTGTCAAGAAAATGTGTTAGAAGAGATTCCTTCAAAACTAGAAAGAAAGAAAGAAAAAGAAAGGAGGCAAAGAATGAATGAATTTTGGACAGTAGGTTCAAGTTAAAATGAAATCTATGAAGGCAGAATACAAACTAATTTTAAAGGGAATATGATTGTTCGCATGTGACACAAAAGAAGAATCCAGAAATAAAGTGTTCCAACAGCCTCAGATAATCCAGAGCCATTTTCTTTTATGAAAACAAAATCTAGATTAATAACTTCTTGGACAAGACATAGAAGATGCGATTTTTCCCATTAAAAGGCTATACATCTTTTTATATGAAAAGAATATTTAAATAATTCTGCTTGCTTTGTGTACTATAAAAACTGAATTTAATGAGAAAACAGGATCTCTTATTCTGGAATAGAATGTATAAATGGCTGACGATTCCATTTTCCATATGGAAAAAACTCAGTTACTTTTGACAGCAATTACATTTTGGGATCAGCCACCACATTACTTTCTACTGTCCAAGACATTGTTCAAAGCAGGGACAACAGCAAAAGTAATGAGCTATGACAGAAACAGGACAAATTAAGACTGAGACAGGAATGGCAGATAAGGAATCCCCCTTGGGCAGGGGAGCTCTGCATGCAAACCACCATACCACCTCCAAAATAGAGGTGAAGCAACATAATAAAGCAGAGCTCCACTATGTCTTATCTTCTATTGCCATCAGGTCCTTTACACCCATGGAATAAGTAAGTTAGCAGTTCTAGCTTGCATGGGGACTGTACTGGGTTAGAATCCAGGAGTCGCACCTAGCTCCCTAATGGACCCCTATTTCCATTGTACTCAAGCAGAAATCTCAAAAGGAAGAGAATCTGCCCCATTATCTCTTGCAGGAACAGGCCTGGTATTAATCACAATACTAGTATTTTCCTTCCCCCAAGATGGTGGCTAATAACCCACCCTAGCTGTCTATCACACAGTAGTCTTGGTTTACTGAAAATAACAGTTATTAAAATTAAGACCATTTCTTCTCTTAAGTTTCACAGCCTATGTTTGATCTTTCTTAAAGAAAATGAAAGCCATGCCCACTAACTATAAATAACCATGATTTCTAAGTTGATGGTGTGGGCTGTATGAAGCTTACCATACTTTTGGATACCTACTTGGTTGATGCACCACAATTTCATAAATGCTTCTTTTCCTTGAAGTCTAAAGTTAAGTAGTGAGTGAAATTCTTTTATTATGGAATTGGATAACATACAACAATTGAACTGATGCTACAGGGGAAGTGTAGGTGTGCCAGGACATTAGTTTATGGTGGAATTTAGCCAAGACAGAGGGACTACCATTTGCAAAATGTGCCAGGGAATCTCATGGCTACAAATATTCATTGCCTCAGTTTTGCTCCACATAAAGATGTGTTTCTTAGCACAGTGAGGGGATATTGATTCAGTAGGCAATCAGAGAGAGGACTAGTACTTGCTGGGTCATCAAAACCACTTGCTTCAACACCTGAGTTATCTAGTAAATAAGCACTGAACAGCTTAGCAGATGCTCCTCAAAGTATGCAAACATTTAATTATGAAAGCATTAAGGCAATTAACAAGTCTGATGAAAAGTACCTTTGTTCTGCATTACAGATCCTACCATCTAATGAAAATGATTGACATACACCGTTGCCAAAAACTATGCTTTACAGTGAAAATTTTATTAAAATCTCAATACCAAGTCCAGAAGAAAGAGAACCTTTTAGTTCATATTGAACTTGAGGTTAACTATGCCCATAGTGCTTTTTGCTATCAAAATTGCAGGAAGCTTTAGTTGTTCATACAGAGTATATATACACACCCCAAGTGTATAATGTATCAAGTGTTCCTGTGTAGCAGTCTTACAATTCAATAGAGAAACATTTATGAAACAGCTGAAAGATTAGGCAGTTGTACACTGCCAAAAGATTAGACTAGTAACATTCTACATTGTTCTAGGCTTTTTATTTTAAGTGTCAAGGTGATGTCAGATGTAACTACAGCCGATTTCTAAAGAATTTCAAATATTTCCAATGCTTCAAAAACATAAGTTTTAAAAACTCAGTCTGCTTTCAGACATCTCTCTTATTTTCAGATTTTTTCATCAGAGGTTTAATATTGAACTGGTCAGTTTACTTATACATCTAAGCACACAATAAAATACATCTTCCCTCATTTGTCACTGAGAACAAGTCACTTTCGTTAAAAAAACATATATACATTAATTTGTATTTGCAGAACAAAGATTATGACAATCGTTCACCACATAAATGATGAAAAAATTTATATAATATATATATATAAAAGATGGTATAATGGAAAGGAAGGGTACCTTACTATGCGACTATAGTAAGCCAAACTATGTAATTTTTCCTGCAACTGGAAATAGCGTCTGAAGTCACTGTGTTATACTGAAAAAAAACCTGTTCAAGTTGTGATCAACCCAAATTCTCAGGGGTTTTCCTAGTCTTGCCTAAAGGTGGGTAGCTGGCTGGCTCTGTAGGGAAGCATGTGATTTGGTCCTAGCAGCAGAATAAGTTTTGCTAAGAGCCAGCCTACAGTTGGGAGGGCTGAGTTGGGCCTCTCTGTTTTTGTGAGCACCCTGCTTTGTCTCTCACCATTTTGCTGTTCTTGGTATTATTCTGAATTATAAAAAAAAAAAAAAAAAAATATGTAGTGTCATATTACAGCCTTCTAACAAAAGTATTGTTAAAGGAAGTTAGCACATGTAACTCCATTTTGGGTTCTCTGTCGGCCCTTATCTGAATGCAAAGCACAGCACATACCAGAGGAAGGGAAGGGGGCCTTTGGGGGATATCTGGACTCAGAAAGGCAAAGGAAGTAAACCTTGAGAAAGTTGCTGACCAGATGACCTAATAGTCGTAACATCAGCATGCGGGCACGGGCAGGGTGCTTACAGAGAATAGGAGGGAGATAAGGGGGATGTCTTTCCATAGGCTGAAGGTTGCGGTGCACGCGGTGTGCATGCACTGATGAAAAGTATATAGTCTCTGTATAACGTGTTCAGGGTCCTTTCCTGACTAGCAGCGGGGCACCACGCTCGAGCATAATAAACCTGTTATCTCTGAAATACTCTGCAGTTTTGGGATTTTGTTCAGGTGCCTCAGCCTAGACTCAAACTGCATGTGACCTATAGGTATAATTCGCAACAGTATTTATGTTTTTAAAATTAACTTGTGGGTGTGTGCTGTGAACATAACACTTACAATCCCACCACATCTCTCCATTATATTCTATTGCTATTTTCAAATCAAATTGTAAGAGGTAAAAGTATCTCAAATTAATACTAGCTGTTAAATGGGTGCTAATTTGATCTCCGCTCTCATTCAGCCAACCAGCTACGTATATACTTTTTTTGTTAATAAAAGCATGCAAGTAATTCTATTCCTGTTCAGCAAAGCATTTAAGCACATGTTAAATAGTGATTAAAGCACATGCTTCAATTGAGCTTTGTTGAATCAGGGCCCAAATATTTTATTTAACCTATTCCGTTTAGAGAAAAGGATCCTAACACATTTTAGTGAATTAAGTCTACTTAAATTATTATTTAAATATTAAATAATTCAATATTGAGCAATGCATGAAATATATAACAAGGCAGGCAAACAGCAAATAGAAGAATATCAGGGTGAATGGAAATGAATGTTTTTGAGCTTTGTTCTCACAATTACATCATATTTAAATGTTTCTAGAGATTTATGCCATAAGAAGTATAAAAAGCTCTATTCATACCTATATTCAATAATTAAGAGTGTTCAATGTCTAAACTTTAGACCAATAGAAATCTGTTATATTACTGATGGATTCTTAACAGTATTTTGAAAACTCTTACTATAATTTGTGCATCCTCAGCCTGCTCCTGTATTGTCTGCAAAGCCTTTACCAGATCTTCATCACCTTCTGGGAGACTAAAGTCATCATCTGCTGGAACCTAAACCCAAATATAAATGAAGTCACATCAATGCATTATACTTTCTTCCAAAATATAATTAAGTTCCAACAGCACACAGTAGTTAGAAAAGAGACTTATGCAAGCCATATTAGCAGCTTAGAATAATAATCAGTTGTGTAATTATAACACTATTTGGTGCTGAAGCATACAATGTTTAAAGAAAAAAACCACTCAGAGTGGTATCCTGGCCCTATTTAAATCAGTGATAAAACTCCCCTTGACTTCTTTGGAGATGGATCAAGTGCTGAGAGATCAGGGTTCAAAGTCTAAGGCTCAGTAGAGAGATTTCACCAGGCTTAGGATGAGAGCCTGCTGTTTGACAGGGTAGATTATTTGGGGAAGAGTGGACTCACTGATAGCACAGCCCAGTACAATAGTCTCTCCTCACTAGCACCTCCTGCTAACCACTGCTTCAGTCCTATGGTGGTATCATCTTCTCAAAAGTTGATCCTCCAGGTAGGTCCCTTAGAAATCTCACCTTTTCAGAGGTGTCACTGTCTCACGTGAGCAGTATTGCACACATTCTAATTACCACCATAACATTTTCTGCTCATACTGGATTTATTTACAGTCCAATTTCTCTCACAGTAATAAATTCCCAGGCTTCACTCAGCCTTCACCAACAAAGCACACAAAATCCCAGAGACACTAACACAGCTTCTGTCCCTCCAGACTTGATCTTTTAATCCTACTAGGTTCTCCCCAGTATCCTGGTATAAAACACTCACCCCCAATACTACTTCCTTAGAAGCTCTACATCTCCTAGCCTAAGCACAAAATTAACTCTTCTCCTACAACTACCCTACAATTCCTTTTCCAAGCTAAGAAGACTCTATCCCTCACACATGTACACCCGTCTCCCCATTGTAGTTTTCACTTCCCTGCTTTCTGAGAAAACCCAGCCCCTCCTGATGTGCCTCTGATAAAAAATCAACCCTGACCCACCCTCCAGGTGCAGGAAGATGGACTAATTGAGCTCTCCAGCTCCTACTAACACTTTGTTCACCAGTGTGGAATTTACACTCCTTCACACAACTGCTGTTGAAAAAGAGATCACACACAAGCTTTAGAGGATTTTGTTTATATGAAAGATTAAGATGTTAATATACTGAAAACAATATCCAAGAAAGCAAAAATATATTATATAATAATAAACATATTTAAAAAATGAGTAAGCTGAAATTAGTTCATTATGAATAAGGTAAAATCAGCTAACCAGAGTTACTACTGACTTTTTAAAACTATTTAAATAGAAATGATGTAATAAATAAAATGTTACTAGTTCTTTTTATTAAATGAAAATATATGGTTAATATGCATATTTTAAAATATGCTTCATAAAATAGGATTTAGTTCTTTGGTGCTAAGATATAGTGACTGGTGCATTTAAATAAAAGAAGAGATGGATACTACAATACAGATTTCTCTTACGACTGTCTCCTAAGTTTTGAGATCTACTGATGAAAGACCCTATAAAAGAAAAAGGTATTATTGGCAAGATTGTTAAGTAAATTACCTCTTCGTACTGATAATCATCTTCTGAGTCTTCTGTAATGGCAACTTCTGTATGTTTTGTCAAGTTTAACACAGCTGACATATGTGGTGCTTTCCAATGAGAATTAAAACAATTTTATATGATCATTAAAAAAAAAGTTATTCATAAAGCAGTCCTCATCAGCCTCTCTCCTCTTCTATGTAAGGCCAAATTTCACATATTTAGGGCTAATTTGGGCTCTTGGATGCTCATACACAGCTCCAGTGAAAGGCATGTCTCTGCATTCAAGAACAGAATTTAGCACTTAAACTTTTCATTGCAGGATTGCACAGCATTAAAATACCACCTATTTGCTCTGCTATAACTAGAAGCCAGTTGCTGTGTTCAGTATAAACAATAGGCCAAACTCTACTTTCAAGTACACAGTCACAGTGGCTATACTGCAACAGGGGACTTTCACTATCTTTATGCCTCTGGGTGAATTTCATCCTTTTAGAAAACTAACCATTTTTTCAAGAATCAGGGGGGTAGCCATGTTAGTCTGGAACTGCAGAAGTGACAAAGAGTCCTGTGGCACCTTAAAGAGTAACTAAAGGCTAACTAACCATTTTTTATCAGCTTTAGCGATCTGGTATAGCAAATGCACATCTGTGGAGTCATGCTTTGGGGGAAAATGACAGTAAATTAAGCATTGAAGCTTCTGTGATGTTGCTTTAACAGTCCTACATCGCCTTTAGTTACCTTAGGGAAAAAATGGATTAACTGATTTTAATGGGAGGATTGAGAGGCATGTGTTTTAATAAATGCTTTACAATCTCCTTCTGGCAAAGTATCCCAGCAACAGCCCATGTGCCCATTGAGTTGGGCAGGGAGAACACAGCTGAGAAGAGCTGCACTTTGGAAAGGACTTTGAGTAGCTGTCCTGAAGAACAGGAGCTGTGACCAACCTTCCAAGAGTTTAGCACCTGTCTGGCTCCTGAGTCTCAGATCCCTACTCCCAAAGGCAAATGCTGGAGGCCTTATATCATCGTTACATTTGTTCTTTTCATGCTCTTAACTGGAAGAGGGGGAGAAGCAGGCAACAGAGTGATCTGAGGACTACTAACTGTTTCCTAGAGGGGCGGAAGAGCTAAGTGGAGGCAGCTGCTTTAGTGTTCAAACGAAGAGACAGGGAGGGAGGGAAGAGAGTTACTTCTGACCTATTGAGCAAGGACTGGGAGCAAAATGCACAACAGGGAAACCACTGTTTTTTTAAAAAACGTTGTGAGATTGGTAGGAAGCAGTAAAAGCAGAGGAAGTCTGGTGGTGGAAGAACTGAGTTGGGAGATCAGGAGTTTTGGTTGATTGAGTTTGGTAAGCAGCCTAAGAATCATTTTTTAAAAGCTAGGCACCCTATGATCAATTCACTCTTCAACCTTTCACTGTACATAAAGTGACCATGATGTTACTATATGTCTGGGGAAGATATCTTGTGAATGAGACTTTTAAAAGTGAGGTCCTCTTTGCACAGCAGGGATAGTAAGGCCCAGCTTTTTAAAAGGGAGGAGCCAATGTATGTGTTCTACTTATGTATTTGTACTTGCTCTGTAAATATGTGCCTGAATTGGATATTTGTATACCTGCTAGGGCCTCCTAAAATCCTTGGTTTATTTGGAAAATTGTCATTGTCTGTATTATATTTTATCCATATATGTGTGTTAATACAGAGAGAGAATGGCAAGCAAAGGAAAAAGTTAACTGTGTAATTGCCAAAGGTCAAGGCTTCATTAGCTGAAGCTACAAAAATCTTTTGCTGAGTTGGAATAAGCATGTAAGAAGAAGGGTTACTTTAAATTTCTTAGAGCACTGATTTTTAAATTTGTCTCAGTTATAGACATAGCAAAGGGATGCCTCCTCAGTCAGTAGTAATTTACATGTGAGGTTTAGAGGGTTTGCCCCACAAATGCTTCTGAGCTATTGATAAGTCAAAAAAGTCTTAATACACTGGAAACACTTTTCTCCCCTCTCTTCAGTAACTCAAGATCATAAAGGGATTTTGCTCCAGCTTTCAAAAAAAAAACAACCCAAAACAAACACAGCTGAGACTAGCAATAGCAAGTTTCAGCCACAGCTTTCTGAAAAGTTCTTTATGTGTGCATGAATAGAAGTTTATAATACAAATCACAATGTAACTGCTTTAATTATAGCAAAGGGTATCATAAAAGTAACATTCGAGGCAGGTATGATCTTGTCATTTGGGACTGGGACTTACAAATGTCTGAGTTCTAGTCCTGGCCCCCATTACTTTCATGTTGTGGGGCCTTGGGCAAATCAGATTAAATGTGGGGTCCTTAAAATCCCTTATCCATAGAACAGAAATAAGTTACCTACTTTGTTGGGTACAATTATGAAACCATTAATTAATTAGCGCCATAACTGAATGGTACTTTATTTAAAGTTTGCAAAGCACTCAGTACATTTTTCAGATTCTATCATGGTATAAAATATCTAATAATAAAAGGTAGGATAATGTCACTGTAATTAATTAAGCAGCCTGTCATATTGTAGCAGTAAATAGAGGTTTAAATGCTTATATGGTACAATTTAAATACAATATTGTGCATCCAGCAATTTAGCTAAAAACATTTCTCTCACTGGAAGCTTAATTGTATAATGAGACAGATTTTTGTCATTGTTTTACATATGTCTAATACTTCATTCCTTTTTCTACATATTGACAGTTCTAGTCTACAACTGTAGAATCTTTTACAATGTGGATATAAATGTTACAATGTCATATCCACCAGACATTCCAAACTAATGAAAATGCTCTTGATGATTTAGGTGCTTTCAAGAAAGTGAGTTTGCTGTTAGGTTTTTTTAAAGTATTTTCCTGACTTGATAGCCCTTATGTGCCATTATGGTCTAGACTACTGTGTTATTGCATGTGCAATAAAATTTCATGTTAAAAATCTTGAAATTATTTTTGAAAAATATTTCAGATGCACAATAATCTTTTAGACAAAAGTCATCATTCAACTACACTTCTGAGCAAGCATTGTCTACAAATTTTATTTTAAATATCTTTTATAATACAGACACTCTTATGTAGTGCCTTTTATCAGCCACAGGGCACTGAAGAATTTCTGTTTTAAGGAAATCGAAACTGAATCGCAGAGAAGTGGCTTACATAAGGTCACAAAGTGAGTCAGTCAGTACCAAGGTTGGGAACAAAACTCAAGTCTCCTGACTGCCAGCCTCTAAATATACACTACTGAAAAAGAAAACAAAAAACCTGAAACCACTAATTTATCATTTGTCTTTGCTCTTTTTATAACTGAAAAGGAGTAAAACTGATTGTTTCTAAATGTCATAACTCAGAAATAATTTTACTAAATTGCTGCACTGCAATCTAGAATTCCTATATTACTTGTATAAACTACTGAATTAAAAACAGATTTTTAGGGAATGATTGGATAATTCAGGCACTTGATGACAGAATTAGAGCCTTTCACTCTAGGTCAGTGGTTCAAATATTGCCAAATGGAGGAACGAGCAAATGTGGATTACCTTCTGATACGTATTTGGTGCCTTCTGGAAAAGGCTTGGAAAAACTTACCAGAGACATGTACAAAAAGGAATAAGAGGAAACCACTCCAGTACTTCAGTAATTGCTCACAGCTTTTCCAAGTCACAACAGAAAAGTGAAATTGTTAGGGTTCTTGTTATTATCACCTATGGATGCTAAACAACAACAGTGGATCTTGACAGCACACCGAAATGAACAAGATGCTGGACAGTCCCACCATTACTATGCAGAACCCCTAGGTGAAACTAACAAGAATCAGAACAATTTCACTTTTCTGTTTCCATATCAGAGGCGGTGGAGTCATCTGTCTGTAGATGCAGCAAGATGGCATTGCAGCAACCTACACTCAGTTGACATTGAGAAGATCTCCTTCTTAAACATGAGGGCTGGAGACACAACTGTCTTCATTCAAATAAAAAATTAATAAAATTCTGCTCTAATTTATGGCTTAGCAGGGTTCCCAGGGAAGTTCACTACTAGCCAGTGGCAAATAGGAGAGTGTTGATAAAACAAGTCAGTAATCTCAGTTTTTCCCCACCCTAATTCTGTGATTTTTGGCCTGACTCCCACTGGGCAGGTCTGTACCTGGCAAATACAGCACTATGGGCATCGAGTGAAGCTTTTATTGCAGGTGCCACTGACACACCTGGCTGAATGGGCCACAGAGAAGGTCCTTCCCCAATCCTGGACAGAGCTCAGGAGGAGGTGGCAGGGGTGGGGGCGGGAGTGGCCCTGATCCATGCAGAGAACTAGGGGACCCCAGCACTCTCCCCTCCCCACATTGCTTGAATTGGCCCTGGACTCAAAACCAGTGGTGGTGGGGGAGGGATTGCCTGATATTCAAGGAGATTTGTTCTCAGGTGAGTCAAAAATCCCCACAGAGGCCAGAGCCCTCCCCGCAAAGCGAGACCAGCCCGTCCCCCTCCCCCGAAACCTTCAACATCCCCCTGCCGTGGGTGAACCCCGCCCCGCCGAGGGAGGACCCCCGGCTCCCTCAGAACCCCGCCCCCTCCCCAGAGCAAGGAGCCCCGGGGTGAACCCTCAGCACCCCCGAACGTCCCCTGCCCCTTGTCCCCAGCGCTGCCCAGCCAGGACCGAGGAGCCACTGCGGGGGCGCGGGGAGAGGATACGCTGCAGGCAGAAGGGCCCCTCGGCTCCGGCCACCGCCGCCTCCCCCTCCATCGCCGGCTCTCCGGGTCGGCTGTTTACACTCCGCTCTCGCCGTTGCTAGGGCTCCCGGGAGAGCCTCTCGCGAGAATTAAGAGCCCGCTCGCCCCTTCCCTTCCCCGGGTTCTATCCGGGTTTCACGGCGGAGCGGAGGGGGTTAAGGCAAGAACTGGGAACGGCTGGACGCGTCCCGGTCGCCATAGCAATCGTCACTCCTCGGTTACGGAAAGGGAAAGGTCCAATGGCGCTTCAGTAGGGCGGTGCCGAGGGACTCGTTGGCCAATCGGTGTAAGGCATGGCGGGGGGGGGGGGAAGGCCCGCCTCCTGGCCCAGGCTTCCCCCACGGGACCAGAGAGAGAAGGGGGTCACATATGGTGATAGGGAGAACGGGATGTGCAGCCCCAGGCGTGAGCCCCTCCCCACGCACTCTCTGGGGGCGGGGCTTAGAGACCATATCGGGGGGAGGGGCATAAGGCAGGAGCCCCACCCCTGCCGGGTTACCTGTTGCCCCCGGGCTTGACCTGGGATCAGCGCTGCTGGCTCGGGTTAGGGCAGCACAGAGCTCTTGCAGCGTGCCAGCTGTATTGCCCTAGAAACCCCAGGAGCCGTGGTGCAGCCTTTGAGCACCATCTACTGTCACCTTCTCTAGTAACTAAGGACATGTACATCTACTAGGGCTGTCAGATGATTAAAATAATTGCTCGTGTAATTCATTGCACTGTTACTTAAATAGATGGTATTCTATTATTATTTGTGGATGTTTCCCAAATTTTCAAATATATTGATTTTAGTTTCAACACAGAATATGAAGTGTACAGCCATCACTTTGTGTTTATTTTTATTCTAAACATTTGCACCGTAAAAACAAAAGAAATAGTATTTGTCAATTCACCGAACACAAGTTTTGTAGTGCAAGCTCTTCATCATGAAAGTTGAACTTACAAATGTAGAATTATGCACAAAAAACCCCTGCATTTAAAAAATAAAACAATGTCAAATATTAGAGCCTACAAGTCCACTCAGTCCTACTTCTTGGTCAGCCAATTGTTCAGACAAACAAATTTGTTTACGTGTAAAGGAAACAATACTGCCCATTTCTTGTTTACAATGTTACCTAAAAGTGAAAACAGGCATTCACATGGCACTGTGGTAGCTGACATTGCGAGATATTTACATGCCAGATGCACTAAAGATTCATATGTCCCTTCCATTCCAGAGGATATGCGTCCATGCTGATGATGGGTTCTGCTCAAGAATGATCCAAAGCAGTGCAGACAGATGCATGTTCATTTTCATTGTGTGAGTCAGATGCCATCAGCAGAAAGCTGATTTTCTTTTTTGGTGGTTTGAGTTCTGTTGTTTCTGCATCGGAGTGTTGCTCTAAGACTTCTGAAAGCATGCTCCACATCTCGTTCCTCTCAGATTTTGGAAGGCACTTCAGGTTCTCAAACATTGGGTTGAGTGCCATAGCTATCTTTAGAAATCTCACGTTAGTACCTTCTTTGAATTTTGTCAGATCTGCAGTGAAAATGTTCTTAAAAGAATCAGCATGCTGGGTCATCATCTGAGACTGCTATAACATGAAATATATGGCAGTATGCAGCTAAAATACAGTGCAGGAGACATACAATTCTCCCCCAAGGAGTTCAGTCACAAATTTAATTATTGCATTATTTTTTAACAAGTGTATTCAGCATGGAAGCATGTCGTCTAGAATGGTGGCCAAAGCATGAAGAGACATACGAATGTTTAGCAAATCTGGCATGTAAAATCCTTGCAATGAGGGCTACAAAAGTACAATGCAGATGCCTGTTCTTATTTACAATGTCACCTGAAAGTGAGAAGTGGGCAGCATTATCTCCCATAAATGTAAATAAACTTGTGATTGGCTGAACAAGAAGTAGGACTGAGTGGACTTGTAGGCGCTAAAGTTTTACATTGTTTTGTTTGAATGCATTTATGTAACAAAAAAAAATCCACATTTGTCAGTTGCACTTTCACATTAAAGAGATTGCACTACAGCATTTGTATGAGGTGAACTGAAAAATACTATTTCTCTTATCATTTTTACAGTGAAAATATTTATAATAAAAATAAAGTGAGCGTTGTACACTTGGTATTCTGTGTTGTAATTGAAATCAATATATTTGAAAATGTAGAAAAACATCCAAAATTTAATAAATTTCTATTGGTATTCTATTTAACAGTTTGATTAACTACAATTAACTGTGATTAATTTTTTTAGATAAGCACATGAATTAATTGCAATCAATCAACAGCCCTAATATCTACACACACAGCATTCTTGTAACATCCTCTTTTTGCTGGACTGTGCCTGAATTCCAGCCATTTCTGTTTAAGTCAGAGTTTCCAATACTCTGCTAAAATAGAGTAATGTTATTTATAAAAAGGATTTTTATGAGATAATTTTAAAGTAAAACAAAGTTTGGGCCTATAGCAAAGGTTTGTTCCAACTCCAGAGATTCCTAGTCAAGAGGAAATACAATCTTGCTTACTCATCTAAAATCTAGATTTTTTTTTTCTTAAAATCCCAGCTCAGTGCAGTGATGTAATTACATGGGGCTCTCAGCTTTCATTTTAAAAACTAGTTTTTAGCCTTTATGGTTTCAGAGCAAAGTTTGATGTTGTATATCCTACAGACTCAAGAAAGGAAGGCCCAAAGAACCCTAAATGTATTTTTTTAAAAAAACAAAACAAAACATGATTTTAAAGTGAACCTCAGATTTTTGGGGTTGACTTATGGGTTTTTGAATGCTTGGGGTTGGCACTACTGAAATAGTTAATGGTTTAATTACATGTAATAAATAATATTTTGAATTTGTATTGTACTATTCATCTCAAGGAGTTTATAGATGTGCAATAATTATTACTTTCTGATAGGTAAGGTATTATACCCATTTTAAATAAACTGAGCCACTTTACCACAGATGTTCTGTGTAACTTTGGGTGAGTCATGTAACTTGTATCAGGTCTCACAGTAAGTCATTGACAGACCCAAAAATAGAGCCCATGACTTACTTTATATTAACTTGATATTTTTGGTGACCTTTCTATGTGTAAGCAGTGTCAGGAATTAGATATATTCTGACATCTGGTGGCAAATTATGGGAATTGCAGTGAGTTATGGAAAATAACTTTGGGGCTGATCAATTTGCATAGACACACCCACTGCGCCTAGCCTGAGCCCACATGGCCACTTCGGCTGATGTGGGAGCCCCAGTTTCTATGTTATTGGGGCAGGAAATATAAAGTGATGTTACCCTGATTTTGTGAATGAAGGACTATGGACATGAACTTGGCCCTTGTTATGATGGAGGGACTCGCCATCATCTAGGTAGCACTCACTGGGCAAGGCCCGTGTGTTTCAGAACACTCTAAGATCAAAAAAGGCTGGGGACAAGTATCTATACCTTTTGGTGAGGGCTTTGTCGGAGGGTCCTACAGGCCTATTGTACCCTGCCTCTCTCCCCTGTGGAATGTTAGAGTTAAATTTTACTTCTATTAGAAGCCTGGGTTCAGGCTGCTGAGCTGAAATCACTTTAGGCTTACAGGTGCACCTGCACTAAGGCTCCCCTGCTATATGCTGAAATCATCTAAGAGCTAAAAAAATCACTGAGCACTGTCTTAAGTTGGGGGGCCTGAACATAGTGCAGAGTGACTGGCACAGCAGAGCCGTCTGTGTGTTGACTAGCGGAGCTATTTGTGCTGCTGACAGAGTGACTGGCACTGCAGAGCTGTCTGTGTCAGCTAGCAGGACAGGCTAGCGGAGTGACTGGCGCTGCAGAGCGGTTCGAGTATCGGCGAGCAGAGCACTTTGTGGGATGGCCAGCAGAGTGGATTGCGGTGAGGGCTGCAGCGGAACCCCACAGAGAGGCGGCGCAGTTGGCCTCGGACCACGTAAGGTGCCTCTTGCCCTACCCTCCACTTCCACCCAGGCTGGGAGGTAAGACTCTGCCAAGTGACTTTTGAACTCTGCACTGATCAAGAACCGAGACTCTTGGGCTGTTGGACTTTTGGGACTATTGAGTGACTTTTTGGGGTTGTGGAACTCAAGAGCCAAAGGGAAGGCCACGGCCTATTTGCTGGGAGGGGGCTCCTGGTCCATGGTTTGGTTTAACCTTGTTTGTGGTGTTTCCCCAATATTATGCCACATTGGTTCTCCCTGTTATTAAAAGGCTTTTGGTACACTCAGGGTATGGTTACACTTACAAGATTATAGCGCTATTGGTTATAGCGGTCCCCTTATACAGCAATATGAATAGCGCTATTGTATGTCCACACTGAGATGCTCCAGCGTTATAGCATGGCCACATATGCGGCACTTAATACGGCATTAAGAGCAGCGCATTAGGGCATGTATCCCACAGTACACCTCTTCCTGATCTGGTGCAATGCCTTGTGGTAGGGGGGGCATCACTTGCGGGGCATTCTGTATCCTGTTTCAACTACCCATGATGCTTTTTGGCATATCCCAGCAATCCCTGTGTTTCCTTCCACCTCCGGCGCCATCTTTCAAGGGTTTCAGCAAGGCGCGCTCCGTCTTCCATTGTCGTGTGCTGCAATGAATCCAGAACTGCTGAGGAACATGCTGACGACTGTCGCCAGCACATCTCTGTGTGCAGTGGAGTTAATCCTTGACATACAGGATGACAGTGATGAGTCTGAAGACGAGATCGAAGCGGCGAATGCATTTGACACAAAGCTTCTTGTCTCATTAACGGACATGCTCACGGCTGTTGAACGCCGCTTCTGGGCACGGGAAACAAGCACTGAGTGGTGGGATCGCATCGTCATGCAAGTCTGGGATGATGAGCAGTGGCTGCAAAACTTTTGAATGAGAAAAGCCACTTTCATGGGACTGTGTGCTGAACTCGCCCCCGCCCTGCGGTGCAAGGACACCAGACCGAGAGCTGCCCTCCCGGTGGAGAAGCGGGTGGCTATCGCGATCTGGAAGCTGGCTACACCAGACAGCTACCGATCGGTGGCCAACCAGTTTGGGGTTGGAAAGTCGACCGTTGGAGTTGTGCTGATGCAAGTGTGCAGGGCCATTAATCGCATCCTGCTACGAAAAATCGTGACTCTGGATAACGTGCATGACATCGTGGCTGGCTTTGAAGAAATGGGTTTCCCTAACTGTGGAGGGGCGATAGATGGGACCCATATACCTATTCTGGCGCCCGCCCATCTAGCTGAGGAGTACGTTAACCGAAAGGGGTACTTCTCCATGGTTCTCCAGGCGCTTGTGGATCACCGTGGGCGTTTTACTGACATTAACACTGGCTGGTCTGGAAAGGTGCATGGTGTACGCATCTTCCGCAACATGGGCCTGTTCATGAAGCTGCAAGCTGGGACTTTTTTCCCCAGACCAGAGGATCCCCGTGGGGGAAGTGGAAATGCCCATAGTGATTCTTGGTGACCCTGCTTGCCCTTTAATGCCCTGGCTCATGAAACCCTACACAGGGAGCCTGGACAGCAGTCAGGAAAGGTTCAACTACAGGCTTAGCCGGTGTCGAATGACTGTGGAGTGTGCTTTTGGGCGTCTCAAGGCGCGCTGGCGCTGTCTTTACGGGAGGCTAGACTTGGCCGAGGGTAGTATCTCCGCGGTTATTTCCGCATGCTGTGCCCTACATAATCTTTGTGAGCGGAAGGGCGAAGGCTTCACTCAGGCATGGTCCTCGGAGGTTCAATGCCTGGAGGCCATATACGCCCAGCCAGAGAGCAGGGTTCTTGGAGGGGACCAGCGCAAGGCTGTTAGGGTTAGGGAAGCCTTGAGGGAGCATTTTGAGGCTGAAAGCCAGTTCTAAAGTGAGGTGCAGATGGAGGGAGAGAGCATTCTTTTAACAGGAACAGGCATTTGCTTTTCTGTAGCCTGTAATAATGTATGTACACTTAATAAAGAAACCCATTTATTAAGAAGACAATTCATTTATTGAACAGGTACTTCGGTTGCTGAAAGAAACTATTGTGATGCATGTGAGGGGGAAGCCAGGGGAGATGCAATGGGGGTGTCATGGGGTCAGTCAGAGATCGGAATATGTCCGGGTCTCTGAGTCTCCAGTGCCCTCACAGTGGCCATGTCCCCCGAACCCTATTTGTGGAGGGCCATAAGACATGTTATTAGGGGTAGACTGCAGTGGATAATGGTCCGGGGTTTGGGGGTTGTTCGGTGAAGACAGAGGGGTTGGAGGCAGCTGTGGACGGTGATAACCATTTGGCTGATGATAGTGGCCTGGAGGGTACTGAGGCAAAGAAGGGGAAGGGAATTGGGGCAAATGATAATTGGGGTGGTGGGTGCGGAGCTTCTCCTCCTGAAGGGTGACAATCCGCTGCATAGTCTGCAACTGAAGCTGCAGTAATGAGAGCAGCTTATCGGTGCTTTTCCTGCGGTGAATCGCGTTCTCCTTCCGCGCCTTCTCCCTCAACTTGCTCTCATTCTCCCTCCACCTCTGTGCAACTCGATTCTCCGTTACAGCCTGTTGCATTACTTGCTGTACAAGATCCTCTTTGCTCCTTCGTGGCCGCTTCCTCAGTCGCCTCAGCCTCTCAGCTGTTGATAAGAGCGATGGCGAAGGGGTGAAGGAGGACCCTTCTAAAATAAAAAGATACATTTCACAGTGGTTCCCTTGTAAAGAGCAGACATGCCTATGATTCCCCCGCATTCCCCGTTTGCCTGTCCCGCAGACAGCACAGATACAGCAACGGAGCCCCTGCCATGGTGAGTGTACTCCAGAGGCAAGGGAAATGATTTTTTTTCCCTGCCTAAGAAAAGCTGTGCCGGGGGAGGGGGTGGGGAGTGCCGGTACGTTGCAGGAGCCCCAGTGTCAACAGCAGGCAGGGGGAAGGATTTCTTCCCTGCCCTGAAAAGCTGTGGCGGCGGGGGGCTGGGGGGTGGAGTGCCGGGAAGTGGCAGGAGCCCTACTCTGAACACTGTTCCAACATTCTCCGTAGGTGTTTGTCCTGGAAGATATCTCGTTGCTTCGAGTCACTGAGGAACAAAGGGAAGGGATTTTAATGAGATGCGGCTTCCGCCCAGGGCCACATGCAGCTTGCCTATGTGCAGCAATGCTCCCCCCACCCATTGTAGCACAGTGGCAAGGACTAGTGACCATGACGGGGACCACGCTGGCTCTCCCGGGAAACCTGCACAGGCACATTGCAAGTGCTCTTATTGAGACCTTTGAAGAGATTACTGATGATGACTACCGCGATGTGATAGACTACATCAATGCTCTATTCCACATGTAGGCAAGCATGCAAGCATCCCTTTCCACCCCAAGCTGCCTGCCTTCCCCATAGAAAAGCAGCTTTACCTCTGCAATCCACTGCTGAGCTGGCCCCTGCAACCGCCGGACGCTGTGGCTGGCCGCCCTCCTCCTGGCTTTAGAGGAGAGCTCCTGGCTGCATGCCCCCCTGCCCTCCTCCTGGCTTGAGAAGAGTCCAGGTGGAATGCCCCCCCCCATCCCTTTCCACCCCAAGCTGCCAGCCTTCCCCATAGAAAAGCAGCTTTACCTCCGCAATCTGCTGCTGAGCTGGCCCCTGCAACCGCCGGACGCTGTGGCTGGCTGCCCTCCTGGGTTGAGAAGAGCTCCTGGCTGCATGCGTCCAGGGACTCCTCCGTGCCCTGGGTTGCTGCCGCCTTGTCCTCATCCTCCTCCTCTTCTTCATCCTCCTGGTCTTTGTCCTCCTCCTCACCCCCCACCCTCCTTCACTGGTGGGCTGGGAAGTGTCCATGGTGGTTGATGGAGTGACCATGGGATCACCACCAAGTATCGCGTGCAGCTCCTTATAAAATCTGCAAGTCACCGGGGCTGCCCCGGAGCGGCCGTTTGCCTCGCGGGCTTTGCGATACACATTCCTAAGCTCCTTTACCTTAACACGGCACTGCAGAGTGTCCCGCTCATGGCCTCTTTCTGCCAAGGCCCGTGATATCTGCCCATAGGTGTCAAAATTCCTGCGGCTAGACCGCAGCTGAGACTGAACAGCTTCTTCCCCCCAACAGCTGATGAGGTCCAGCACCTCACTATTGCTCCATGCTGGGGATCGCCTATTGCGAGGAGGCATGGCACGTGGAGTCCTGATGATCAATCAGAATGATCACCTGCAACAATTCCCTGAGACCACGCCACGCAATCAATCAGATCAATGAGAATGATCACCTGAAAGGATTCCCTGAGAGCACGCCACGCTTGGCTGGAGCAAACAGGAAGGGGATTTTCAAATTTCCCTGGAACTTTAAAGGGCGGGTCTGACGTGTGGTCACCTGAGGACAGGACAAAAGAGTTTGCAAGTGATGACCAGAGTGGCTCGAACGGGAATTATGGGACGGGCTGGAGGCCAATTAATGCGCAGTGGGTGTCCACATTCTTGCTGTAGCGCTACAGCAGCTGCGCTACAGCCCTTATTCCCCATGCGGAGGTGGATTAATAATAGCACTATAACTCAGCAGTTATAGCGCTCTTCGCACCTTGCCAGTGTGGACAGGGAGGAGGTTATAGCGCTCATGGGGGCTTTATAGCGCTATAACGTGCCAGTGTAACCATGGCCTCAGACTCTGTGCTTGCAAGAGGGGAAGTATTGTCTGTTACAGACGCCCAGAGGGGTGGTATATGGTAGTCCCAGGTCACTGGGTGGGGGCTCGAGCCGGTTTTGTATTGTGCTATTGGAGTGGAACCCCTGGATACGGAACCCAGCCCTTGTTGCTGCCAACTCTGATGGGCAGAAGGGTTACATATGCAGGTAATATGGTAATGTGTGTCAAAGAATAAAATGAGTAGAAAGAAAAGTAAACTATCAATGTGTAAGCCTTTGAGACTAGCGTTAATTATCCCTTTAGAGAAAGTAAGATCTTTTTGTAGTAGAAACAGATGCCCTGAAGCTCATGTTACACCACAGAATATCCTTGAAGAAATTAATTGTTCAAATTATCTTTCTATCGTATGCTCTTTCTCTGGAGTTTAATTAAAAATATGGGCAAAGATTTTGAGGTCATAGTATATTATATTCTTGAGATCATAGTTTATATACTCTTGAGGTGCCTGAGCTCAGGTTCCTTGGAGTCAGTGGAAGCCTTTCCATTGACGTTGTTGGGTTTTGGAATAGCCCATAGGGCCCAGTCCTAAATTTCCATAGATTTTTTTTTTAAATGGAAATTACACACAAGAGGGAACTCAGGACTGGTTTAGCAAGAACGGTTATTTGCATTCATGCACAACAAGTGCAAAATAAATCCTTAATTTTTCTTTGAAAGGGTTCAGAAAGTAGAACTGCTAGCTATCAGACTCAAAGGAGATATACTGTTTGTGCTGGCCACACCTGAGAATATCTCCAGCAGTTAAGCGTACAAAGAGAGGCTCACACAAGTTAGAGGTGGAAAAATGCATTAGATCATCAAATCCAGTCCTGCAAATGCAGGATCTAATCAGAGTGAGGACATATCACTTAGGAACCATCAGATGCTGCAAACAGAATGCTCACAGGGGGTTGGCTGTCCTTTCATTCTCCTTTTCAGAAGTTGAGAGAGCTGATCAGATTTGCATTCCACTCTCTCCAACTTGTAGTGAGACAACGGTTGGGAGATTTGACAGGAAGTGTGAGAGAATGTTAGGGGGTGCTGTATTTTCTATCACCGTAGTGAGAGTGTATTTGTAATGCCATACTTATTCTCAATTTCATGGTCTCTTGGCTAAGACAACTTACCTATAAGTAAGGGCTGGAAATTGCAGGGTCTTAGGTGTGAATTCACACTATGTTGTTGCTTGCTTCTTGTGTTGCAGCAGGGAAAGTTTTTTATTTCTTCCCTGAGGAGGAAGTGACCTGCCCAGAATATGGATGAGGCTGTTTGAGTGAAGCAGCAGCTGAAGAAATAAAAAGGTACACCATGTTCCTGAATGGAAGAATACAAAAATCGTGAGCCAGAACCCCCAAATCATGACTGGCTTCAGATTTTTTAAGTGTGAGGTTCTTTTCATTTGCCTTCAGGTTTCTGAGTTTTTAGGGTGCACTTGCTTCACACTTTCTAGCTTTTTTCATAACCAGGAGGATTAACAACTCCCCCTCCCCACCAATGAAAGCTACAATTCTCCTAGAAATTCTTGATTCCAGAAATTGGGACATTCAGAAAAACACTATAAATCATAGACATGGTGGGTGAGGGAATATCTCTTAGTGGACCAATCTCTGTGTAAGTGTGTCTCTCTCACCAGGAAAAGCTGGTTCAATAAAAGATATTCCCTCACCCACCAGGTCTCTAATATCCTGGGACAACACTGCTTCGCACTGTATACTATAAATCATGACAGTTGGCAACAGTGAGTAAGGGTGCGCATATTTAAAGGTCATAGAGAGATGTGGCTACTTTTGGTCACAAATTAATATTGCTTTTATTTTTTATCCCAGAAGGTCTCTATTTGCTGCTGCTGTAGTGCTTTCAATGCTTAGAGTACTAAAGACTAGTTTACTCATTCTTAGTGCTCTTTTACTGACAAACTGAAGCTGAACAAGCCTCGTTCCCATCTATATCCTTCTCTCCCTCGCTGGAGCGCTGCCTACTTCCTCATTCCTGCTAATTTCTTCACTCCTCCATTTTCACCACCCTCGCCTCCCATAAAACCCACCCTCCCCAATGAGCATCAGAAGAATTCCACTGCATGTGAGAGGAAAGCTTCTTGCTTCCTGCCTACCGTCATCCCCTTCACAGTTCATCCTGCCTTCCCCAAGGGATCCACTCCAGGCTCTCTTCTACACTCAGTCACCAGTGTTATCTCCCTCTACTCATTCTTGGCTTACGGGAGGGATCAGGAACTGGCAGCCATCTGGAAGAGGCTGTCATTTGAGGATGAAACTGTGTGGGAGGTAGATTATGGTAGGAGGGAAGCCAAGTGGGTTAGGATTGGGCCCTCCCAAGCGTTCTAGCCAGCTCTTTGACCAATAGATAGAATGCATCTGCAACAGACAGAGCAGCTTTGTGATGATCTAAAAATATTAAGGTGAAGTTACTATATATTGGATTATAAAACTTTCCTGTAGAATGTATTGATCTAGCTCAATGGCCCTTAAACTAAGGGATGACACGTGGGAATGTGTCAAGGGAGGCATGATCTGTGTGTGGGTGTTTTTGTTTTGATTTTAAAAGAGTTCTGGCTGTCAGCCCTGAGATGCTGTGGCTCTTGCAGAAGAGCTGAGTGCACCTGCGAGGCAGGGATAAAGGGGACACCCGCAGCCTCGCTGCTCAGGCTCTCCGCTCTAGGGTAACCAGACAGCTAATGTGAAAAATCAGGACAGGGGGTAGGGGAAATGAGAGCCTATATAAGAAGACGACCCAAAAATCAGGACTGTCCCTATAAAATTGAGGCATCTGGTCACACACACCTCTCCCTGACTCCTAATTCCTCACTTGAAGTTGGTGGAGCTCTGGCTGTTAGTCCCAGGATGGTAACAGCAGCAGTGAAGTAAGGGCAGTAAGGGGGTGCTAAGTCTGCTGTGAAAAGTGATAGATGAATATCACTTTTTATACTGGAACCTTCACTTCTGTGCTGATGTGGAGCTGATAACTGAGAGGAAATCAGGCTTGCTGTACAAAGATTAATCTGTATCCTAAGGGTTAATTAAAAAAATATTTTATTTTAAGGTTCACTCAGTGAGTGTCTGTTTGTTGTTCTTTAATTGGTGTTAATCTTAGCTATTTCCAAACAAAGAGGCTTTGCTCGGCTGTTTATGATGTGAGCTGATTAGGACACCATGCTCCTGTTACATGAATGACTTGATATCACAATAATCTTCCATCAAGACACATCACAAACCATCATGCATTTTCTGTACCAACCTGAGAACTCCCCATGCAAATATTTTGTTTTATTATTGCAATACTGAATTCCAAATACTAGTGAATGGAATTTAGAATAAAGTAGGAGACAGATTCACCCTGGTTTACAACAGCATAACTGTTGTAACTGAATCAATGATTACTTTGTCCCTGGGTAAAATCACAAACGTTGTTACTCTGTGCAATTAACACTCGAGAAATGGAAGCTTCATAGTTTCAGCAATCAGACAGCCTGACAGTTTCCCCTCCCCAAGAGAAAAGACTAACTACTTCAGCCATTCGGTACACATGCTAGAGGAGCATGGGACTCTGCTCCCATTCTCAGCAAAGGGCCTGACCCCATTTCCACTGAAGTCCATGGGAATCTTAACATTGGATTTCAATAGGCACAGAAACAAGACCAAAGTATCCACCTATACTACTTTTATAGACTGTCACTCCACCTCAGGTAAATGCCTAGAAAGGTACATCCTGTAGGTTCCATTGCAACAGACATGCAGCCATGTAGTATTCTTTCCCTCATTAACTTGTTAGTCTAAGGTGCCCCACATATTCCTCGTTTTCTTTACCAATACAGACTAACACGGCTGCTAATCTTAAACCTTAAACACATCAGTTTCCTTAACATCAAAAAACATTGAGAAAGTCACACTGCTTTCTTTTTGAAAAAGCACAAAAGAGTAGGTGGTACAGTAGACAGAGAGTATCATAGGAGTGGAAGAGCTATCATCTACATAGCCATGGCTGGAGTGTAGAACAATGGCTGGAAGTGAGGGTGAGTTGGCAGCCATTGTAGATCAAGCAACTGACATCAGTTTGTCTTTTCTGTGCATCACCATTGGACACCTGCTTGTATGACAGCATGTTGATTTTGGCTAACAATTATTCTCTGAATCATATCAAGAGAATGTGCAAGATCCAGATTCTAAAGCATGAAGAGCTTTACACAATAGGAACTGTCTAGCTCATGGTACTGTATGCATAGACATGATATAGGAAAACAATTCTCTGCAGAGAGAAATCAAAAGTGATCAGTGTACAAATATCACATCATCATGTAACTTTAATCTACAGAGTATGATACCTTTCCACCCCATGCGAACTCAGTCCTTCATGTTTTGGAACATCAGAGAATACAAAACATTTCAGACAGCATTTATTTTAAGATGGGTAAACAAGGATCTAATGAAGTCATCAGTTTTTCCCTACATATGTGAAAATTGCAAACATTACAACTTTTGTTCATGAAAAGTAACATTTTGGCATGATTTGGGAAGTCTGAGTACTTCCATTTCTGCACCTAAGAACAGCAGCTTCTAACACACTTTCTATCCAGTTATGCAAGGAGAGAGAGGGAACATTCAACCAATGCAAATATTGCAAACCTGAATTAGAATAATCATTTCTCTCGGGGGAAACATGAATACAAATCAAAAACCTGAACAATAATTTTATTTTGACAAATATAAAATTGCAGAAATTAGCAATTCATGCATCATTTCTGGAAATGATGCAACAATAAAGTTGATAGAGATACAATCAATATATTTTGCTTACTCCTTTTAACTGGTTACTTAGTGATTTGCTACATGAAGATTCCAGCACAGATTATTAAACATAACCCATATTGTTTTTTCTTCACCACTCAGTTGAGCATTGTAAGCATGCAGCAACTCACCCTGCTGGCACCTCCTGCTGGTCGTCCAGGGAATCAGCTCACTAGGCACCAGAGCACCCTCTGCAGCCTGTAGTGCTGCTTGCCCTCAGCCCCATGTCCCTCCCAGACCCCAGTACCCTCTCATCAGGGGTGCTGCACCCCTGCAGTACCCCCACAGATCTGTGTCTCCCCTCCTCAGGGGAACCCCCCACCCCCTAACCCCACCTTACTTCAGTCTAGGCAACTGCCAGTCACCACTTACCCCCGTTCACTGGGGCAGACTGCAGTATCATCGCCAGTCATCACTGGCAAGGGGGGTTGGACCAGCTGCCTCTGCCTGTCCTTGGGGCTGCCCCCTGCACCCCCAGTATCTAGTTGGCTGTAGACTAGGGCCCACAGCCTGGGGGGTTTCCAGGTCACAGCTTCTTTATCCTTCCCCCGCCTTGTTCCCAGTACCCTGCTTAGCCCCAGCAGCCAAGTCCTCCCTCTCCAAAGGCTAGAGAGAGACTACTTGCTTCCAGCCCTCTGCCCTCTTATAAGGGCCAGCTGAGCCCTAATTACATTGGCCAAAGCTGTGGTCAGCCATCCCCAGCTGTCTTTAATCTCTTCCCTGGTTCAGGCTTCTCCCAGGGCTGTTTTAAGCCCTTCTGCAGAGGAGCGGGTGGTCACCTTGCTACAAGCATATACCATTTTAGTCTTTATTCCATTTTCATACCTTTTTCTGGCTGTTGCCCTCATGACTGTGTTATGTATGTAAAATCTCTTCTTGAAAAGAAGATAGGGTTCCAGACTGAATCTTACAAAAAAAATTGTTTCCACATGAATCAGTACACCTGCCAATTTTTATATCCGTAGGCTGCATTTTACTGAATGCATTAACAGGAGCCTTGAACACCAGCCATAATTCAGTCAGTTAGTGCCAGAACATGCTTTTTTTTAATGAAGGGTTTATCATGGCTTTTTTGACTCCAATGCACTGAATGTGTGTATATGAGTGTAAATCTTTCCTCTGACAAGGACAGGTGCACCTAATAACCAATATTCTGTTCAAGGACATCCATGCTGTGTGTCTACACACTGGACTGTGAGTGGGATTTAGCCCCATATTTTTACACATTTTAAATCTGGGCATGAGAATTCAAAATATTTCAGTCCTAGCAGTAGAGTGGATTAGTTATGGTATGACTGCACAGTGGTGAACTTTATGACATTCTACTAGAACGAGTTGTTTTCCAGTTGTAGGTGGCACACAAATGTTATTTTGATGCATGATGGACTCTGACTTGGTCATATCTCTCTTTTGTCTATGCTGAGGCTGCTATTTCTGATGCTCCAAAAGCTGCAGCCTCCACATCTTCTGCTGTGGCAAGTTCAAGGGGAATTGGTCGGTTGATGTAGTCTGTATTTCCACATGCCAAACTGTGGGTAGCTCTACGTGGCCGGAAAGAATTAATGAGGGTAGGAGAGAAGAGTTTTGACTTATACAGTCACTTTTGCTTATATAAGTGTCACAGACCCATGCCCTCAACAAAACTGTTGAATTTCATTATATTTTGTGAACATCATTATATTTTACACAGCAAATGTAATGATGTATAACATCATTATATTTTACACAACAAATAACCAGTAGAGATTGTTTTTGTTTAGAGCAGGGGTGGGCAAACTTTTTGGTTCGAGGGCTACTTCAGCATTGCAAAACTGGGTGGAGGGTTGGGTAGAGAAGGACATGCCTCCTCAAAAAGCCTGGCCCCCATCCGCCCCATCCCACTTCCTTCCCCCCATCAGAATTCCTGACTCATCCAACCCCCTCTTGCTCCTTGTCCCCTAACTGCCCCCCTGGGAGCCCGCCCTGCTCCCTGTCCCCTGACTGCTCTGGCCCCTATCCACACCCCCACCCCCAGACAGGACTCCCCTGGGATTCCTACTCCTATCCAACCCTGTCCCTTCCCTGTCCCCTGACTGCACCTGGGACCCTCTTCCCCTTATCCAAACCTCTCCCCCCCACTCCCCGCCCCTTTACCATGCTGCTCAGAGCAGCAGAAGTTCACAGCCCCACCGCCCATTCTGCCAGATAGGACTGGCAGGCCAGAGCTCTGGCAGCATGGTGAGCTTAGGCTGCAGGGGAGGCGGGCTAGCAGGGGAGGGGCCAGGGCTAGCCTCCCTGGTCAGGTCTTTGTTTTTCCTCTTTATGCTATTAAATTTCTTTAACATACTATAAAGACTGATCATGGTGTCATGAGTAACCTATTGAAGAAAAAATAGCCAAACCAACACTCTTATTAGAAGTGAAAGAAAATATTTATAAATATGTTCACAGGTTACAAAAAGGAAAACCACACATTCATAATACTAAAAAACACATAGAAGAGACAATGCTGCATTTTAATATATATCCTTATTGCTGCTTAAGTAACACACACAGACAAGAATTAAGATTCCTTCAGATGACACAGCTTTTCTGTTAACTGTCTTTTCCCTCTAACTGAAATGTGGATTAGTTCTTATTTATCTCACATTAATGCCTCCATGCATCTACCCACCAGCTGAAGTACCTTCACTTTGGAACTCCCATCCACACACTGACCACTGCATTCTAGAATAATTTGGACTGGTTTTCTGTTTTTCTTTTTCTACTTCTTCTACCATATTTTAGATATTTACAGCCCAGTCCCTATGTTCCCTATCCTTGGCAATTTTAAGAGGCATATAGTTATATATGCATAAGCAAAAAAAGCCACAAAATAAAAAATGGCTGCTTAGTTTAACCATTTGAAGTTATCCTCTCTCTGCACCCAATCCTTCTCCCTCTATAATCCAAACCCCATCTAGATCCTCTCTCTTCCCTTGACATCATTTCTTTTTTTCCCTTCTCTCAACCCACATCCGGTTTTGCTTGCTGATCACCTTGACTGGAATGAACACTTCTCCCCATATACTTTCCAACCTCACTAGGATGGATTAAAATAAAAATCAAGGTTAAAAAAATGACTTTTTTTAATGTTGCAATTAAATACAGGTTTATTTTTGAAAACCTATTTTAAATGTAAAATGTTAAGGGCTGGAGTATTGTAATCTAGTAAACTCATTTGAATTTAAATACATGTAGAACATAGTTGTTGCCTGTGCTTAAAGAAAGTCAAACCACTGAACTGATGGAAGTCACTGGCTAAATAGATGGGACCAGAGTCATCTGAAGTGCTAAAACAGCTTTTGACAGCAGTAGCCTTCTCTGTAGGTATACAGAATATTTTCTTCATTTCAGTTTATTCAGGTAGGTCAGTTCAATGACTAGCTTATTCAAAGTTGAAATTCAACTGAGGATTGAAAAAGCAGGATATCTTGCTTTCCTCTTACAAAAGTAGGTGTGAGAAGATGAGATCTACTAGTTCTAAGGAGATAAGTAACAGCCAGCATGGATTTGTCAAGAACAAATTTTGTCAAACCAATCTGATAGCTTTCTTTGACACGGTAACAATTCTTGTGGATGGGAGGAAGCTGTCGATGTGGTATATCTTGGCTTTAGTAAAGCTTTTGTTATGGTCTCGCATGACCTTCTCATAAACAAACTAGGGAAATGCAATCTAGATGAAGCTACTATAAGGTGGGTGCATAACTGCTTGGAAAACCAATCCCAGAGAGTAGTTTATAAACAGTTCAGTCATGCTGGAAGAGCAAAATGAGTGGGGTCCAGCAGAGATTGGGTCTGTTCTATATCTTCATCAATGATTTAAATAATGGCATAGAGAGTACACTTCTAAAGTTTGCGGATGATACCAAACTGGGAGGGGTTACAAATGCTTTGGAAGACGTGATTATAATTCCAAATGATCTGGACAAACTGGAGAAATGGTCTGAAGTAGATAGAATGAAATTGAAATGCAAAGTACTCCACTTAGAAAGGAACAAACAGTTGCACACATAGAATCATAGGACTGGAAGGGACCTCAAGAGGTCCTCTAGTCCAGTCCCTTGCACTCATGGCAGGAGTCAGTATTATCCAGACCATCCCTGACAGATGTTTGTCTAACCTGCTCTTAAAAATCTCCAATGATGGAGATTCCACAACCCCCTCTAGGCAAATTATTTCAGTGCTTAACCACCCTGACTGTTAGGAAGTTTTTCCTAATGTCCAGCCTACACCTCCGTTGCTGCAATTTAAGCCCATTGCTTTTTGACCTATCCTCAGAGGTTAAGAAGAACAATTGTTCTCCCTCCTCCTTGTAACAACCTTTTATGTACTTGAAAACAGTTATTATGTCCCTGCTCAGTCTTCTCTTTTTCAAACTAAACAAACCCAATGTTTTCATACATGCATCATAAATGGTTTTCTAGACCTTTAATCATTTTTGTTGCTCTTCTCTGGACTTGTATAGAATACAAAATATAAAATAGGAAATGACAGTCTAGGAAGGAGTGCTGTGGAATGGGATCTGAGGGTCTTAGTGGACTACAAGCTAAATATGAATCAACAGTGTAATAGTATTGCAAAAAAAAATAGCAAACATCGTTCTGGGTTGTATTAGCAGAAGTGTTGTAAGCAAGACATGAGAAGTAATTCTTCAGCTCTACTCCATGCTGATTAGGCCTCAGTTGGAGTATTGTGTCCAGCTGCGGGTGTCACATTTCAGAAAAGATGTGGACAAATTGGATTTGTTTAATTAATCAGTCGGTGTTAAATGCAAAACATGTTATGTTAATTTTTAATACACTTTTTTCTTATATTTCCAGCACATAACATTGTTTTTATTAAATTAATTTGAATTTCCATTCAAATGGAGCTTGACACAAATAAAAAATGTAGTAAATAAGAAATGTATCATTCACCATTTCCTAGAATAATAATTATATATTATATAATAATTATTATTTGGATTCTTACTTTTGTATATGTTAAGCTCCGTATTTGTTTAAATAGGTATAGATATAAATAAAAGCACCATATTTAGTGTAAAGGCTATTATTGGAGATCAGCATGTTTTAGTGGTTACCATCCAATGAGAATCAACATTTCTTTAGGAAAATAGCTAAACAACACAAATGCAAAGCATGATTATAATCAAGCTTCTCTGCTTGCTGCTATAAATCACTGATTTACATTACTTTGATTTAAATCAATCCCTCTTGATCATGACACACCTATTCTCAGATCCCACTAGTTCCTCCACAGGGTCTTAGCAGGTCTGGCAATACCTGATAGAATGGATATTTCTTCAAAGTTTATCTGTTCTGAGGCACACTTAGAAGCACCCTAGAACGTATGGTGTGTCTCTGATCTCTGGAAAATAGATGAAAGAGTGAACCAGTCCAGAAGACATTGCTGAGCCTGCAGGGAACCAGTGGTGAGGTTTTGTGGCTTATTCATTAAGGCAGCAGGGCCAGTTGGGAGCAAAAGTGATTTTTATTAATTATTTGAGTACTTGGAGAGATTCAGGATTATTGTGTTGACTGAGGTTCAGATTGGAATGTATCTTTTATCTATTCTTAGTGCAGTGCCAGTTTGTCAGATAAGTTTTATGCTAAAAATATAAGTGATATGGGACTGGATCCTCAAATTATGTAAATCACCTTAACTCAATTGACGTCACTAAGAGCTACACAAATTTATTCCAGCTGAGCATCTGGCCAATTGTGTATAAAGGAAATCAGACTTCAGAGTGCAAAGTACGTATAGCAGTCCTCCTGCTTCTTGTTGTTAATAAATCGTAGCTTTCAGAGCAATGATTCTAAAAAATTCTACATTTGGTATCATGCATAACAATACTAAAAAGCCCTTTTCATGTAACCCTTTGATGCATCCTATTGATTATAGTTTGTGTGGGTGGATGAAACACTGTGGTTTTCGTTTTTATGTATCTCCAATGACAGCTACAATACAATATATTGCTATTGTATGCCTAAATGTCATACTGCTTTGTGGCTTCATTAGATTTTCTGTTTAAATATCAAAGTGTCACAGACAGTGGAAATCTGAAAATGTTAAAGTTTAAGCTTCTCAGCTTTGGTTTCCTATCCTTTGCAATTTACACTGTGGTCATCATTTTGGACTCTGAAGCTATTATATTCAATGGCATAATTTTGGTACAGTAAATGTTAGAGATTCAGCTTTTCTTAATCATTACCTAAGTCTTAGTAACTTGCTCTTTAACTGCACTCTACTTCTGTGGGTGTTAAACATGTTGAAAGGCTGTGCAACCAAGTCCCAAATGTTTAGATAGCATAGCAGCATATATTTGCAAACAAAACTCAAGCTACAAAAAGATACTGTTTTTCCCTGACATTTTAGAAGTGTCTGCAATTTATCACTGTTTTGTAGAAAGAATTAATTTACTGCATTTTATTTAATATATTTTGAACAAGATTTCTGTTTGTATATTGTCATAAGTCCTGTATTGCCACTGACCAGAAATTCCTGCCATGACTGCTGTCATTTCATCCTCTAATCTACAGAGGATCTCAGAGTCTCCTGAGCTATGTAATTATGAAGGCTAATTCCTGTTTGAAGGGGATTCTTCCATTCAGAAGTGATCACTTATGTCAATTTTGACCATAGATGGCTACGTAAACCTCTGTGCTTCCAAAGGGCAGAATCATATGCTCCACAGTGGCTCTAGATTTATATCCTTACAGTTCGCTCTCTGGTTCCAGGGAAACCAAACCCTAGAGGCCCCACTGGTGGGGGCATAGTAGGTTGGACAAAAACTGGAAGAACGCTGTGCAGCCAATACACACTGCTTTCACACTTACCCAAGCTAGATCTGCTTTCCCCCACCTCCACCCGCCCTCCTTCATCTCCTCGTTTCTCATGAAAGAGAGCATTTGGGCCTTTATCATACGGAGCTTCAGCCAAAACATCTGAGAGAGGATGGTCACAGACCCTACTTACACAGAAAGTCAAATTTATGATCTTTAAAACTATTTACGCAGAATTGCTTACAGACAACAATGCCTTTTGCTTATTAAGGTAGGTTCTATTCGGCAAACAAAAGGTGGGGTTGTTGGAAAGGTGGGTCAGTGTCCTTCAGACCGAGATATGTTTGGCTGGTTGAAAAATAGATGGAGTTTCTGCCACAGGTCAGTGATGTGGTCCCCATATCTCCATTGCTGTTCCAGAGGGATTCAGAGGAGCTCTTCCCAACCTCCCAGTTACCGTTGCAAGCATTGCATCAAACTCTTGGGCTAAATAAACCCCAATTCGACCATCTGACAGAGTTTGATTTCAGAACTGTCATTCAGGCAGACTTGCTCTAGGCCATGCTGCACCTTTAAATATTTTTCCCTTTTGATTGACTGCCTATCATCCAGGGGAGATGCTGTTTGTCAGTGGAGGCTCTCACTATGATCAGTGCACATGCTGATGTCTTTACCTGCAGCCCAATTCCTATCCATATTCTTCCAAGTTGGGATGCCTAGACTACAAACCAGCAATCTTTCTTTGTCGTAAAATAAAGAACAAGAGAAAAAGTATTGTACATGTCAAATACAGTATCGCCTTGATCAATCAGTCCTTCAGCCCTTATATAGATTACACTGATCACAACACATCTTCCATTCTTCCCATATCCTGGCCTTCCTTCTCCATGGGCAGCCATGTCTTTTCATGATAAAATCTTCCCATCTCTTTGGAGGTCGGCCGAGTGGTCATTTCGGTTCCCATGGGTACCAGTCAGCGACAGCTGCAGTCCATCGATTGTCAGTGAGCCTCGCTATGTGCCAGGCCCATTGCATTTTACTATGCTTGCTCTCAAAAACAACGTCCTGCATTCCACTCTGCTGTCTGAGTAAAATATAATATACTAGGCTGTATATATTATAGTATATATGACTGCAGGAAACTGAAGAATTTAAATATCATCCTCTGCCAACTGTAGAATGATTTCAGATTCTAATTAAATGCTCAGTTGAGAAAAATTGCTACCAAAAAAGTAAATGAAGCACATTGTGGGGAAAAGTACTGTATATCTTTAATAATTACTGTTGCATCTGTATTGTAAAGTATGAGAAGAGTACAGACATTGGTTATGTTGTAATTAATGCCAAGCATCTGTAGCCAAGAATTTAGCCAATGAATTTACCTTGTTATGTATGTACATACTTTTCAGGCCCAATTAAGTACTACTGAAGTTAATGGGAGTTTTGTCATCTACTTCAATGGGAGCAGGATCAATCTCATAGGCTGTCCAATTCTCATAGATCCAGCAGTTATGGAAGTCAATTATCCATAACAGTTGAATGGAAACAATCCGAAACCCCCTCAGGGACTAAATGGAACTTCTAAAATTGGAGTGTGATGTCAATGGAGAAAATTAGACTAAAAAATTACCCAGGAAACAAATATACAGAATCAGATCACCACATACTCCCTTTGTGGCATGGTGCTGAGCACCCGAATCATATGGGGGCTGGAGTGGGGGAAGAGATGGTTGTGGGTAGAGTATCCAGAAAGGTGCTTTATGCAGGATATGCTCTGTAGCCATTACTATCCCCTCTGTGACATTCCTGCATAGCTGGTGGACTGAAGAGCCCTATGGTTCTGGACAGTACTTTTTGCATATTCTGAGCCTTTGTACACTTGGGAGGTAATTGCTCTCCATGCTCCACCTCCCTCCCACAAACACAATCTGCCACAGTTCCCATCAGGTGAGGAAGAGGAGGATGATAGATCCAAGGCATGGCTTTCTGATAAATTAGTTCCTTTCCGTGGCTATTAAGACAGAAGAGAAACATAAAGATTTTCATTTTCTCTCACAGAAAACATGTTTTGATTAAAACAACAACTCCACTAATTTTTATTCCCTGACTGACCAAGTACAACTCATGGGCCACTAACCCACACTCTTAGGGATTGGCTAAGTACCTCATCAAATGTTATTCCTTCTGTAGTATAATCTCTATCTTTTTAATACCAATATAGACCTATGTGCTGTCCTTTAAAATATATATTGATTTGCATAACCAAACTGATATTTAATTATGCATATGCACATTACTTGTAAAACCAGAGATACCAATTAAGAGAACTTACATTTTTCAGATAGAATGTGTGCAACGTCATTAGTCATTTATTTCTTTTTTTAATCCCTGGAAACCAAACAAATATTTGAATAAGACCTAGCATGAGTAGCAAGTCACAGCAGGAGGAGGACTGAAGAACCAGTCACCTTTAGTTTGAACACAATAGCAGTGCTAAGTAAACCATACTGTATACCAGTCAAGATATTTGTAAATAAGAACTGAGTACAAAGGGACTAAGTACAGTTTCTTCAGGGACTTCATGGCTACACTTGTTATTATATATGCGGTCCCTAATGCTGGAAATTTAAACCACAGCTTTCCATCACTGAAGATTACAGAAAAAAACAGTTTGCCATCTTCCATGTAAATATGGTGCAAAACTACAATTGAACTCAACACAAAAAATAGATTAGAAGTAAAGCAGAAATATAACCATAAATACTCTCAAACATATATAATGGGAGATATTTTAAAGTTCCCCAAAATGAGTATGTATGAGAGTGGATGCCAATACTACACTATACTAGCATGCATCCATTTGAGATATCACTTTTAGTGTCTTATTAAGGTGTACTTGTATGTCAGAGTGATCATGTGGTTTCAAACTACACTTTTGACTCCTTCATCCCCTCTCAAACGTATCCCATAGGTGATAGGCCTGGCTTCCCTGCACCTCACGTGGTTCAGCCACTCTGGATTGGGTATCTGGGTACCAGCCACGCTGTTTCCCAATCAGCGCTGTTGTACAGAGATGAGGGTGACAATGCAGGACAGCTCCATCCTCTGAAAAATGGGATGGTTTTTCCTTTCCCTTGCCCACTTGGTGTACTCCAAGCCCTTCCCACTAAAGGGAACAGTTGCCTGAGAGATTGGCAAGATGAACATGGTACATGCTGAGAGACCTGTGTGTCTGGTAGCAGCGAGGCTTACAGTCCAGAGCCCCTGGTGTCACTCCAAGCTAGCACCTTTGGTCCTTCCTGACCCCCTTTCTTCAGTTCCAGTCACCATACTAGAGAAACTTGCTGAGTTTTTTTTTGTTCATGCTTTGGCCCACACCTGCAGGTTTCTCAGTGATCTGGCCAAGTGTAATCATTCAAACGGATATTTGGTCAGGTCATGTATGTCAAACATTCTTTACTCATTTACCAGTGGAAGATTGTCTCATGAATAATTCAGAAAAGAATAATCTTGTTCATTGGATTGATTTTTTTCAAACACCGAATCAGCCTCAGGAGACAGGCTGACCACACAATTAACAATTTGGAAACATAGTGTGTACTATTCTGGCAGAACCTCTTCTGTCGCTGTTAGAAGGAAAAGATACTTTGGGGTCCAGACCTAATCCCTTGAAAATTAATGGGAATTTTGACTTTAGATTCAGTGCTGCTTCCACTCATCACCTGCATGTTAGAATTCTCTTCCCATTCACTCTGTCACTGAGCACACATTGTTTTACTAGAATTCAGCAAATATCAGCATTTTTTTTCTTTAACAGCCACAAGGCATTGTATGAAACCAATATATTTACAAGTAGATAGATTACAAGCTTCTTGAGAAATCTGGACACAAACAGGCTTTCTAACTGGTTGCTAATGATGTTATTTTTACCTATGTCAATAACGCCTAGTAAATGCATGTCTGCTTTCACATTATATATGCATGAAATTCTATATTATCGCAATACTAGACAATTCTGGGGATCTATTCCATTACATATGCATGATGTCCCAAAAGTACTTCTAGTTGAATTAAGTAAATAGTTCTAGTTCCAATTTCAGCAATTAAGTTACACACAACACAATTGTATTAAAAATTGATTTAGAATGTTGAAGCTTAATCTTAATGGCTGACTATTACTAAGACCCAATCCTTCATTTCTTGCTGTCCCAAAATGCCATAGAAGGAATGCTTGAGGTGACCCCTAAATGTTGTATGCTAAAGGATTATTTCAATTCTTAAGTAATTTTAAATAATTTGGCTTTAGGGGAAGTGATGTCTACAATAATACACAGCATATGGTGTTAGGATATCTAGTTTCTGTTCCCACCTGTGCCACTAGCTTATTGTGGTATCCTGGGCAAGTCACTTAGAGCCACATTTTCAGAAATGTCTATCCATATGTGCTCCTGTTTTTGGAAGCCCAGCCTAAGACAGCTACATCTTTTAAATTAAAATACAGACAACCAGAATTAATGGACACTTTTGAGAATAACCTCTCTGAGCCATAACCTCACTGTATTTACACTCCCCCCTCTGCAAAATGGAGACAGAAATGCTTCTCCAACTTTGTAAGCACTGTGAGCTCTTCAAATCAAAGTATTTGAAGGAAGTGAAGTATTATGCCCTATAAAACCACTTCATTTGCTCCATACCTATACAGGATATATTACCTATTTCGTATTGCTTAATTAGTGTTAATAACCAAAGTTCAAAGTTAACGCTGACTCTAAAAATCAAGAATTGACTAATAAAGGTGGCCTTACTACTGGGGGATGACAGTAGCATGGATGGTCCAGAACCAAACTTAGTTCTGAACACTCCTAACTTTGGAGTGTAATCTTGAAACAAGAGCTGGATCCAAATTTTGATGTTGTCATCTATAAACCCAACCCAACCCCCTGCCCCGGGTCTGAACCTTGGTGTATGCACATTTGTAAATCCGGAATGTATAGCTTTGTAACTTTACAGATTTGCAGCTCGGGCCTATCTTTAGGTTATTAACCATGACCACGTTTCCTTGGCAAAACATTGATATTCTATTATTCTAAAACAGTGAGCAGTAAATAAAGCAAGTCACTCAACTCCAGAGAGGTGCACCCCTTGGAGTGGCTTGCATATACTGGTTCAGACTGCATTTTCCAGAGAACAAGAGACAAAGAAAGGCTTTTGGTATAAAAATCTGAGTTTAAACAGCTCATGGCCTTTTCATTCAGCAAACAGGCAGGACCCTTTGGTCTTAAGGAGACCTCAGTCCATGCTGAACAGTTGGAAGGGATATTGGCTACCACCCTCCCCATGTGGGAAATGGGTGACTTCTAGTATGGTTAGTAAGTGTGTAGGAACCTTTTATCATTTTGTTTTCTGTGTGTTTTTTTTTATCCTGAATAAATGTACTATGCTGAGAAACAGCTGTGTGGTAACTTATAATTGATGATGAAGACACTGTATTTGTCCTCTGAGAGAAAGCAAAGCCCAGCTATTGACCTTAAAGCAAACTTGCTTGTTGGGGATATCACTGTGAGCGGCAGGAGTGTGTGCAACCTTCAAACCACTTTGTTGGAAGGCAGTGGGACAGAGGCCTCTGCCCAAAGACAGCTGATGTCTGGAGGCCTGAAACCCCACTGGACACTCCTGGAGTGGTCCACAGTTGGGGGATACAGCTGCAGTTACCTTGACACTTCCACATATGTAGGATAGTTGCTGTTGAAGTCCATGTGTTCTCTTGGCTATAGAAACTACTTTCTGCTAGAGCCTTGTGAAGGGCATACTACCTAAAAAGGGTCGGGGGAGGGAGAAGGAAGAAGCTGAGGTCAGGCACAAACTCACCTCCAGCACTGGCCAGTAATGGAAGGGAGTATATGCAGCACCCTCTTAAGGGACCAAACAGGCATGATAGCTTTGAAACTCTATCCCTACTCAAGCTAAAAAGGATAGGTTGGCTCACAACCCTTGTTCAGTTACAGTGTCATCATCAACAGTCATTTTGTCTATATGTAGACTGCAGGATTTAGCCATATGGGTCCCTTCTAACCTTAACTTTCCTATGATTCCATGATTATCTTTTAAGAAGCAAGAGCCATAACTGGGATACTTATTATCTTGTCCAAACTGTCCTTTGTTAATTAGGCATTACTTTAAAAAATCCTCATTTGCATAAGGAATCTGTACTGCAGCTGTGTTGATTTATAAATAGCATATCAACAATTCCTCCCTGAGGGGCATGCCCGTAAGCACACTGAAATCAATGGAAAGATTCCTGTTGATTTCAATGGTCTTTAGATCAGTCCTCTGTTGAATCTTGCTGCTTCTGCCCAAGTAGAGAAAAATTATAAGGACCAAACATCATTGTAGCAATTTGTTAAAGGAGGGAGTCAAACGAATTTCCGGTGCTTCTTCCCTTTTAATTTTTGTCTTCCTTGCTGTGTGACATTGTCATTTTAGCATGTCTATCTTCTAGCAATATCAACATGTTTTTAATGTTCTACATGATCTGAAAAAGACTTATTTTAAAATGGGATTTTTCCCTCTCCCTTTTTTAATATAAAATGATTTTTGAACTGTTGAGGTTTTGTTTTGTTTTTTCTCTGGGGTATATTTTATCTTTGGAAAAGTCCGGTTAATGTTTTCCAAAGGACCTTTGTATGTACCCATTTCCTGAACAATGGGATGGAGTATGATCAAAGAGAAGCAAGTGGACGTGATTCTTATGAGTGTCAGCATGTTCAAAAGGGGATGCTGAGCATTAGCAAGAGCACCTATAATATAGACTATAAGAATGGTCATGGTGTGTCAGACCAATAATCCATCTTCTGATAGTGGCCAGTGCCAGATGCTTCTGAGAAAACGAACAGCGCAATTACTGAGTGATCGCTGTGTCATCCAGTCCTAGCTTCTGGCAGTCAGAGGTTTAGGGACATCTGAAGCATTAGTGCATTATAATGGACTAGGGGAGGACTAATGAGCAAATTGGCCTAGTAACACAGTAGGTAGAAGAAGGCCTAGGAAGGAAGTGCTGGGAAGAGAGAAGCAGGCTATCGAGTAGTCCTTTATGGTTCTGGCTTTTCTAAAGAGAACTTTCTGCTCTCCCAAGAACTGAGGAGAAACTGAAACTGTGAGTAATATGGGTCAATAAGTTGATGGGAAGAGAAAATGTAAATCAACACTCTAGTGCAGTTTAACAACAGAAGGTGTCTCAGTCTGTATAGTCAGTATACGGTATACAGGATACTGCCAGAACAGTAGATTGTGTTTATCATGAAAAAAGAAACAGAAAACAAAGGTCAACTTTCTACAATATTTCATCCAATCTACCCAAACCAAAGGGTATCAATTTCATATCAATTTCACCCCTCAGACTGCTGTAATTTCTGTGGGGGGAAAAAAAGAGTAAAAATAAATGTCAGACATTAGAAAAATGTTAGTCACATGGTCCTCTTAAGATACTCATAGTAAACCTCAGATGTTTTCCCTCTCTTTCCCCTCCCCCACCCCCACTGCTATGGAAAAAATAAGTAATGCATAAACTACAATGCACATTTAAAACTGATACTCTAAAGCAAAAGACAATTTGTGTTGGCCATTCTTGCCTCTATAAAAATGGAAGTCCTGATATAATTTGTACGTTGTGACTCTATTTCCTCACCACCACCAATACTGCAATGTCACAGTAGGTCTCGGAGTAGAGTTAGTGGTGCAAGTTGGGGTCATATGGTAGAGAGGTTTCTCAGATACAGTTCCCCAATAAAGAGCTGGTTTTAATAATCAAAGCGCCCATGTGCCTAATGCAATTTTCTTGAAAATTGGTCCTCTGCAACAGGGGCTGTGATATATTTTAGGAAAGCAGGAGGAGAACATCCACTGCATTGAATGGGTCAGTTCACACCTCTGAGATATTGTGTCAGGGGTATTCCCTGGGACGGGATCTCCATGAGAGACTCATCTGAGAGCATCCCATTGTATTGAATGGGCCACTTCATTCCTCTGCAATCCTCCTGTGTTGCAAGGGGTTGTGCAGAACCTTTTTCCTCTACACTAGTCCCTGGGGATCCCCTCCACCTTGCTGCTTAGATGTGCTCCTTTCAGCCATCAGTTACCACCTTCCTTCCACTCCATGGCCATTGCAACTGTAGTAGGGTCATGGAGAAGCCAGGAGAATGGCACAGGCGGCAGTTGAGTAGCCTCATTTTGCCTCCACTTAGGTATCCCAAGTCATGTCCCTTTCACTACCACCCCTTCCTCCAAAATCAAGGGAAATTCACTACCCAAAAACCTTTGCCCTGATACCTTCTCTTGGCCCTCTTTGACTCATGCCTCTGACAGACATCTTCGCACTCTATCCTGCCAGGTGATAGGAGCGTTGTGGGAACACACCACCCAGGAATAGCAAGAAACTCTCCGGCTGGGTCCTCCTTAAGACAAAGTTATATTTAGGGTAAATTTAAACACCAGCTGGCTACACCTGGCTTATACTTGACCACTTCATCGGCTCTGCAGAAGCTACCTTTAGGCATGTCTGTGCTCTAGTGGCACACTTACAGCTCTGCATCTGTGCCGCTGTAGTGCCATAGTATAGATGCTTCCTACATCCACAGAAGGGGGTTTTCCATCAGTCTACCTCTCCAAGAGGCAATAGCTAGGTCGATGGAAGAATCCTTCTGTCAACCCCAGTTTAGATCTGGATAGGTCAGGTTGACCTAACTACAGTGCTTGGGGCATGCAATTTTTCACACCGCTGAGCAACTAACGGGGTCAAGCTACATTTTAGGTGCAGACCAGAGCCTGAAGTTGCCTGATACTCCCACTAAAATGTTGTCTGCACTCTCCCCAGCCCTGAACTGTGCTGTCTTGAGTGGTACTAGACAGCTATGCATTCCCGCAGCTACAATAGACTACTGCGCTCTTCTACGTGCACAAGAGACATAACTCAACACAGTACTGAGGGGTTCCTGATTCTCTGGGGTGCAGACACACCTCTCCTCATATTGCAGTGTGAGCTGTGGCAACTTCCTACAGTTAATCCCTACCCCAGCCAATACAGCTGTCTATAACATGGTGAAAGGCATTTGGAGTACATGGAAACAAATGACAGTACACAATTCTATGGAATATATCACTCCCCATAAAATGGTTCATTTACATAATCCTTCTTTGTGACTGTCTTATCATAGGGCAGCCCTGCTTGAAACAGACCTAAAATATGTCCCCAGTGACTCTTGCCAGCTATAGTGGGCAGAGTTAAGGTTGTGGCATGGTGTGCACCATAACTCTGTGTTGTTAAAACTTTTGGATAGAGAATTAATTATATACAGTGATCATTAAAGAAGAATAGGAAGAGAGAATATCAGTTTTAGTATTGAAAAACATCAGGAGACAAAACAATGATTTCTTATTTATTCTTCTCAAAGGCGAATGGCATTTGAAAAGTCATGAAAGAGGAGCCTTAAGGATATTTTGACAGCATATAATTAACTAAAGAATTTCAGAGGGCCATCTCTACAGATCATAAATGCTTTAGGTAACATTTCTAATGGCTTTTTTGTATTCATGTGCTGTAGATAAAATAAAATGCTATAGTAGATTATTTAAACTACTTTTTCAGTGTCCCCTGTATCGCTGAATTGGTTCCAAGATTTTTGTTTCTTGAACTAAAATTTCTCACACAGCATAATTTGCAAAAGGTTTTTAAACAGTTTTCCTCCTCCTGTTAGGAAAATGACAATGGTGACATCTACTGTTCAAAGAAAAAGAACTACTTAAATAAGTACTAACCTCCAATGACATATCCTTTGTACTTAAGTTATTAACAATTGTATGCAACATAACAATCTGCAAACAAACATGTAATAGTAATAAATTAAAGGCTTTAACTAATGCTGTGATATTTTAGTCCTAGTGAATTTTAGGTGCAAACATATTTATGGAAGGTTCTACTCAGCTAATCTAATATGTTACTATAACAAAGATACATTCAAATTGTACACATTCAGTACAGGTGGACATTTTCTTTCTCTTGGGAGATCTCTAAGGATACTTAAATACTAATTTTCCTTCTAGATTTTAGGTTTTTTTCTGATTAGGTTTTAAACTGCTCCTTTCATCCAATTAGTACTAAAATCTTGCTTCTCATGTCAAGAGACTTGATGTGCAGATAGGAAATATGTTTTATTTCCTGAAGCTGAAAAGGAAGAAACTGATGCAACTCACTCCCCACCCCCAAAAAGATTGCAGATGAAGATTATAAATGTAAAGCAGCAGACCAAAGAGAACACAAGGAGGGAATGGCAAATAACAGCATTGGTAGAGCAAATGGGTATGTATGCATTGCAGAGGTTAAAGAACATGCGACATTTTAATGCCACCCACAATACTGAGCATATCCTTTTAGTTATTTCTTCCATTTCAGTCCTCAAAGTTTTCTTCCAAATAACAACACTAACCATAAATCTGTGCATTTTCCATTTGATGATCAAAAAAAATTGGCAGAGTTTGTATGTGATGAACACATAATTCTGTCACCCACCGTCCTTTTATTCTTTGCTTTCTGGGCTTGGGATGTTTTTATTTTTATTGCTGGAGGGTAGAAGGGATGAAAATGTATTGTGCAAATTGTCTTATTGATAGTTAATTGCTTTTTGCGATGCCATATTGAAGCTATGAGCAATTTATTTATTAACTGGCAGAATCAGTTATTTTCAGTAGTATTTCTCAGAAATTGATGTCAAATTGTACATCAAAGAAAGGCAGTTAACATGCTGAGATGGGAAGACAATTTTTCCCTTCCAACTCAACCTATATCCCTATGAAAAGTTTTGGGTCTAGTTTTCCTCTCATGCACAACTATGGAAATTGGGAGTAACTTTATTGTATCCAGACATAAAGTGATGATTCAATGATCAGAAGGATCATGTATTTATCATGTGTATTTAATATTTTAAAGAAACAATGAGGTAAGGACTAAATTGTTAGTTTAACTCATAGTCCGGGCTGGAGGAAGATGGTAGTGAGCCACACTAAAGCTCCAGAGGCAATTCTAGCAAATACAGGCCAGCGAGTCTAACTTCAGTACTGGGCAAACTGGTAGAAACCATAGTAAAGAACAGAATTCATACACATTGATAAACATGATTTGTTGGACAAGAGTCAACATAGCTCTTGTAAGAGGTAGTCACTACTCTATTAGAATTCTCTGAGGTCAACAACAAGCATGTGGATAAGGGTGATGCAGTCAATATAGTTGAAATCCAAAAACTCTTAATGAAATTAGTCATGGGATAACAAGGAAGGTGGTCTTCTCATGGACCACTAACTGGTTAAAAGAGAGGAGACAAAGGGTAGGATAAATGGTCAGTTTTCACAATGGAGAGAGGTGAAGATCTGGAAAAGGGAGCAAACAGGAGGTGGCAAAGTTTGCAGATGATACAAAATTACTCAAGATAGTGAAGTCCAAAGCTGACTGTGAAGAGTTGTAGGGCGACCTCACAAAACCAGGTGAGTGGGCACCAAAATGGCAGATGAAATTGAAATTGGGGCAGGGGTGGGGGAAATCCCAACTACCCATATGTAATGATGGAGTCTAAATTAGCTGTTACCACTCAAGAACGAGATCTTGGAGTCATTGTGGATAGTTCTCTAAAAACTTCTATACAATGCACAGCAACAATCAAAAAGGCTAATAACATGTTAGGAAAAAGAGAGAAAATATCACAATGAAACTACATGAATCTATGGGGCTCCTATCCTTGAATACAGTGTCCTGTTCTGGTTACCCCATCTCAAAAAGGATACAGTGTAACTGGAAAAGGGTACAGAAGAGCGCAACAAGGATGATCAAGGGTATGGAACTGTTCCATACAAGGAGAGACTATAAAGATTAGGGATTTTCAGTTTAGAAAATAGATGACAGGTGGATATGATAATGGTCTAAAAAAATCATGAATTTGTTGGAAAAATGAATTCAGAAATGTTATTTACTCTTTCCTACAATATAAAAATCAGGCCTCACCTGATTAATTTAATAGGCAACTGGCTTAATACAAACAAGACTAAGTACTTCTTCATCCAGTGCACAACTGACCTGTGGAACTCTTTGCTGTGGGATGTTGTAAAGACCAAAACTATAACTGGATGCAAAAAATAATTAGATAAATTCACGGAGGATAGGTCCATCGATGGCTATTAGCCAAGATGGTTAGGGAGGCAACCTCATGCCTGGGGCAAACCTAAACCTCTGACTGCCAGAAGTTAGTAACAGAAGACTGAGGTGAATCTTCCCACAATTGCCTTGTTCTGCACACTTCCCCTGAAGTGCTGGTGCTGGTCACTACTGGAGACAGGATACAGAACTTGAGTGACCATTGGTCTAACCCAGTATGGCTGTTCTTATGTTCTTAAAGTGGGAACCTCAGGAGAAATTCTAGTTGACACAGCACTATTATTAATTTGTATTGCAATATAGCCTAGAGGCCCCAACACCATTGTGCCAGCCATTGTACAAACATAGTAGAGACAGTCCCTGCCCCAGAGAGCTTACAGTCTATGTGTAAGCTGAGGCAGCAGCAGCTCCACCAGCCTTCAAAAAGCAGCAAGCAGTATAGCTGACTGACTTTGCTGTTTGCTATAGAAGCCATCCACAGTCTAGCCCTCCAGTTACCATCACAATACTATTGGGATAACGAACTAATTCTAGCTATCATACATACATGAACTTGTCCATCGCTGTCTGAACACTAGTGTATATAGGATCCATTCATCTCCTCTGCATTTGTGGGTGAGGTGGACCCCGACACGATGGATCCTGGAAGTGTGGGGAGTTCCTGCTTTGTGTTTTCATCGGTCCTACTACAAGAGCCTGAAGGAGCTTCTCTGTGGAGATTCACAGATGTGGGGCTCTGTGGAGTTTTGAGGGCAGGGCCTGTCTACACCATTCACACTTCTAGTGTCAGGAAACTCCAATGGAAACTACACCTGAGTTAACGATGCCAGGTGTTGCGCGTGCAGCTCCCTCAGTGGAAACGCTTAGCTCAGGAATAGGGTGGCTGTCTTCTCTCCCCTAAGAGCATGACTCTTAAAGGGAGATAGAAGGAGCAGAGAGACAGCATAGAGGACTCAATCTTCTGTGGGACCAGGGATCTCCAGATTTCATCAGAGTGGAAGGCTGCATGGCCCTGCCTCAGACTCCTCCCTTTTGGGGCATTTTAGAAGGAAGTTTCTTGGTACCTCTCCTCCCTTCCCCTGGATATTTCCATGGCAGTAGAATTTGGATTTCAAATACCAACAGAGAAAGAGCAAGCCCTTAGTCTGCCCACAATAACGTTCATATAGGAGCAATTAGGTTGGCATGGGAAGCTAAATAGTCTGGGTACTTAAGTGTCCCACAGCAGGAAACAGATGTGCTACTAGTGCTATAGCAGGAAATAAGATAACTAGTGTGATCATAAATCATTGCAACAGATAAGGCTTGATCTGAAGGGAAGCCCTGCTCCTCGGATCATAATATTAAAATAAAAGCAATAGTTGAATAAGTACAGTCCAGGAAGAAAGATAGAGACAGGTAGATTTCTGACCCCAATCCCCATATTTTAACAAATATCACTCAAACTCTCATCACACACCACCATATCTTTAAAAAGCTGACAGATTGCTATGGGAGAATGACTACATGAGGAAAATATTGGTACAGATCCTGAGCTGCTGAAAGTCAGGGTAACTCTTCCGAATTCAGTGGTGCTCCTACAATCTATAGAGGGGCTTTCCAATTTCACTGACATTTGGTAAAGAGACAGATATTTCAAGGCAATGATATAATCCCCCTATAGTTTTTAGTGTGTGAGGTAATGAACATCTTTAGTGCTTAAAGATGCTGTGCAAACCTGCAGGGCATGTGTGAATGCCAAGATTTTTATGAAAAGGGTGGTTTTACTGCCAACAGGCTTTAAAAAAAAATCCCTGCAGTTTATATTAATAAGACTGGATGTTATTGCATGTCAGAAGTTGCTGTGATTTATAAAGTACTTCCTACCCAGTGTGTACTGAAAACTCTTGGCTCTCGGTTCCAGTAACTAACAGCAGATGATAATAGCTTTACCTCCAATAGCCAACTTGACCTGGAACAGTCTATCATTTCTGGTGATTTTAGCACTGCATTCAGCTTTCACTGTTGCTTAGGATAGCTTTGACATTTTTTTCCAGTTTGGACCCCCCAAAAAGTAATTCTTGCGTCATCGTTGTAGAACAGTGCAATGTTTTGTAACGTTTTACATAAGAGTTGGTTTGTAGATTCAACCTGTTGTTCTCTTTTCTAGAATTTAACACACATCTTGAGGAAAAATACAAAAAACATAGCAAAAGAGAAGGGAGGGGAAAGCAGAGAAGGAGGGATGAAGAGTTTGAAATAAAAGTGTAGACTATGTTGCATGGGCCAGAACTAGTGCACTCATTCTAACTATGCTTCACATCAAAACAGGTCATAGTGCTACGAAAGAGTGTTAGTGAAAAAGGAAAGAATGTGATTGGTTGGGAGCACTGCCCCTCATTCTAGCACACCTTTCACATTCCAAACAAGGTCATGTTTTAGATGGCTGTATACATTGGATCAGATCTCCATCATACTGTGGAACCTTTGCGCCAATCTCTTTGGTCAAATAGGCTGTATATCCAAAGGATCTGATCAACCAAGGATTCCCCTGATGTGGAAGAGACTGTAGGGGAAATAGGGCTGCTGAAGTTTCTCCTTTGTCACTATTATTCCCTGGCCCTGTCTGCAAGAGTGTGGCTAGAGTTGCTACATCTCAGCAAACCCTGGCTGCTAGTATGGCCTCTTGGTGCCAAGGGCATAACTTGTGGTAGCCCTAAATGCAAAAGTAGAGGTCTGCTGCTCTGGGCTCTACCAACTGAGCCAGAAGATGGACAGGATTTGGATAGTGGTCACTGGGCAACAAGAGGAACCCACATCTTCCCAGGAAACAAAGGTCAGAATGCCCATGCTACTAGGATGGGTCAAGGCAGTCTTTCACATCATTCCCATTGCAGGAGAAGTGTTTCCAAAAAGGAATGAACACCAGATAAGGGGCCACTGCAGCTAGGGTGACCAGATAACAAGTGTAAAAAATGGGGATAGAGAGTGGGGGGTAATAGGTACCTATGTAAGAAAAAGCCCCACATATCTGGACTGTCCCTATAACACTGGGACATCTGGTCACCCTAACTGCAATATTCTTTGTCTGAAACAGGGTATATGACCAATAAAATGGGAACATGCTTCAGGAAACACTTATTATCTGCATACATCACACTGAACCTGGGCACATAGGCACCCGCAGCATGGTAAATTCTAGACTGTTGCGCATGTGGAACACTAAATAAGGGAAAGATAGGATCTGAAGGACACTCTCCTCTTGTTACTGCCACATCCAGAGAACAACACCACCTAAGGTGCTACCTGCAGACAATGCTACTCAGCATTCCCCTGCCCACCAGAAATCATTCCACACCACATTCAATGAGTCACCAAGCAAATTTGTTCTCAGGGTGTTTTAAAAGAATTGTGCCCACATCACAGCAGAAGTAAAGGAGGGGATGAGGGAAGCCATGGATCAGGCAAGGAGGACGGCCTGACTAGTGATCTGAAAGATAAAAAGATATAACAAGATCCAATGACTGGAAGTTGAAGCTAAACAAATTCAGACTCGAAATAAGGAGTACAATTTTTAACAGGGAGGGGAATTAACCACTGAAAAGATTTAGCAGGGGATCACGATGGATTCTCCATCACAGGCAACTTTTAAGATTGGATTTTTTTTAAAGATATGCTCTAGTTCAAATGGAATTATTTTTGTGGAAGTCCTATGCCCTGTGTATGGAGGAGATCAGACTAGATTATCACAATGGTCCCTTCTGGCCTTTTGAATCTATGACTCTCCTCGCCACACAGATGTATCAGAAATTTGCTTATTTCAGCAGCAAGAACAGGTGATGCAGCCCCATGCAGAAACACAGAACTCAGACCCCTTTGTCTTCTCCTGACTTTGTTTTGGCTGCCCAGTTGCCTACACTGCATCTCATCCATAGCCTACCCAACATCTCCTCCTGCAACACTTTACACTGTGTCTAGTGGGGACATTTTTTAGACATACAGGAATTCCCATGTGTGTCACGCAAAAGAATAAATGGACAGAAATCTGACATTAGGAATCATAACATTCATAAACCAGTAGGAGAACACTTCAACCTCCCTGGATATTCTATTAAAGACTTGAAGGTGTCAATTTTAAAACAGAAAAACTTGCAAAACAGACTCCAACGAGAAGCTGATGAACTGGAATTGATTTGCAAATTGGACACTATCAACCAAGGGTTAAATAGGGCCATTGAATAGCTTTGTCATTATACTAATTGAATGCATTTTCCTAGTTAAGTCTCTTTTACAGATTCTTATCAACTGTTAGATCCACTAAATTTCCACTACAAAAGGGTTTTTTTTCTCCTGCTGATAATGGTCCATCCAAATTAAACAGCCTCTTAGAACTAGTATGGTAATTTACAAAAAATATTTTGCTTTCTGTGTGTATAAATGCATCTTACTTCTGCTTGTTCCATTCTATGCATCCAATGAAGTGGGCTATAGCCCACAAAAGCTTATGCTGAAATAAACTGGTTAGTCTCTAAGGTGCTACAAGTATTCCTTGCTTTCTTTACAGATATAGACTAACATGGCTGCTATACTTAAATTCATCCATTGGGAATGTGAGATAGCAAAGCTGGGTAGCTCAAGGCTGGAATAGAAATATGGTAGACACTCTTCTACAGAACTACTGTAGCAACCACAGGAGCCAAATATTGTTGGGGGGTCTAGAGTAATTTAAAGCAAGCCTTCCTCTAAAACATGAACAAGGGATGACCACAGATGCTTATTGGAGATGTAATTGCCCTTGTCAGTAAAGCTCATCCATATAAAAACATATGTGCTGCTTTTCAGCATTAAAGTACATATTTCAAGAGACTGTTTGAAATCTGAATCTCTGTAGTGTCAAATTAGAGAAGTCTGGCCTCATTTTAACTACACTAGTCAGTTACTGCGTATCTATTGTAGTGTGCAGAGCAATGAGGATCACACTACTTTCCTAAGCAAAGGAGACAACGTTGTGAAATTCAGTGTGCAACCGTGAGCCCTATAGAAATGTCAGCATTTGACGTGACTTAATGCATCCTTAGTGCGGCAAATGGAAGTCCTTACAGCGACTTCAACAGGCTTTTTTGATCAGGCCCCTACATAAGAATGTAATTGTGGAATAACTAAATGACAATTTTGTAGCAGCTCAGCAAATGTTGCTTTTTAAATAGCTTCCTCTGTATTATTAATAGAAAGGCTTACATACATAAAAGTAAGCAGCCTGGTTCTCTGTCGTCCTTCATCGTTAGTCATTTACAACAGCAGAAGCAAGTATGACACTACCAGATCGCTACATTCATTCTGCACTGGTACAAGTAGCTGAACAAGACCCAAAAGGAGTAAGTGATTTCCTGTGTGCATTTTGGCATGGTGTGTCAGGAAGACAGGGAGCAGTCAGACCCATGTGCTGCAAAGAATGGATGTGTTTAATGTTGGGAGTGGGCATAGAAAGAAGAGCCTTTGAAGTATGAATTGAAAAATAATGGGTTGGGCATGGAAATAGAGGGGGGGATTATCCTGACAAGTGGAACAGGTTGGGTGAAAAGAGGGAGGGGAATTGTTTTTTTTAAAGCTATACTATCAACTTTAACTCAACACCTGCCCACGTCTCTCCTTGCTGCCTGTTCAGATTTAAAAATATTCGTTTCTCAGATTTCTAAGAAATTGACGTGTACTCTAGTGAGTCATGTGAGTAGATGAGTGTGTGATTTATGCCATAATGGAGTTGCTAGGAAAGTTATTAACTGGGCAGAATGATTAACAGGATCCAAGGATACCCTGCACTTTCATGAGCAGAGGTCAACTGAATCAAGTTGAGTAGGCGACAAGGGAGTAATTCCACCTCAGAATCATATTCCTCCTTTCTGCCCCCATCCTAATTCTCCTGCAGTTTGCGCTTAGAAAGGCAACAAGACCGGGAGGGGGCAAGCAGCTCTCCAAGGCATTGTCCTCCTCCTGTACCCTGTGGAAAATTTCAGGCCTAGTTAATAATAACCATGTCAGCATTGTGTTACGTAACCTCTGCCGCATTGACAGCACTTGGAAGCAATGGTTGACATGGGATAGAGTTAGATATGCAGAAGAGCTTGGAGTCAGTATAGCAAAGCATTGACTTAGCATAGATAATCCAGCTCTATGGCAACATCTCTGACATTCAGGGGTTTATAGCCCCCACAACACAGACTGAAGACGAAACTCCACAAGTACAAACTTTTGGGGCTTCTTTTTTTCCTAGAGCTGAAGAGTGTGCCTGAGGGATCACTGGAACTTAAATTAGGGCCAAGCACCCCCTTATGTTAGCTTTTCCCCATGAGATGGGAGACTTTGTGGGCATTTACTCAGTTTCATTAAGCGTCTTCTGTTGAGGTGAGCAGGGGCAGAAGGAATAGACAAGAATGGTCTCCGTGCAGAGAGGCTGCCACCTAGCCCATAGTGGCACATGACTGACAGGAGCTATGTTCCCTTGTACTCCTCCAGTGTCCTCTTCCCTCCGTGCACCTGAGGGGAACAGGTAAATGAATGTTGACAGTGACAGTGCTTTCCCAGGGGGTAGGTGGGAAATGGGGAACAGCTACTGTAGGTACTAGCCAACCCTGCCTGCTGTCTCTCCACCTCTTCCTTTTATCTCTGGTCAAGAATGTGGAAGCTCAGGAAGGATTTAATAATGTCAAATAAATCTTAAGGTTTTCTAGGTGTACACACCCAAAAGCCTCAGAGCACTTTAACAAACGCAGCATTTCCAGCTCCCACAGCTTCTGCTGTTTGGTGGTTTCTGTAATTACATGACTCCAGGAGCTGAGGTTTTATGAAGAATCTCAGCATTCATTTAAAAAAAAAGAAGTTTAAGAGGAAAGCTCAAAAACCTAACCTTAGAAAGATAACCCAAATTTTAGTGTGTGTGTGAAATCTCCATGATTTTTATGCTAATCTAATGTAGTGTGAACGCGTGGGTTCAGCAACAGTGGAAACAACAGAATTATATGGCTAAAGTCCTTAAACCTCTGCCCCACAGATCCCCCCAAAAGAAACTGATCCTACAGTTGGCTCCTATGTAGACTCTTACACTCTTGAGGATCCTACTCAGCTCTCCTTGTACCCTTTGCACTAAGGTTGACAAAGTTTCCAAGTAATAAACACATCAGCCCCATTTGCAGTTCTTACTCAGACAAGACTCCCTTTCAGAATCAGTGGAAGTTTTGCTTTTCAGTGAAATTGGAGCGTCAGTTAAAATTGTCTATCAGAACTCCAGGGTCAACTGCCCAATCTATTGTTTTTCTAATATGAAAAATAGGAGCATGTGTGTATGGTATCGAACAACACCTTGCTACCAGATCAATACTGCACATCAGTACTGCCTAATGAATCTGGCCCACTTATACCATATATGAAAGAATATACTCTTAGAAATCCCTGAGTCATTATTCAATAAGCAGCTTAGATCTTGTTCAGTGTAAACCTAGTGCATGGTGCTATTCTAGTCTACATTGGTTTTTATACCACGTTCATCACCACAGCATCTGAGCCTCAGTGCTTGTTTCCTTCATGCATATTTTTATCCACTCTCTTACCTAGAATTGCAGTACTGCCCAACACAAGTATTCACAAGTCAGGTCCTCCCAAAATCATGACATTTTAAAAAATAAGTTTTGGGGTTATTGTTCTTCTGGTGGGTCACATTTTCAAACTTTTCCATCTACCATGAGGGCCAAAAACTTACTTTCCCTCCTGCACACTCAAATAAAAGCTGATCCATAACTCAAGGGCTACGGTTTGAAGAGAAACACCAAATATCAAAAGACTGGCCCTAAAATCACAAGAGCTGGCAACACTAACACATACAAGAATAGATATAAAACCAAGACCAAAAAGAGCTTATTGCTGATAAAGGAAGTATTTCTTTCTAAACCACCTATATCCGCATTACTATTGCAGAAGCAGCATGGACTGGATGATAGGGCACTAAGCAGCTCTGGGAGGTACTGGGTTCTATTCCTACCTTTGCTACCTAACTGCCATGTAACTTTGCACAAGTCACTTTACTTCTGTTTCCCTTCCATCTGTCTGTCTTGCCTATTTAGACTGTAAACTCTTCAGAGCGGGGACTACTTCCTACCATGAGTTTGTAGAGTACTTTCCACAGTGGGGCCAAAATCTTAGCTGGGACCTCTAGATGCTCCTGTAATTATTATTATTTTATTATAATTTTGTACCAGAAGTATTCTATTTGCAATATTGGATTAGCCACTTCCTTGATCATTTTCACAAATATGCAGTTTGTCCTACCTGCCCAGATTTCATGAGTAGGGCAGTTACCTTCCCCCACAGCTGGATGATATTCCAGTCCAGTTATAGTCAGGTAGAAAGTCACATGGATCCTAAACAAAGTCATAAATCTTCTGAAATTCCACGCTTGGTTGATCATCTATGGGGAGAGTTAGCTCAGAGCACTTGGAATATTTGGCATGCCCTCTGAGCGCTGAGCACCGAAGGGCTCTATGATAAAGAAGATTTATCAGGATGACAACAAATAAATTTGGTTTGCTGGCCAGACATACATAGCTCAGGGCTGTACATAGTCAGTGGCTATCAACTTCATTAGTGGTATTATGGTAGAGCTGGGGGACACCAGTTCAAATGAGTGCCCCATTGTGCTAGTTATGGTACCATACACATACTAAGGGAGTTTCTGCTAATGCAGGGGTCTCCAAACTTTATGAGATGGGGGCCATATTAGATTTTTGAAGGGGCTTCACGGGCCGAAGCGACTGTGAAAAAATTCAGTATATGCAAATATATGCAAAATTCCCCCCTTTACTCCTTTGATTGCTGCCGCGGGGACACTTGCCCCTCCGGACATGGGACCGCTGGCAGCAGCTTGTGCGGGGTGGGGAGGGGGAGGGGGGCAGTGGCAGCTTCTCTATGTGCTTGCTCAGCTGGAGAGCTGGACAAATCAAAGCCATGGGCCAGATCCGGCCCCCGGGTCGTAGTTTGAAGACCCCTGTGCTAATGGACAAGAGGGATAAAGAGTGGGAGGAGAAACAGAGGTGAAGTTTATTGCCCAGCGTCAAGCAATGGCTCAGGAGGAGAGCAGGGAATTGAAACCAGTTTTCCTGACTTTTAGGCCAGTGCCCTATTCACTGGATCACACTATTTCTCAGCGCTATGTTCCACTCAAGCCCCGAGTCAAACATTATATTAGGCCAGTAAAAATTGTGATGGAGAACTTCAAATTTTACCCAGCCTACTTCATCTCTTATTGAAGAGACCTCAAGAGGTGATCAAATCCAGCCCTGCACTGAGGCAGGACCAAATAAACTGAGACCACCCTGGCAAGAGTTCGTCCAGTCTGTTCTTAAGAAACTCCCATGGAGGGGAAAGGGGGTTTCTCACAACCTCCTTTGGAAACCAATTCCAGAGCTTAACTACCCTTATAGTTAGAAAGTTTTAATCTCCCTTGTTGCAGATTAAGCCCATTACTTCTTGTCCTACCTGCAGTGGTCATGGAGACTAATGGATCATGGTCCTCTTTATAAAAGCCCTTAATGTATTGGAAGACTGTTATCAGGTTGCCCCCCCCCCCCCTAATCTTCTTCTCTCAAGTTTTTTTATCCTTTCCTTATAGGTCAGGTTATCTAAACATTTGATCATTTTGTTGCTCTCCTCTGGGCTTTCTTCAATTTTTCCTCATCTTTCCTAAAGTATGGTGGCCAACGTTGGTCACAGTACTCCAGCAGAGGCCTCACCCCTGCTAAGAAGACAATTACCTCTTCTTTCTTTCTTATGCCACTTCTGTTAATACACCCCAACAGATATTAGCCTCTTTTGCAACTGAATCACATTCTTGCTGAAGTCGGGACTGAGTTACTCCAGCAATGAAACATTGTCATTTGGCAATAATGTCATGTACTTTTGCAGAGGAGGGCCCTCCCCTGCCAGAGGGGCAATAGGAGGCTAGTTGTTTTCAGACACACTAATTTCTCATCTATAACATGTGAAAAGGGGCTTATTGACATGAAAGCGATGATACAGCTAGATTAATAGACATGGGGACAAACCATGAGATCACCACTTTGCTTAAAAGTGTTTAGGTTGAGGGCAGGACTCCTGGTTGGGAATATTCAACCATCAGAGGAAAGCATTATAATAAACCTCCACCTTCTTTCACGCTGGGCCAAGCGCAAGGCCATTTCGTTACACACGTTTGCTGGACAGCCTGATTTGCTATCAAAAGGATACTAAGAACATGCAAATATATTCTAAGACCTACTAGTCTCCTAGTGATATTTCTGCTGAAGAAAGTCTTTACATGCAAAAATCAAAGTCACTGGTATCTGTTCCTTTCCCACAAACCCTTCTCCCCCTTTACTCTTGCTAAGCTATTGTGAAAATTTAAATTTAGTCAGAGAGAAACCTCAAAGGGTATCAATTTCAAATGTGCTAAGGAAGAGAGAAATTGTTCCTTCTTTTTTCCCCCCTGCCAAGACTACCGCATAGAAATGGCATAATTTTGTGCTTCAACTCAGACACCATGATTTAACTCAGACATCTCCAGGGCAGGGATCACAAAATGTGTAACACAATATGTTCATAACAACTTAACTAGATGCTAAATATCATGGGACACAGCCACCCCTGTCTTGAGTAAAATCACTTAGGCCAGGTCTTCACTGGGGGAGGAAGGGTCAATCTGAGATACGCAACTTCAGCTACACGAATAGCGTAGCTGAAGTTGACGTATTAAAATACATCTTACCTCAGTGTCCTCATGGCGGCAAGTCAACCAGTGCCCCTCCTCTGTCAACTCCACTTCCACTTCTCGTGGCAGTGGAATTCTGGAGTCGACAGGGAGAGCACTCGAGGATTGATCACTACCTGCTAATCTGGTGGTTAGTGTAGACCTGGCCTTAGAAAGGGAGGATTGCCTCAAAACATGCAAGGCTTCTCTTGCCTTGACATGGTGTTATGTTCTTCCCTCTGTGAGGCCAGGCTGGAGTTGAGAGGGAACTGGTAGGGGTTGTAGCCTGTCAAAGATGTGGATGCAGAAGATGTGGTAGAAGAAGCAGATCCCAAACCACACAGACATTGGGCCATCTGCCCACAGCTGACACCAGAGTTGGCTTACTTGCTTTGATGTTACTGGAAGGGCCTGTATACTTCTTGGATGATGGTCTGAGGCCGTGTCATGGAAGTTTAATGCTGCCTTGGGCAATGTTATAAATTGGCTTTTCCAGTGTAACGTGTGTACTGCTGGGGATTTTGGGAATGGAGCACTGCTCTGGGTGGGCTGAGCCTTCCCAGCGAGACCCTTGGCACCACCCAGGGATCTCCTACATGGGCACCTGACTGCACTGTCAGTCTTGCAGGGTGGTTTGGCTGCTTCCATCCGCACAAGGGGTCTTCAGACTCCTTTTTGTAGCAAGTTACTAGAAAAGTCTTTCCACTGCTTTATAAACCCGAGAGGATAATACGATCCTGTGAGTCTGCTAGGTTCTTCTGGGCATATCCTATCTAATCAATTCCCTGCCATTGCTGGGGCCTCAGGCAATGGTGACACATCAATCTCTCCTGCTCTGTGACTGGGGCACACGACCATTTAGTCTCATGAGGAATTCAATGCTTTAGTATAACTGAAGATAATGGGATCAGTATAAGGATAACTGGATGAAATTAATGCCCTGTGTTATACAAAAAGGCAGACTAGAGGTTCTAATGTCCCCTCTGATCTTACATTTTATGAATCTGCAAAAGTACACATGGCCCTCTGGGTGTTCGCATATCTCATCTAAACAGTAGAATTAGTGTAGATTTTCTACTGTTGAACTCGTAGTCGAAGAGGGTAGAGAATGCACTGTGGAGCCAGTAAAATCCTGAGCCTTATTCTCCTGTCACTAAGTGTCTGATCTGCAGTATTGAAGTAAATGGAAGTTTTACGGCTGACCTAATGTCGAAACTCCACAAAGAAACAGTGCTGCACTCAAAAGGAAACAGTTACATTAGGAAAATTGAAATTGCTCCATTCAAAATAAATGTGAAGTCTGTTTGGCCTTTTCCCCTGCTAACTAATGCAGTGTAACTCCAGAGTTACACATTCTTAATAGCCAAAAGGTAGTGCTGGCCATAGTTTGCCTATGATGTCAGATAGAGCTAGCCAAAACGTCTGAACTTTAATTTTTAGATTGCAGTTCTGGCTAAAGACTGGTATTTCAGCACTGTGACCTTCTAGGGAACAGTCCAGATTAATGAGCAGCTGTATTACCTCTTGCCTGCAACTTTGGGTGCCTTACAGTGCCTTGCTGAAGTAACTCCCACCTGGGCTGCTCACAAACAGCCTTCCAGCATGCAAGCCACATCCTGAGTGTCTCTGTGCAACTGTACCCTGCCAGCGATTCTTGGATTACACTCTGGCTCTCACCAGCCTTGGTTATACTGCAGGATGACTCCAACACATCCCAGTCTTAGATTTCCCCCCACCCCCGACATGGATGTCCAGCCCTCTCCTGAACAATACAAGTTATATTAAGTCTGTTATTTCTTTAAAAGAATAATATGCACACAGCTTGTTACCGCACATGGAGTTTCTCAGACGCTTCAATTTAAACACACTGGATTAGATAAAATCTCCCTCTTTGTAGTTAATAAACGTGTTTGATTTTTTTAAGTGATTACCAGTAATGAGGCATAAAAGTCAGAAATGATTACAAGAAATATAAAGATAAGACATTTACTAACACCTCACTTAAAAAACTATACCAGATTCAAGCAAACTTTCTCACCACATTCTTTTAGCAGTCTTGCTGACCAAACCCTGTAGCTCAAGACCCCTTCTCCCAAAATCCAACAAATCTTTTATTAGGGAGAGGGAGAGGGGTGCCTTGGGGTGTTTTCCCCTCTTTTTATAGTTTCAGTCTCCCTCTTGGAAAAACATTTCTAGCTGAGATTCAGGAGATAAAGAATCTATGTGGAAGGATGTTCCCTATTGCTTTTTATCACCTGTTTGAACTTCCTTTCTTTCCCATCCTGCTTGATGACTCTGTTTACTGCTTAAATGCAAAGTAAGCAGAGCACACATTCCTTTGTTCAAGGCCGACCTGTTTGCCAAGTGCTGTTTGGGTAGGGCTGTGGGGTTTGGAACATGTGTTAATAACATCATACAGGGAAATCTTATAACTTCACTTACACTGTTGCCACACGTGTTTGATCAGGACAAATAATGTTCAGCCAATTATAAGTTTTCAAATAATACTTTATAAGGCATACTTTGCACAGAGATTATTATAACAGTGTGTAGGGTGTGAATATAGATATATATTTTGTCGCAAGCATATACATCATCTTCCTTCCCCCTGAAATATGTTGATAAACTTTTTTTTCATGGTTTTTGGCAAGCTGGTTGAAATTTTTTAGGTTTTGAAAAATGTCTTTGAAATTTAATTTTTGTTAGTGATTTTTGAAATTGAAAAATGTTTTTAAGAAAGAGCACATTTTGTTACTCTCTAGCTGACAGTAGCTAGCAATGTTCAGAAGTGCATCTGAGAGTCAGTTTGTGTAATTGAAAATGATGGGTTTGAAAATGTAGAAGTAGTTGCAATGGTGACCAGACGTGTATGTGTATAATTACTTATAGTTACATAAAATACAGATAATCCAAGAACTCAAAAAACATGGGGATACTTCACAGTGGTCCTGGAAGACAATGGATTGCCTTATAATGTTAACGCATGGTTCACATGAAACCTGATGCTAACGGCTATTGGCAGTCTCTGCAGAAAAGTCAACGATCCCCAATTCAGCAAAGTATTTTAGCACGTGCTTAACTTAAAGTACATGAGTAGTCTCATTGGCAGGGCCGGCTTCAGGCATTAGCTGAGGAAACACGTGCCTGGGGCAGCACATTGTAAGGGGTGGCATTCCGGTCAATCTTGGGGCGGCACAATTTGCTTCAGCAGTTCGGGTGGCTTTTTTTTACTTAGGGCGGTAAAGGAGGTAGTGCCAGCCCTGCTCATTGAAGTCAAAGGGACTGACTACTCATGAGCTTGAAGGTACTTAAGCATATGTGTAGCTTGCTGCTTAGGGGATTTAATGAGCAAGAAAACTGAATTACCTTCTTGTCCTTGAAAGGAGTCACAAAAGGTTAAGTTTAAGGAATCTTGGCAAGCTGGGTGAAAGTTTGTGTTCCTATGTGTTCCTATAGTTCAGATTTTAACTCCTAAATGTCCAGAGAGGCTTTATCCATGTGACTTATGGCTGTTAAACAAATTTTTGAGGTTAAATCCCAAACCACCTCTTGGAAAAATATACAAAACTACCTGTACTAGAAAAATATAGTTTGTAATATTACACACAAGAAATCCCAGATATCCATTGTTAGAGCACATCTTACCCTGAGAAGCTCAATGGAGATCAGGCCTTAAAACTGCTACATATCCTGTGTATCCAGGATTGAATATAGCACATGTAATTATTAGTCCCTGACCTTGCCGGATACTAGGTGCCACCTGTGGAAGAAGGGAAAAGTAATGTTGGGTTTTTATTGTTGTTTTTTTTTGGAAGGGGTGGCTATGTAGAAATGTTGAAAAGCTGAGATGGTCGCATGATGTCCCCAGAGCTAGGTTTGTGGGTAAAGTGTAGGTGAGAAAAGAAATATATTTGCTTCATGCTTAACATGCCCACAGACTGTCAAACATATGTATACTTAAGAAAACAAAAAGCAAGCTACTAGTGCACATTGGTGACCTGTCACTCATTACATATAATGTAATCGCTAATGTATCATGCTTTAGATATCTATTGAATTTCCTTGATTATACATGGAATTAAATATATATTGACATAACTAAGTATACACATGAAAAATTATGTTTACTTATGTGTGGGTGTATATATATAATCTCGTGCGTGTGTGTGTGTGTGTGTGTGTGGATATGTGGATTTGATTAAAGAAGCAATTTTCAAAATAGAATGCCCGGACATATGACAAACTAACAAGATTTCTAGCTATGCATTCCAAGCTAACGTTAAGTATAATGGTTTGGAGCATAAAATAACAGCCTGTAAGGGTGAGGAATTATTTATTATTAGTATTGCAGTAACACTTAAGAGGCTCCTGTCATGGACAAGGATCCTATTGTGCTACACACTGTACAAACACAGAAGAAAAAGACAGTATCTGGTGCAAAGTATTTACAATCAAAGTATATGATGAGAAACAATAGACAATGAGGGGGGAATACAAGGAAACAATGAGGCAATACATGTCAGCATAGACAATATTGGTTTGGATACATTTCTCCATACAGCGTAATAAATAATCGGGGTAGTGCATTGTTGGGAATTTCTTTGTCTGTGAAGTGCTGGGCATTGGCTACTGTTAGAGGCAAGATGCTAGACTAGATAGACCAGTGGTCTGATCCAGCATGGCAAATCATATGGCTAAAACGTTCGAAGATCGGCATCTTTATATCAGTGGCCCTTTTTTCAAAGTGCTGAGCATCCACACCTCCCATTGCTAACCTTAGGCACCTAAGTTTGAAAATTTGGGCCTATATTTCTATATCTGCTACTATGGTAACTGAGCCAGGTCTTCTTCTAATCTGAGATGCTATAGGGCCAGAGCTCTGGGCAGCACAGAAGGGGCAGTGTGGAAAAGTAGCAATGACACTCCTCTAATTCTTGGAGCAGCTCTACACTAAGCTGTCTCTCCAGAACTGCTTCCCCTAGAATAACATAAATATTTAAGAAGTGACAAAGAGTCCTGTGGCACCTTAAAGACTAACCAAAATTTTTTTAGAGCATAAGCTTTTGTGGGCTAATACCCACTTCGTCGGGCATGCATCCAACGAAGTGGGTATTAGCCCACGAAAGCTTATGCTCTAAAAAAATTTTAGTTAGTCTTTAAGGTGCCACAGGACTCTTTGTCACTTCTGCAATTCCAGACTAACACGGCTACCCCTCTGATTCTTGATAAAGATTTAAGAATCTTTAACTTAAAGCTGCCTGCCATTGCTGCCAATGGCATAAGGGCTATTATAGTGGCCAGGGGTCACAAGTTAACAAGGAAGACTTGCCCATGTCTCCATGCCAGCCGGACTGGAAGGAGTTTCTCTGGCTTTATTCTCCTATACTAGGGTGAAACTCCTGGGGCTTGTGACACCGGCTTCGTGCCTAAACTGCAGTGCAAAGTGCAGTAATGTAAACATTATACAGAATTGCACCCTGGTTATCAAAGGGTCATGATGTGTTCCCTAAGAAGTTTATTGAACTCAAAGTAAATAATTGAAGTGGTGCACATGTATTTGTGTTTGTGCGCACAGTAATGAACTGAAGTGAAACATGTGAATTACTAATCTTGCACACTGTGGTTAAGATAGAAATGAAGATGGCCATCAAATTGAATTATGTCTTTATTAGCAAGGCTCAAGGACATTTTTACAGCTATGTAATTAATTTTCATTGTATGTGTGAGCGTCTCCAATTATAGGTTTAGGTGAGATGCTACGTCAGTATTCTAGGAGGAAGGAAATAACTATTAATATAGGAGAAAGCATACAAAGAGTAAAGATTTAGTGGTCTGATTTCCTTTAATGTTTTCTTTGAATTTTTCCAATGTTATACAAAGAGAAAAATCCTTTGTGAGTATGTCTTTCTTCACTAAATAAGAGATCTTTGTACATTAATATGTTAACCAGACTGTACTGCACACTCTTTGGCATACATTCAACAAGGTAAATAGGACAGGAAATTTCATTGGAAGAATTTCAACTTTTGCTTTTCATGTTTTTTTCAATTGGAACAGTAACTTACCTTTGCATAAGAATTTTTTGCAATTAATTTCCCTGCTTTTTTTTTTTTTTAAGGACAAGATAAACAATCTCTGATAACCGTGTTTTGGGATTTAATGCAGCACATCTATTTAAGCATATGTTCATAGTAAGTTGGTAATAAGGCCCCAGTTCTGCATACATGTTTCATTGGCTTCCATGAGATTATTCGTATGAGTAAAGTTAGGCGTGTATGTAAATGCTTGCAGGATCAGCATCAAAGGTTCAGATATTTAAAGGTATCTAGGCATTGCCCCGCTCAGCGTTGAAATACCTAACTAACTTGGGAACCTAAGTTTCATTGACAGTTAATGGTTCCGAAGTGCCTATGTCACTTCTGAGAATGAAATTAGGCTCGTAAGTCTGTCAGGCATTCCAATGCTGAGCAGAGCAATGCCTAAAAACCTTTAAAGGTCCTTGTGATGATGTGACCCATTCGTTCCTGATTCTGAATGGTGTCCAGTACTTACACCTCTTATTCAACCTCTTAGGATCAGGCCCCCAAGATAATGAATGTGCTACTATGAAAGGCCACATTCATGTGCAGAGCACTTCTCTGTTGGTCACGTTCTCCAAAAGGTTAAGCATAGGCCTGACTCTGCTCCCGCTGAAATCAGTTAGGCTAACGTTGAGCACATTCCCACCCTAAATGTGGGCAAATACTCTGACTTGATGTAATTTTCTGGTGCTCAGACCCCATAGCCAATGTTCGGTTGTTTAAAGCTTTACGTTACTAGCCAAGCCATTATTGTTTTCAGATTTGGTTCTGGACTTAGTCCTCGATACTGACTACTTATATGAGGACTATTTACCAAGTCTGAAAATTCATCTTCGAGTTACCTGTGCAAGGATGTAGTGTAGCTATTTATGTACCATATTTGAATGAAGAAAAGAGAGAGATCCCATTTTGGTTAAATTAAAAAGAAAATGGCAAAGGGGTTTTGTTCAAAGTTTCAACAACAATAACCTTTAAGCTGAAATTTTTTATATCTCTAGACAGAGTAAATTTCTGAAAGTCACTGATACCAAACAATTGTCTTCTTTGTCACCTTTTCTGTAGCATTCACACGCATATCTCTAGATAACTGCTATATTTGAATTCTTCTATTCCCCCACCCCCTAATCCACATGATGTGATTTGGAATTACTGCAAGAGGAGACACAGCTAGGTACATTTTCAAATCAGGCATTGTCTTTCTGGGTCAGAGTTTACATAGATTCCAAGGCCAGACGGGAGCACTGAAATCATCCAAGTTAAGATCTGGCAAATGTCTTAGCTTGTTGAGTGAATTGATGTCCTACTGTTTCGGAGACAATGATCTCAACCTCTTGGAAGAACATCTCTATAAATATACCTAGTCGCTCTGAGACATACTGTAATGTATTCTCAGTGAGGATATTTACAATCACTAATATTCACTGCCCACCTAATCTTGGTCCGTTTAAATTTATTATCCCATCCTTGATTTCATTAGGCAGTGTGCAACCTTTAAATGTGCTGAGGGGGATTTCAAAACACATTAATGTATTCACAGAGAGGTAGTCATAGCACAGAGAGTAGGTCTCATAGCTTTCTTCCGTTCTCGTCTCTGCCATTAAAATGCTCTGGCTCCTTGGAAAAGCCATTTAATTTCTCTGTCCCTATTTCCCCAGCTGTAAAATAGAGCTAAGGTTTCCTTGTCTCTTCGGAGAGTGACAGTGTTTTGAGGTTCTCCGAAGGACTTGTAGTAGTATAAAGCATTAATCTTAATCTGCAGCGTGAATATGATTGAGAAGCAGTATGGCTAATGGTCTGAGGTCTGGACGCATGGACCTCCTCAGGTCTAATTGCTGCTCTGCCTATGATTGTTGGACTACGGGCAAGACCTGTGTCTGTGGCTACTCTCATTTGTAAAACAGGGATAATCCCTCAGTATTCCACAAGATTATTAGTTCATAGCTATATACTAGACTATTAGTTAATATCTGTAAAGGGCTTCAAAGTAAACTGCTAAAATAACTTCAAAGCATTATAAACAAACATGATGTATAATTAAAGCTGCACTGTGCCCTTTCCTTTTGCACAGAAAGCATTTACTCTGTATTCCAGCCTTTGCTGCGCTAATGAAATACCACCGAAAATCGACACGCTAAGCGACAAACTATGCTATGCTTCTAATTGCAGCCCAGCTTCTGATCAGATGTGAGTTGCTAAAAGAGAACTGTGGCTTTGTGCACATTCTGTGTTACATTATTATTCAGTAAGTCCTAAACCACAAAGAGCTCCTAGGGGAAGAGTCATCGTAGCATTAAGCACGAGATACACAGGGGCTGGCTTACTAGCAGTCGCAGACAGGGGTCCTTTGGTGTTTTTATTTTGTTTTGGTTTTTGCTTGGTGGTGGTGCGGGGGGTGGGGGGTGTGATAGAAAACAGTTTGAGATACAGTTGCATGGAAAAAAATATATATAAAGAAGCGACTGACCGCAGACTGAAGCTGTGCTGCAGCAGAATGGAGGTTTTTAACGGCTCCCCTCCAACTTCAAACATCTCCCCAGTGTGCAAAGAGCAGCCACAATGTAAACTTATCAGTCTGATAATCATCTAGAACGAGAGGGTCTGGTGCAGGCTCCTCTCCCTCCAAGAGTCCTCAGAGTAGTGGCATGCACAGAAGCAACTCCTCTTCCTGTCTGCCCTTTTACAGGAACTTTTCCCCCAAGGTGCCTTACTGGGACTGGCCCTTTAAATTGAAGCTACAGCTGCTTGGCAACAGAGAGTCCATTTGGCAGCTTGTTGCTGCTTCCCACATCTCCCTGGCTTTCAGCTAATAAATGTTCTTAGAGAGGCTGAGTGCTCCAGGGGAGAAGGCACTCGGCTGGGGGCCAGCGTCCTGTCCCCAGCTTAGCCACTGACCTTGGGTGAGTCACTTCACCCCGGTTTCCTCTCCCATTCATTGTCTGTTTTCTCTTCGAGGCAGAGGCTGTCTATCTGCAGCTGGAGCCCCCTGGTGATCAGAGGATACCTGGGGGTCATAACTCCCACCTCTCCATGGAAATATTGCCCTATCAAACTATCCAGAGATGGAAGATTATGGAGGGACCTCACGGGGGTCTGATTTTTCTATGCATAGCCCTCCCCTTAAGCATTTCAACATGTCCAGACAGACTGGTACCTTGCAGTTCCATCCATCTTTCACTGCCACTGGGGAAGAAAGAAGGAAATAGTTGTTACTAGTGAAATGAGAAATGAAGAATGGCAACACTTCCTCCTTAATTTTAGGAGATGCCTGTGCAGTTTTCCATCCTCCTTTGTTCACTCCTTCTGAAGAAGGGGAGTTTCAGATTACAGGTGCTTCCTAGAGCAGGAAAGGGGTTGGTGCAAATTGCGGCATAGAAAATATGAGCAGCAAGCTGCCTCGCCCACACTTAAAAAGAAAGAAAAATAGGCATTTCCAAACTTGGGTTGTGCTGAAGTTGTGTAGCCCCATTGTGGTGTTAGAATGGAAGGGGAGGAAGGGGCCATACAGAATCCTAGAAATCCAGGGCTAGAAGGGACTTCAAGAGGTTTCCCCTTAAGTGAGTCAGGACCAAGTAAGTTCTTAATCCTTTCTCATTTGCAGATCCTTAAAATATTTCAAACAGAGGTTCAGACCCCTTTGGAAATCTATTGTCTGCATATATAGTTGAATTTTATACAGTCAGTTTTCAGTCTAAGTCTTTCACTGACCCCTTAGACATAGTCTGTGGACCCTGGGAGTCCATGGACCACAGATTGTGTACCGCTGACCTAGACTATCCCTGGAAGGTGTTCATCCAACCTGTTCTTAACCTCTGATGATGGGGATTCCACATCCTCTTTTGGAAGCTAATTCTAGAGTTTAACTACCCTGATGGAAAATTTTCCCTAATATCTAACCTAAATTTCCCTTGCTGTAGGTTAAGCCCATTATTTCTTGTCCTAACTTAAATGGCCATGGAGAACAGTTGATCACTGTCCTCTTTATAACAGCCCTTAACATAGTTGAGGTCTTTTTTATCAGGTCCCTCCTCAGTCTTTTTTTCTCAACACTGAACATGCCCAGTTTTTTAAATCTTTCCTGACACAGCACATTTTCTAGATCTTTTATCATTTTTGTAGCTGTACTCTGGACTCTCTCCAATTTGTCCACATCTTTGGTAAAGCATGGAAAGTTCTGGATCCCGCACAGAGTTCTGCATGACCACATGGGACATGGCTGTGTGGCGCAAAGTACAGATTTCAGCTCAGGATCCTGTTACAAAAACATTCTAGAAATACTTTGAGCTGAAAACCTCTGCGAAACACCCTCTCACAAGTAGCAAATGAACTAATAAGCATATAGGCCAACATTTTCAAAAGTGGCCAGTGATTTTGGGTGGCTCAGTTTGTGGATGAACAATTTCAGACCTCTTAAAGAGGCCTGATTTTCCACCGAAGGAGTCTCAAACTGGGCAATACTGGAGCGATCCATCGTCACTAATTACTTTTTAAAATGTAGGCCGTAATCTCACTAAAATGATAATAAAAAGGGAAAAGGTACATTTCAGACAGTATATTACAAAATTTATTTAAGTATGCCTGGTTTTGAGAAATAACAGAAATGCAGTGGAGTCATTGCATAGGTTGTTCTTTTGGCTATGAAAAAGAATCTTTGTGCTGGGAATTCCACAGTTTCGAAAATTGCTGGTTCCCTAATTTGTGTCTTTTTTTAAAAAAAGAATACATCACTTGTGCATTACATTTTATTGATGTTACTGTAAAATACATATTTGTTTGCATTCCTAATTGGGAAAGCACAGATGGCAATGGCTTCTGTTAAAATGATATGCTCTTTAAAATAGCTGGCAACATTACCGAAAACTATAGTCATTAAAATGACTGTCTGTGTGCCTTGTATGAAGCAGGAGTTTCGTTCTCTGGAACAGGATGTTGTCTTATTTTAAGGAAGTAGGCCTTGATTTTGACCTAGTGCATAATAGTACTTGAGAGAGTGGGCTAAATTCTGAGCTAGTATGAATGGGTAGAACCTCACTGACTGTGTTTAATTTGTCTGAATGGAAGACAAGCATCCAGGATGGACTGAACACTTGTCTTGACATACAGCACTGAAGTTGCGCCACTGTAATGTTTTAGTAAGACACTACTATGCCGAAGTGAGAGCTTCTCCTGACATTATAGTTAATCCACCTGCCCAAGAGGTGGTACCTATGTCAATGGGAAAAGCTCTCCTGTTGACATATTGCTATCTGCCCACGGGGTCAGGTCAGTATAACTGGGTGTGGATTTTTTGCAGCCCGAGTGACGTAGTTATATCAATATAAGTTTGTAGTGTAGATCTGGCCTCAGTCAGACTTGCATGCATATTGTACACAAGTAGGGCTCTGGAGTTGACTGTTTTTAATTTAAATATGCCTTGGTACTTTGTTCCTTGCATACAGTACATACAGAACAAAGTAACAAAGTATGGTAGTTTTTTGTCCCCCCAAATGGTTACATCATAGATAAGGAAAAGGTAAAAGGAGTTTCAGTCCAGAAGATCCTCTGTGCTTGGCCATTGGAATATCCCATCATGTCTCTACATTTGGAAAATCCCATGTGTAATCATGATAGTTCATCATCTTCCGAACAGAAGGGAAGAAAAATAATCAAAAACGATCAAAATCAGGCTATTACAAGTGACTGTAGCACAAATATCAGAGAGGTGTACACATATATGTGCCTGTATCTGCAATTTTCACTCCATGCATCTGATAAAGTGGGGGCTTTTTGCCCACGTAAACTTATGCCCAAATAAATCTGTTAGTCTTTAAGGTGTCATCGGATTCATTGTTGTTTTTGTAGCACAAATGAGCAACATTGTACAGAGCACCGGTACTCTACTCATATAGGTCCAGATCCTCAAAGGGATTTAGGCACTTAACTCTCATTGAAGTCAATGTCAGTTAATTGTCTATGTACTTTTGAGGACTAGGACAGTTGTTGTTTCTTCTTACACCAACAACAAAGTGGGGAAAATCCCCCTCTCTCTTTTAAAAGAAAAGAGCAGACAGAAGCAAAGTCTGCAGGGAGAGGTCTAAGAGTCGGAGAAATTCCACATACGCACATCACAATGCTTGTGTTCCCCACTGCAGTTTCCTGACCTCAAGGCAGATTTCAACATCCAGCTCTGAACACTAATTCTGGCAGACATTCAACCATGAGAAGAGGGTTCATATTTTAACAGCCCTTAGTCAGAAACAGGACTTTATCATTTTTGTGTTCTTAAAGGCCCTGATTCAGTACAATACTTAAACCCATGCCTAACTGTCAAGCGGGTGATTAACCCTGTGGTCCTCAACAGGACTACACAATGTTTAACAGTAGGTAAGAGCTTAAGTACAGTGCTGTACCTGTCTGCAAAGCCACTTCATTATCCACTTTCAAATCCCTCCTCAAACTCTCCTTTGCTATGATGCCCACAACAATCTTGCAACTGTTAGATTGCTGGTGAGCTAAGCCTATCATATTGACCAATATTATCTCATTATTTATTTGTGCTCCCCTATCACTCTATAGCAATCTGTTCTCTCCTGTCTTATACTTAGATAGTCCGCCTCCTGGGGTAGGAACTATCTGTTTCTTTTTTTCCTAGCACCATGGGGTCTTGGTTCAGGACTAGAGGCTCCTAGGTGCTATGGTGATGAATATAATTAATAATAAGAATAAGAATAATAATGAATCAGGCTCCCTCACTTCTGCCACTGAGGAATTTTTGAGAGAGAGAAAAAAGCTGAGCGAATGTGCCCTCGTGCATACGGTTGTACACATTTTTCTGTCTCAGAATCATCTCCTAGTGTTTGTGCAGGAACCTTGTGTGAATAGTAATGATAACAGTGAGGGACAGAAAAAACTAGATTAGTGGGTTTGCAGTATACCCTGCTCCCCCAAGGACTAGATTGTCCAGGCAGTGACAGCCAAATTCAGTGTCCCAACTCTTGTGATTTTTATCAAATGTCTCATAATATATAAGTGTTACAGGTTTTGGACTGTAACTCGTTGACACCAGTTGTGTGGGTGGGATATCCACATATGAGTGGGATATCCACCACAAAGGTCTATTTTCCATTTCTGCTTCAAATATGACCAAGGTTTCAGGAGAATAACTAAGACTGGAAGAATGATACTTTAATAATCCTAGCTCAGATACCTTTTTCCTTTCTCCCTCACAGCAAGTAGTGCTCTTTCCAGGCCAAAATCAAGGAGTGCAGCCAAGTACAGGAGGATGCTTTGAAAATACATCTCCAAGCTTGTCAAGAATCAGAGGGGTAGCCATGTTAGTCTGGAATTGCAGAAGTGAGAAAGAGTCCTGGGGCACCTTAAAGACTAACTAAAGTATTAGAGCACAAGCTTTCGTGGGCTAATACCCACTTCGTCGGATGCATGCAGTGGAA
>ML677449.1:314714-348435 GCA_007922305.1 Dermatemys mawii | reverse complement strand
AGTGGATACTTCCACTGCATGCATCCGACGAAGTGGGTATTAGCCCACGAAAGCTTGTGCTCTAATACTTTAGTTAGTCTTTAAGGTGCCCCAGGACTCTTTGTCACATCTCCAAGCTTGTACAGCAAAAGGGAGAGACAAGGCTGGGGGGAAGGCGTGAAAACCATGCCACCCCCTCCCCCCAACTGCATTACTCCCACCTTGTTGCTACACAAGAATGTCTAATAACGGGGTTTCTCTTCAGGGGTTAGCAGCAGCGTTGAATGTACCGTACTTGTAAACAAGACTCATTGTTTCACATAAAGTCTAATTTGTTGACCCGTGTTTACTGTCTGTGGCTGGATTCAAAAACAGGGAGGGGGAACAGGCAAGTGGACAATGGTGAAAAGAGCACTTCTCTGGAGCAGCATGGTTTTATAGTTGCATTTTGGAGGGGGAAAGTGTTTAAATGCTGGGGGGAGGTGCGGAGAGGTGATAGGCAGGAACTTGGGAAGATGTTTGTCTGGTTTTCATTGTTCAAGAACAGTCTCCGTCCTCATGCTAGTGCTGTATGATCCTGAGATCTGAGAGAGACAGTGAATCTCTCTGGAGCAAGCTGGGAGGCCCCAAGAATTATTTTTCCCTGCAACACCCTCCCGCTTTTAATGTAAAGTCAGTCAATTTGTGTGAGGTGAGATAAAGATGGGCATGAAAGAGGGAGAATAGGAAGTGTTATACTGTGTGCTGCTGACACTCTGTCCAACTTAATAAAAGCCATCAATGCACATTTTAAAAAATTAGCATCCAAACAGCAGAATTTTGTTGTGTAGTTTTTGAAATTTCCTTCTTTTATGCATGTGCTACGTTACAAGATTTTATTCGTATAAGACTTGTGAGTTTCACAGCATCACTACATGAGCTCTAACCCACAGCAGCTAAAAATGTGTTGCTTTTGATGGAAGATTGCGCCGAGTTTGATGAGTTGTCACACACAGAGTGGATCAGCAGCTGTCATGACAAACCAGTGGCATTCAGGTGGTGTCTAAAGCACCAATACACTTGCAGTCAATCTTATAGTTAATGCTGTTAAAAAAAGAAAAGAACTATGCTTACTCAATGGGAATCTTTCCATTGGACTTTGGATCAGGCTCTTTTAGTCTCGTGGAATGCAAATATTCAAATAATTAAAAAGGAGGCAAAGGAACATTCAGAGTCACATAGAATCATGGAATATCAGAGTCAGAAGGGACCTCAGGAGGTCAATTAGTCCAGCCTCCTGCTCAAAGCAGGACCAATCCCCAACTAAATCATCCCAGCCAGGGCTTTCTCAAGCCTGACCTTAAAAACCTCTAAGGAAGGAGATTCTACCACCTCCCTTCACCACCCACGGCTGCTTTTATTTTTTAATGACTGTTAATATTCGCCTTGGGCAATACCTGAGGCCTGTTGATAAGGCATAGGAGTACAACTATAGAGCCCCCAGATGTGGAGAACTTTGCTATCTGAATTTTTCAGTGTAGCCCACGACCCACTTGCAAATTAGGAGCCCTGTAGCCTCCTTCATGAAATGGCCTTTAAACATGAGCAGGTTCCTCTTGAGCAGAGGACTTAAATTCTCAGAGTATTTCCTGGAGTCCCCTGCAGGAAGCGATGGGGCTTGGGACATCAGTCCCGCAAGTTTAAAAATATTTAGCAGAGCTCCTTTCCACACAGCTTCAGCTGAATTTAAGCCCTGGCCTGTATGATAAGCAGCTTCCTTCCATGCTCGCATGACAACTGAAAGGCAGGAATGCGGTATAACTTATAACATCACTTACGCAATATTACTCCAGGGTTGAACTTTGTACACTGGTATATAGTCTGTGTACATAAAACAAGGAATATTTGTAGCACCTTAGAGACTAACCAGTTTATTTCAGCATTAACTTTTTTGGGCTATAGCCCACTTCATCGGATGCATAGAATGGAACAAACAGAAGTAAGATGCATTTATACACACAGAAAGCAAAAATAAAGTTGTAAATTACCATACCAATTCTAAGAGGCTGTTTAATTTGGATGGGCCACTATCAGCAGAAGGAAAAAAAAACTTTTGTAGTGAAAATTTAATGGATCTATGTCTAACAGTTGATAAGAATCTGTAAAAGAGACTTAACTAGGAAAATGCATTTAATTAGTGTAATGACAAAGCCACTCATAGTCCCTGTTTAACCCTTGGTTGACAGTGTCCAATTTGCAAATTAATTCCAGTTCCTCAGTTTCTCATTGGAGTCTGTTTTGGAAGTTTTTCTGTTTTAAAATTTTCAAGTTTTTAATAGAATGGCCAGAGAGGTTGAAGTGTTCTCCTACTGGTTTTTGAATGTTATGATTCCTGATGTCAGATTTGTGTCCATTTATTCTTTTGCATAGAGACTGTCTGGTCTGGCCGATGTACATACATGCATTGCTGGCACATGATGGCATATATCCCATTGGTACGGCTGCTATTCTTAAGTCTGTGTACATCACTTACCCATACGGAAAAGGCCCGGGATGTGTAAAACAAAAAATCGATGGAAGACACTTTGTGCTTCTAGAGTGTCTCATAATGAGTGTATTCACAGCTCTTTATTTCTAACTGGTACTGCCCCATTACTTCAACAAAATAAAATCTGAGGCTATTATTGTTAAACATCATTATGAGCCCAAACCAAAATTCTTTCGTTTGGGCTTTGCAGTTCAGCTCAGAATGAAGGAAGCTGTACCCAGGATCTTAGAGTTTACCATACTGCATCAGAAAGTACAATGGCTTGATTTCTATAACATACTTGATGTCCCCAGCGAATAAGCATGGTAGCACAGAGCGCTGATACAAATTATAGCAGGTTTGCAAATATTCCAAGGTTATCATTAAAGTCTTTAACAAGGGAGATAGTGGGTGGGAGTGGGTGTGGACGTGGAAAATTCTCTCTCTTCTCCCCACCCTGCATCACAATTTTTTAATTGATTTAGCTTTGTTAGCCACCACTACCCTCTTCACTTGTAGGGTGATCAGCTGGCACAAATCACAACTGAAGTTCCACCAGTGTGTAAATTAAACACCAGGTGCAATTTCAGGCAGTGAGGAGTGAGAAAAAACCTGCAAAATTAAATTAAACCAAATTAACTCTTCCATGATGTTAGCAAGTTTCCAACGTACATGCATGTGTTCTCTGTATCTTAGGGCAGGGGTTCTCAAACTTGTTAGGTTCGAGACCCCTTTTCAGTGTGCCGCATCCACTGGCACCCCGGGTATGTCCGCCGAACTGCTGCCGAATTGAACTCTGCCAGTTTCGGCAGCATTTCGGTGGACTCACGGAGTTTCTCTCTGTCCGCTGAAATGCCGCCGAATGCATCGGGGGCTGGCGACCCGCTGGGAATCACCCCGCGACCCCCTGGCGGGTCGCGACCCCCAATTTGAGAACTGCTGTCTTAGGGCATGTCTACACTACAAACTTAAGTCAACTTCACTTAAGTCAACGTCCAGCCACAGTAATTAAGCTGGTAGTACGTGTCCACACCACACTTCTTGTGTCAGTGGGAGTGCATCCTCACTAGCAGCACTTGTATCAATGCCGAGAGCAGTGCACCGTGGGTCGCTATCTCACAACACAACTTGCTACAGAGGGTTTGGGGAAGGGCTTGCATTGCCTTATGGGACCAAAACATCCTCACAGGGGAGGACTGGGTACATGGCTTCAACATCCCAGCTGAACTTGGTGGAGCACCATTTCTGGTCCTGAGAAACAAGCACCGACTGGTGAAATCACATTGTTATGCAGCAATGGGATGACGATCAGGGGCTGCAGAACCTTTGTCATGCCCAAGGCCACTTTCCAGGAACTGTGTGCAGTGCTCTCCCCAGCCCTGCCGTGTAACAACACTGAAATAAGACCTGTGGAGAAGTAAGAGGTGATCACTGGGTGGAAGCTCTCAACACCAGATAGCTCCCAGTAGGGGGTGAAGCGATTTGGAGCTGGTAAATCCAGTGTGGAGGTTGTTGTGATCCAAGGGTATAGGGAAGTGAATTGCCTTTTGTCAAGAAGCGTTGTGATTCTGGGCAACGTGCATGTGATAACTGGATGATTTTTCCATGATGGGTTTCCCTGACTGTGGTGGGGTGCTAGCTGGCATGCATAGCCCAATCTTGGCACCAGACCACCTTGCCAAAGAGCACACAAGCAGAAAGGGATACTTTTCAAGGATGTTGCAAACACTGGTGGGTCACCGGGGCCACGTTACCGACATCAACATGGGATGGTCAGGGAAGGTGCATCACGCGCGCGTCTTTAAGAACACAAGTCTGTTCAGAAAGCTGCAAGTGGGGACTTTCTTTCCCGAAAGCAAAATAACCATTGGTGACACTGAAATGCCACTAGTAATCCCAGGTGACCCAAACTACCCCTGCCTCCCATGGCTCATGAAGCCGGACACTGGACACCCGGACAGTAGCAAAGATTGGTTCAGCAATAAGCTCAGTTAGTGAAGTAGTTGAATGTGCCTTTGGCAATTTAAACTGGGTCGCTGGCACAGTTCGCTTACTAGCTTAGACCTCAGTGGAAGCAATATCCCCATGGTTCTAGCTGCCAGATGTGTGCCTCACAATATCTGTGAGGCAAAGGGAGAGATGTTTCCACAGCAGTGGGGCAAGGAGGTGGATAGGTTTGCTAATTTTGAGCAGCTGCATACCAGGGCTACAAGAAGAGCTCAACATGGAGCCATGTGTCTCAGGGAGGCTTTTGAAAATCCATTTCAGTAATGACCCACAGTAATGTGCGCTGCTTCGCTGTATCCCAGTAGTGTGAACCTAGCTCACTGCTGGGTTTTTCTTTCCAGCGCATCCCCTCTATTGCCTCAGTTTACCTGTCTCCTCCCCTCCCCCCACATTTTAAATTAATAAAGATAATTTCATTTCCAAGACATGGCCTTTTATTGCACAAACATATTGAAACTTAAAGATGGCAAAAAGAATTTAACCTTGGACACAAGGTGCAATAAAATTGGGGAGGGAAAAACACATTCATCTTGTCTTTAAAAGCACAGTGGCCTCGCCTGTCACACATCATTGTATGTGCAACCTTTACTCTCAGGACTCTCCCCTGGGGTTGAGTGGAGGGGATATTGCATTTTCCCCCTCACTTCCTGGAACGTTTGAGAGAGGGTGAGGGGGAATACCGGGATGCTGGAATGCCGTTCTGCAGGGGCCCCAGAGGGAGCCTCACCTCCAGGTGTTTCTGCGGAAGGTCAGACAGACACCTAAAATGGGTGTTTGTCCCTCCAGAATTCCCAGCATCCCCTGCTGCGCACCACGCTCGCTCTCCTGGGCTGCTATCCGGCTCATCAGGTCCATCTCCAGTTTCTCAGAGGGAGAAATCCTCCACGCCCTTTGGTCTGTGTCTCTTGTCCCAGAGGCGTTCGTAATCTCATTCAACATGTCCTCAGACGTTCTCTTCCATCTTTGTCGTATCTGGGAGAACCTCTACGCCAGTGTCAAGGAAGAGCTGAAGACCACACGTTCAGCTGTAAGCCATGGAAACCACAAAGCAACCTTCTCAGTGGAGAGCCAGGGACTAAAGCAGAGTTGCCCTGTCAAAATCATTCCCTCATTTGACAGAAGTTTAAGACAGAACATTTTCATTGAACCAGTTTATTGCCCCAGTCGGGGTGAGAACAACCCTGGGGGCTGGACCGTCGGCAGCAAAAATGTGCTGCCTCTCCCTCCCCCACCCCCTTGCTGCTAGCCATCACCCCAGGCCACCCAAAAGACACCCGAATGGCAGCCATGTTTTGGAAACCGTGGGTGAAGGGGCAGAAAATCGCAATGGGTGAAGGGGGTGGGGTCACAGACACTATTGTTTGTGATTGGAGCAGTTGAAATGAAAACTATCATCATCTTCCTTGACGACCCTAGTTGATATTGGTCTTCTGAGGGTACCAGAGGTGGCAAGATTCTGCCAGCACCCAGGTATAAACTGGGTCCCATGCTGCCATGGTGCGATGATGCCAGCCGAATTAATACAGGAGTGGCATGGGAAAATGTCCTGCCGTGGTGGAAGAAATAAGGCAGCCCTCCCCAGAAACCTTCACCAGATTGCAGAGCATTGCCACAGATATTTCCTGGAGATCTCTCTGGAGAATTCCCAGGCCATCCCCTATGTACATAAATGGTCTTTTTCGTGGAGCAGCCACTGCCTAGCTGGTGCGGCCACTGGGAAGCAGCTAACCATTGTACCTCACCTTGTTAATTTTAATTGAAAATAGAATATAAGAATGTGTGACCCCTCCAAAAAAAATATTACTTGGAATTGCATACTCATTAGCAATTCCTTCCCCAGCATCACGCTCAGCCACGATGCTGTTCTTCAACTGGCTGGACTGCTCCGGGGTTACAAAGAGATCCTGACTCTCCAAGAGAATGGATCTTTCACTGGCTTGTCTCCCATTCGCCTCCCTGTCTTCCTCATCTGATACCTCCTCCTTGGTGTTGCCTGCCCTGGCCCAGGATCCCAGTTCTTCACAGGTATCCACGCTGCTCTTGGGGGCCCTGGCGGGGTCACCCCTGAGAATCGCATGTGACTTGTCATAGAAGTGGTGTGTGCACGGTACTGCATCAGAGGGACTCTTCGCCTTCCTTGCCTTCTGGAACGCCTGCCACAGTTCCTGATTTTCCCTGGCGCAGCCCTTCTCCCCCATGCCTCGCGCAATCTGCTCAGACATGTCTGCATTTCTATGGTTGGATTGGAGCTGGGCCTGCACAGCCTCTTTTCCTTACAGACCAAGAAGATCCACCACCTCCTGTGTACTCCAGGCTGTAGCGCGTTTGGGGCAAGGAGCCACCATGATCAACTGGGCAGACGAGCTCTTCACGCCGAGAAAACAGAAAGTGGAAATCCAAAAGTTCCCGGTCCTTTTACAGGGGAGGGGCTGTTTCCTGCATACCTCGCTGCTGTGCAACACAGATGAAAATATTTACAAGAGCAGTCACAGCGGAGCATTGTGGGACACCTCCTGGAGACCACTGAAGTCAACATAAGCAACACAGTGTCTACACTGCATCTGCATCAATCTAATAACATGCCACTCACAGAGATGGAATAATTATGTCAACATAGCAGCTGAGTTACCTCGGCGGAAGGGACCCGGTAGTGTAGGCATGTTCATTATTAGGTTGACATAAGGCAGCTTACGTTGACCTAACGATGTAATATAGACCAGGCCTTAGTGTCTGTGATGAGAAGGGAATGCGGGACAGACCTATTTAGAGAAGAACATAACAAAATTCCCAAGTCTGCATTACTGTGGGACCTGTTCGAAATGTTTTTAAAAATCTACAAAATCTTGTCCAATTCAAAGATTTCTTTTTTGTTTGGAATGGAAGATCAGATTCTCTGCACTGGTGCCAGCAGCATGAAAGAACTAGGATCTGGTCACAGCTCCCTGGCTGAAAATTCCTCAGCAGGAGGGAAAGGGACCCATCCACTGACATACACATGGCAGAACCAGTTTCTATGCCAATTGCGGCCCCCTTAATGTAGGGGGCAGGCTAGGGGCAGAGCAAAGCACAGCCAGTTCTTCCAATTCAGAACTGTCATAGAGTTCCCTAGGGAGAGCAGCTGAGAATCAGGATCAGATTCAGGAAGCCTTAACTGGTTCCCTGACAGCTCTCTCCCCCTTTTATGGATCTCTGAGCAGGAAAGAAGCTAAACCTAAGCATGTATTTTCTAACTACTTGTCTAACAAAGGTCAGGCTTGAGAAAGCCCTGGCTGGGATGATTTAGTTGGGGTTGGTCCTGCTTTGAGCAGGGGGTTGGACTAGATACCTCCCAAGGTCCCTTCCAATGGTGATAGTCTCTTATTGTATGATCGTGGGGCAATCAAAATAAACTCAAACTAACCAATGATTTGTCTGGAGAAGTGCATCTTGATTTGAATCCCCAGATGATGCTCTGCAATTGACCAGCTTTTACTCTCTACTTTCCAAACTGCCTAGTTACAGGTTGCACCAGAAGAACTGAACGGGTGGCAATGGTGGAGTGCCTCCAAACGGCCCACCCTGTTTCAGATGCAGACGACGTACCACATCTGCCCAGTGTGCTCTCTGCTAGCGTTACAGGGCCTGTAGAGTCTTGCACATCTTCCACAAACCCCATCACTTCTCTCTAGAGCGGGTGCACCATGTCTGTGGCCCACAGGGTGTAACTGGATCTGGAACTGTTTGGTTTGGTCCAATGGATTTTTCACAAAGGTTCAGTCCTGCACAAGCCCTTATATATGAGGAGGGACAGAACTATGCCCTGCTGCAGCCTGACACTTACACATGCCATGGGGCGTCACCAAGCTGTTGGCAGACAGTCAGACGCTTATCTTGTTCCCCGGTGCTTGTGCTTGAAGATTTAGGAAGCTTGAATCTGTTTGTTTTACTCCTAGAAACATTATTAACAGTGCTGGATTTAAATTATTTCTTTGGGTCTGTCTCTGCTGCTCTGTGGTTTGTCTGAGGGGGAAAATGGAGAACTGAAGAAACAAGACCAGCTGATTAGCTGGTCACTGGAACTCAAACTTGCCTTGAATGGGTTATTGGGACTGGGCAGAGCCAAGAGCCGCTGACTGCTTCAGATGCTGGTGGACTGGCCAGCAGCTGGTAGAGGAATAGCTTGGTAGGTGATAGTGCCAGTGCTCTGAGCTGTCACCAGTGCAATGGTGGGACCACAATGGGAACTTATGTTTCCTTGCCCCTTTGGCTCTGTAAAGGCACTGAGTGATCCCTTGCAGGTTGCAACAGTAGCGAGCCTTGATATGTTCCCTATTGCAAGGAGGTTTGTGCATAGATGCAACATGTGCGACAGGTATGCAAGGCGCGTGCAATGCCAAAATATAATGGTGTGGACAAAGCTTCAGAACGGATAGTGTTCTGGAGCGGGGCTTAATTCAAACAGCCTCCTTCCCTTAACTGTGTTTAAATGAACAAATGCTAAGGCAGATCTTAAAAGGAGTCAACGTAATTTGGTGCTAAACTCCTATAGATTCCTTTGTAAATGCAAACTTAAATGTCTAGCAAGCATGTTTAATTCCTTGTAAGCAATTCAGTCTCTTTTTTCTTTCTGTTTCTCACTCCTTATTTTCACCTTCTCTCTCTCTCTCTCTCTCTCTCTCTCACTGTCTCCTTTCTGCTCCTGAAATACAAAAGTCCAAAAGCAGTTCATGCATAGTTACCTTGGGTCCTGCAATAGAGGCTAAGGTACTCAGGCTACTGTCCCTTCTGATGGAGTTCTCAAAGCAACATGTTAGAGTCTACGCATGAAGCCACTGCTTAAGAGGGTTTGGTGGTTTTTTTTGCTAACCACAAATGCAACGGGAAAGAAACTAATTGGATACAGTTAGCATTGCAAGCTAACAGGTGTGAAATAGCATATGCGGGAGATCAACATCCTCTTTACCAGAGCAGCTTTGTGGTGGTTTCAGAAATACTAGACACTAACTTAATTTTTACCCTTTGTGCTCTCACAAAAGGCCTTCGCGGATATTCACTGCAGCCTCCTTCCCTGCCCCCACTCCGCACAGCTTTAGCAATGCTAAAGTGAACAAAAGTTAAACAGTTAAGACTTAGAGTTAAGTCTTCACTGTTTAACAGTCCTGTAGTTAATATAAAAATTGCTCCAAGGTTTGTTTCAAAATGCATCTTTCTGTTATTTGGGGGTGGTGAGGGAAACCCCCACATTTTAACATATTACTGCAAAATGTTAATGACTCAGCTGGTCAAAATTTTCCATAATATATCATCCTCTTATTCCTTATGTGATCACCTGCTACTTCATGCATCAGGATTCATGTATATTTCACTTTAATATCTCCCTAGTTACTAGTATAAAATGCAGCAGCCAGGGAGCTCCTCATTCTGCTAATTTTCATGGTTTTATTGGAAGTCTCGCAATGTTTTCATTAAAACCTTGGCTCCTGAAGTCACGTGAATATGGGAACATTTCACTCTTCATTTAAATAACAAGTAGGTTTGCAGAGAAAATTTGAAAATGTGACCTGAGTGTACATCTGAAATCAGAAGGCCCACTATTTTGTCTTAAAAATCATGTTTGTTTCTTTTGTTTTTGTTATTTGGGGAGGGGGGGCTCGTGATTTCTGAACGTCTATGGTTGGCAGTGCTGAGTGCTGCTAATCCAAACAAAAGAAACCCACTTTGTTGATTTGCATGGAGCCCATTTTGAGCATCCCTCAGACCAAGCATCAGTGGTAAGGTAACTGTCAGGTTATATTTCCACAAAGAAAGAGAAGAACATTTACTTTTAGTCTAAACTTCCCCTCATTGTTCATTAACAAAAACAAGAAAGAACAAAGGCAAAGTCTCTACCACCCAACAAGCACAAAGCTCTTCTTTCTCTCTGAAAATTTGGCCTGATTTACACTACAGAGTTAGATCAAAGGAAGCAGCCCTAAGTCAACCTGTTAATGTATGTGTGTACACTACTGGGTCCTTTATGTCAATCTAAGTCGCCTCTGATGTCGACTTCTGGAATCTGACTCTGCAAGAGGCGTAGTGCCTAGTTCGATTTTCATGGGCCAGCTGCGAGGTAGTGCAGACGCATCATTAACATCGTCAATGATAATTCTGTGGTCTGGAGAGAAAGTCCCAGATTGCAGCATTTTGAACAGATCTGAGTTCCTAAAGAAGCACATCATGAACCTTACCTGACTATCGTATGTTGATATTGGTGAAATGGCCCCTGTGATCTATTAGTGCTTGAAATGCCATTGAAAAGTATTCCTTTAGGTTTATGTCCTCTTTGGCAAGGTGACCTGGTGCCAAGAAGGGGATATGCAGGCCATCTATCACCTCACCACAATTAGGGAACCCCATTTTGGCAAAACCATCCACTATGTCCTGCACATTGCCCAGACTCACTACCCTTTGAAGCAGAAGTTGATTAATGGCCCTGCACACTTGGAGCACAGCAGCTCCCACAGTTAATTTACCTACTTCAACTTGATTCCCCATTGACCAGTAAATGTCTGACATTGCAAGCTTCCAAACAGCGATTGCCGCTTGCTTCTCCACTTCTCATTTTTGTGTTGCTGAACTGCAGGGCAGGGGAAAGCTCCGCACAACGTTCCTGGAAGGTGGCCTTCCACATCTGAAAGTTCTGCAACCACTGCTTATCCTCTCATCCCTGCAAAATGATGGGGTCCCACCTGCCAGTGCTTGTTTCACAGGATCAGAAACGGTGTTCAACAGAATGCAGCTGCTCCGTGACTGCCAGCAGCAACTGTGAACTGTTTTGTTTCCAGTGGCTTGCAGCAGGGCTGTTTGCAGGACATTGCTATGTTCCATGTGGTGGGCCCTACTTCGTCTCTGGAAATACTGCAGGAGAAGGCACGAGGGGGTTTGAGATGCCCAGAGCAAGAGTGCACAACTGAGCAGGCTCCATGCATCTGGGGTTATGGCCTACGCATGGCGGTTTTAAGGCATGAAAACCACTGGATTGTTTGCAGCTGATATGAGGGAAGGAGCACAGTACATCATGGGATGTTGGCGCAATGTTCCCATTCTCCCCCATGACAATGTTTTGGTCCCATGAGTCATTGCACAAACTTCCCAAAACACACTGCGGCAAGTTGCACATTGGCATAGCTACCCACGATGCACTGTTCTGTGTGTCAATGCAGGCGCTGCTAGTGAGGATACACTCCCTCGAGGCAATGAGCATGGTGTGGCCACGCACCATCGACTTCATTGATTCAGGGGCTCAAGGTCGAATTAGATAAAGTCGACTTAATTTTGTAGTGTAGCCAAGCCCTCGGATTTGTTTGGGCTGTCAGTGAAGGGACCCCAGACCAAATGCATGAGAAACATAAGCCTACTCCATAATGGTGTACTATAGCAGCCAGGCATTCCTGGTGTGGACACAGTGTATAGTGGCAAAACTGCACTTTTGGTAGTATAGATTATTTTGCTATATCAGCCACAGTGCAGTTTTGCTATGTCAGTCAGGTATCCCACCTCGTCATGTCCCTGACTGCCAGAACAAGTCTGTAGTGTGCATGTGTTCCTAACTCCTATAGCTGGAAGCAGTAGCAAACGCAGACCACTTTTGTGAGCCAGTTGCTAAAACGGGCCAATGCAAACCCATCTTCCTTCAGTGTTACAAGGGCTGGGTATGAAACGCAATCTCTCTCTGTGTGTATGTGTGTGTGTGTGTGGCTAGTCTATCTAAACCTCAGCATCTAGCGGTATATAGGAAGAATATCATCTGTTGCATTGTTCCTAAACTTGTAGGTTCAATAAAGCTGTTGTTATACACAGCAAATGGCTTCTTGAATGCAACTCATAATACCTACTTTCTCACTGTATTACCTGTTGTCTCCCATCCTATGTTCTTTCCCCTAACGCACCTCCCATTCTGGTTCCTTGCTATCTCCCCTTCCTGTGTTGGTTTATCTCACTCTTGCTTGGAGCCAGGAGTGGCATTTTTTGAAGGGAAGCAGAAACTAAGAAGTGGAGGGGACTTGTGGTGGGAGGTGGGTCGGGGGACAGAGTTAAAACTCCCTCTACATTTCCCACTGCACAGCTCTGAGCTCCTCTCCTTCCCACCGTCCTTCCTTTTTACACTCTCCAGTTGCTCCACTCCTTGTCTGCAGAAATGTAGGGATTCAATTGCAGCAAGTTAAGTTGTTGCCTGTTGTTAATTACACTAGCATATGATTAAACGCCTCTGTGGTATATCCCAGTCCAATTCACTTCTGAACAAAATTGGACTCTTAAAATGTCATTGGTGGGGTTTAGGGGAGTTTGACAGCTGCGGTTAGTACAATTTTTTGCAATGTTATAATTTTTATAGAAAGCAAAGCTGGGAATGGGATTTCATTCAAATGACACTCCTTTCATATCTGCTAGAAGGAAAAATTGAAGTCATCTTTACTTGAAGAATGTAAAGGTATTAAAACAACCTTCCTCAGGTCTTTGAAATCTTATTGTTTCTGCATCCAATTAGAACATCAAAATGAGCCAAGTACAATTTTATAGCCCTGATTTTTTTGATCCTTTGAAACAAAGCCAACCTCTCCTTGGTAAATGATTTAAATGATGGCCGTTTTTGTTGATTTTTTTTTAATGAAAGGACCACATTCATTCTGCAGCCATGCAGCCAGTGTAAATCTATTCTTATGATTGTTAGCCTGTGGCAAAATATACTAGTACAGATCCATGAGGATCATGAACTAAACAAAGTGCTGTCTGCATGTAATTAATGCAATGACAATAGAAGTCTGTGGAGTTTCCTTCACATCCCTTGTGCTGTCAGTGTCTAAGGACCACACTGTCTTTTTGTGATATTAACTCTAGTTACAATGGTGGTTTTTGAAAGAGTTATTGCCGCAAATATTATGGACAAACTTTGTAGATATAAGATTTTATTCATCCTCTAGCACTGCAGATAATGAAGTTTTATCAACTCCCTTTTATTACAGTGATCTGAAAAAAATGTATCCTGTAATAGGATCATAGACATTTAATGAAACTCAGTGCTGTATTGAATTTTTTTAAAAGGAGGGAAAAAAGAGATTTTTAGGGTGGACAAGTAGATCACAGAAAACAGAAATCAAAGTAACTCATGCATCGTGAGTTCAGAACCCCAGAGTACAGTATCATATGCTAATTTAAGACAGGGCATCATGATTTATTGCATCCAGTCCCTCGCTTTATTACTCAGTTATTCACAAGCCATAAACTGTATTAAGAATCTGGCTTAAAAAGACGAAGGAAGTTCAAGGAGTTAACAGTAGACTTCAAGGGAGTCTTTTTTACTTTTCGCACATGTCTGAATCCCATTAGTGTCAACAAGTGGTTTACCCCCCTAAAGAGCAAAATTAGAGCCCTTAAATCATTGCTTTCCTGAGTGTGCCTATTGTAAAGGTGGCTGAATATGAGATGATTGCACAGACAGCATCAGTTACTATAGTGCCTTGGCGTGTAAAAGATGAACCCTTGAGTTTTCCGACAATGTTGAAGCCAGTCTCCATAATTTTGCTACATGCGCTAGGTTATTATAATGCACAAACTAAGGCCCCGATTCTGCAAAGACTTTAGCCCATGCTTAGCTATACAGGCTGTGAGTGGCCCTGTTGATGCTCCCAGTGCGTAAAGTACAGCATGCTTAGAAGTCTTGGCAGGAATGGGGGGCAGAGGTCGATGTACCCGGATTAACAAAAAATAAACATCATACAGAAAAGCTACTTCCCTCCCACCCCCCATCTCTCTCCTCTTCGGATGCTGAATTGACAACAAAGGAAGCTGTTGTCTTTTGCATATCCACAGAACAACTACTACTTAGGCAGTATGCTAGTTCAGGGTTTGCTATTCTGTCCTGCCAATGTGTTTCAATGGTGACCTGGAGGAGCCACCTCCATGAGAGAAAGGATGGTTTGGCCTCCATTATTGCTCAGGTCCCAAATCAGCAAAGCACCTTTGCACATGCCTAAGTCCCATTGGCTTCACTGAGACTTTAGCATGTGCTTAAAGTACTGTCGTGAAGAGGGCTATTGCCTGAATCAGCACCTCAGGCCATGACCTCTCTGAAGAGACATGAAACTAATGTCCGGTAGTGAGGCTTTGGGCTGTAAGGCCCTACTAAGTCTCTGCATCTCAGTGCCATGTTAAATTTGTGTGGGCTCTGGCATCTAAAGGAATCCAGAGCACAAGGTATGAATGTTCTGAAAAGAGTTGAAGTAAATGGAGCTGCACCCAAATAGGTAGATGAGAATCTGTCCCTACAGTTCTTTTATTTATTCTGCAGAAGAGAAAAGTGAGGGGTGATTTTGATAGCAGCCTTCAACTACCTGGAGGGAGGGTTCCAAAGAGGATGGAGCTCGGCTGTTCTCAGTGGTGGCAGATGGCAGAACAAGGAGCAGTAGTATCAAGTTGCAGTGAGGGAGGTCTAGGTTGGATATTAGGAAACACTATTTCACCAGGAGGGTGATGAAGCACTGGAATGGGTTACCTAGGGAGGTGGTGGAATCTCCATCTGTAGACGTTTTTAAGGCCTGGCTTGACAAAGCCCTGGCTGGGATGATTTAGTTGGGGTTATGGTCCTGCTTTGAGCAGGGGGTTGAACTGGAACGTCCCGAGGTCCTTTCCAACCGTGATATTCTATGAATCTATGAATGTAGAGCTTGAGGCCAGAGTAGTTCATCGGAGAGGAGTGTCAAGATCTCTGAAGGCCTGGCAATGGGATAGGCCTCCTTCATTGAACTGATCTAAGCACTGGATTTCATATGGACCTATTCTTATTTTGGCTTCATTGAATCCATACATTGAACCTCCATATTCTTAAGTTTTGTCCATCACTGTTTAAAATTCTGTGTACAGTACAATATCCTCATTACCTCCCTTCCTGTTCAGAAAACCACCCAAGCACGTGCTCAAATTCCCACCAATCCTAATGGGACTTAAGCACGTCTTTAAAGTTAAGCATATATTTACGTGCTTTGCTGAATTCAGGCCCTATTCTTTATAATTGCTGCGATTCTCTAGAGTTTATAACCTTTGTTGATTAAGATGGTCTATTCTATGGATATCTTCACTGTATTGTTTCATCACGTACTTTAAAAAAGAAAGTTTGTATGGGGTGTTAATTACTTTGCTACCATAAAAGGCATGAATTACTGTCTAACTGACTTTCCCCGGTGCATTTCAAAGAGCAGATGTATATTATTACTGCACGTCAGTTACACTGAGCCTGTGCTGTTCCAATAGGAAAAACTGGTAACAGACATCTAAATTATCTGACTCTCACCACAGAAAAAGAAAAGATAAAGTGTAGTGGAAAGTGTTTTGTTTTTCTTAAAAATAATTACATGCCTCCCCCCTACTCTAAACCTTTCAATGGGGAAAGTTTTTTTAGACTGGAGAATACAGCAACCAGCCCACACAAGACATAATTTGTCTTTGATCACAGAAGAAGTATATGAAGAGTTATTGTGAATGTAATTTCTTATCAGAGGGTTTTAAAAGGATAAATTCATGATTACTCTCAGATAGTACAATGATGTAGAGGGAGGACATATAATACCCTGGACTGACTGATCTTTAGTTGACAGAAGGCCAAGTGAAGACAAATGGTGCAGTCATCAGTTGCTGAATTAATATAAGGTAAAATATTGGCCACAGTGAAGTCAAAGGCAAAACCTCCATTAGCTTCAATGTGGGCCAAGATTTCACCCACAGACATTATGTCCCAGATTTTCGAAGGTATTTAGGCCATCCATCTCTAGTGGATAATATTCCCCCATATCTGACCTCTGACCTCTTTCCATTTCTTTCAACAAGTTTACAGCCTTTGGACTTCTGTAAGGCAAAACTGTAAAGATCTGAACCAGGACTCCTGTGTGTCTCATGCAGAAAGTGACAGGAGAATTTACTATATTCTTTATGAATTTCTAGAGACTTGTCTAACAGAAGGGGAAATCTCAAAACCACATTAAACAATTTGCTATCGTGCCTTGAAAAATGCACACTTTGCAGAAGAGCCTAACTGGCCCTGTCAATAAGTCTCCATGGCAAGCCTCTTGGTACAGCACAAGGTACAGCACAGATCTGAGAAGTGGCTGAGCCATGCAAACTATTGTAACTATGGCCTTCACCATGTCAAAGGACGCTTGCGACATAATACATCCTCATGGGCATATTATAGGCCAAGGCCATGTGTTATGTTTGTTTTCACCACTGGCAAATACACAAGAGGCCATAAAATTCTATAGCTCCTACTGCTAGTATTGATAGAGGCTAAAGCAAAGCCGTTACATGATCCTTGGTTTGTATTTGATATACAATATTGCGGGCAAATTGCCCAATGTAATCTATGACTTTGGGCCTTCCAACAGAACTAGGTGGAGAATGGAGGGAGGCGAGGGTGGAGGAGAGCATGCGAACCTCACTTTAATAGTAAAAGAGTCTCCCAAGACACAATTTTACCCCCCTGGTCTAAAAGCTTCTCTAGCCTCCACCTGATCCCCTTGTTTCCTGCTCTGCACTTAAAGAAAAAGTGAATGTTTAGGGCCAGTTGAAAATATTCCATCAAAACTTCTTTTTCAATGGAAAACTAGGCTTTCAATGAAATTTTTCATGAAAAGCAACTGTTTCCCCAAAACAAATTGATTTTTCATTAGGAAACCAAATGGGTGGCTAAAAAAAATATTTGTCCTTTGTCATTTTTTGGCTGAAAAACTTCTGGTTTTGGTTGGCAAAACAAACCAAATGAGGTTGCTGGTTTTTTGATAAAATATCCAAATTTTCCATTGAAAATATAGATGAAAATGATTATATTTTGTTTGTTTGTATCTGTTTCCCATCCCATTCACAGCTCATCTATAGAATGACTTACCCTCACATAGCTTAAGATGTATTCCTTTGTTCAGGTGGAGGGGAGCTAAGGAATGAGATCTGCATTTGGCTGCAAAAATAAGAGACGGAGAAGGAGATTTTTCTAGGCAGAAATGGAACTGAGGTTGCCTCACTGCCATTTCTCCCTAAGGGTATGTCTATACTACCCGCCAGATCAGCGGGTAGTGTTTGATGTATTGGGGATCAATTTATCATGTCTCATTTAGATAAATCGATCCCTAAATGCATTCTCCATTGACTCCAAAACTCCATCTCCGCAAGAGGAGGAAGCGGAGTCAACAGGGGAGCATCAGCAGTCGATTCGCCACTATGAGGGTGACCAGATAAGTCAAACTAAGACACTTTGACTTCAGCTATTCACGTAGCTGAAGTTGCATATCTTAGATTGACTCCCCCACCCATTGTAGACCAGCCTTCTGGGATCCTTCTGTCACCTACATCTCTGCAGAGATAAGTTTCTAATTATTAGTTGGATGATGATATAGTAGGGGAGTTCAGTTCTGGAATCTCCCACAACAAGATCCACCTTTGAGGCAGAATTTCTTTCAAAATGAGATTCACAGGCAACGGAGAAACCCACATGAAATGAGAATTTTGCCCTAAATCTTCCCTTTGTTTTGAAAACAACAACAACACTATTTAATTTTACTTTACTATATGTTACATGCCAATGTGGTACCACCCTTGAACACACAAAAGTCCCATTTTACAACAGGGCTAGAACTTCTCCCTTCTGAGGTCGGGGTCCCATTGTGGAAGGCACTATACAAATGCACCGTAAGAGAGAATCCCTGACCCAAAGACTGCACAGACTCAACACAACTTTCACTTAAATCAGAGCTATGTACCCGTATGGGCTGCAGGATCGAGCCCTTACAGTCACTTTATATGTACGCTCTGTTTTTCTTTTCTTTTTTCAACATGGATGCAAATTTCATAGAGTTTTGTATGACTACCTGTGCCATAGAATTCCATCCAGTTACTCCTATATTGAAACCAGATTATTGCAATAGCAACAAGGTAGTTCTATGTTCTAGGGTAGTTCTATGTTTTAGGGTAAATAGTTTTAAAATATATGATGTATGTAAATATAATGTATGTAAGATTAAACTAGATGTTTTTTTAAACTAGATGCTCTATCTGTTGACATAGGCTCTATGGACCAAATCCTCTGCTAGTTAAACTGGCATATCTATATATTTTTTTTCATTTCTCTTTTTCCAAGCTAAGGGTAATGACAAATATATTAAATTTCTCACTAGCCCTTATTTTCTTAAGCTATATACTTGGTGCAACATAGACTGAAAAGAATGATGTGTTACTGAGAGCAGGATTATGTCATCTTTATATCTATCTGATCTGAAAATGTCATACTTCATGGGTGTTATAGGTTTTCATTTTTTGTCTGTTTTGTGAGTGTCGGGAACCAGGCAAACATGAAGCATGGTTGTACAAGAGGATAATTTAAAAATATCATGTTATCTGGAGGTGTGAGTGAATGAATTACCAAAGCCAACTCTCAAAATATACATCTGCTAGTGTTACAGTCCCACACATTTGAGAAAGTAAACCGTAGTAGTTTTAAGAGAAATGACTCACTCCTGTTATTTTCCCCACAGGAACGCAATAAACAGTACCACCATACTTAGGGGATATGTCTACACCGTAGTGAAATACCCACAGCTGGCCCGTGTCAACTGACTGGGCTAAGGACCTATGCATTTGCAGGTGGGAGGGTCCCAGAGCCTGGATTTCGGCCTGAGCCCAAACATCTACACTGCAATTGTATAGCCCCACTGCCTGAGCCCTGTGAACCGGAGTCTGCTGACATGGGCCAGCTGTGGGTGGTTCATTGCAGCACAGACGTACCCATGATGTCTGAGCTCTGTATTTCTATCATTTATGAATGGGCAGAGAGTGTGCACAATAGTAGCTCCAACTTCACGAGGCCTTTGATAGGTCATTTTTTTAAGTTAGTTTCCCCCCCTCCGCCCCCTTTCTTACCAAATTCTGCAAAAAAAATTGATTTGATGAAAGAGAGGAAATATTCAGTGAGTTATAAATATTCCTGAAGGGCACAGTTGTGACCTTGGCTATCCAGAACATATCAGGTTCTCCTCCTTCAAACCCTCCTTTGGCATGGTGCCTGCGAAGACCTACACAGCGGTTGGCAGCAGGTGTGCTGAGACCACTGCCCTGTCTGAGGAGCAGTACTGGCTTCTTGTTTTCTTGCGCATCCTTGTTTGTCTGTATCCACTTATCATTTCTCACATTCTATTTAGATTGCAAAGTCTTTGGAGCAGGGACTGTCTTTTTGTTCTGTGTTTGTACAGCACTGAGCACAATGCGCTTCTGGTCCATGAGTGGGGCCTCTAGGTGCTAGCGTAATACTCTTGGTAATTATTTTTTATTTGTATCAACAGCAAGACAATTTCTGTGGGACTACTCCAACTAAGGTGCGAGGCACCTTGGATCTGCCTCTCCCATCCCCCCATTTGATGCCCAGCACATAAGAGCTGGCATGAAATGGGAATCAATCTGTGCTAGTTATAGTGCTGGAGCAACCAGGAACCAAACTCTGACTCCTGGTCCGCCCTCGGGGCAGTGCATCAATGTCACTTTTGTGTCCAAAATAAAAGCCTACCTTGTTGGAAGGATGTTGCCAGTTAGGACACCTTGAGACAGGGTTTAGCATGCTGGCTTTTCATGTGTGTTAATTGCAGGTTTAGGCCCGATTTAACAAAACACTTAAATAAGGGCTGAAGTGCTTTGCTGGATCAGGCCATTAAACTGCAAAATTAAAGAAAAATGTCTCTGTGCCCCATGGTTATGAGGAATGCCATACGACAAAGAATAGATAATTTGCTGGTCAGTTTAATACCAAAGATGTACAATGTGGTTTCATACCAGAAAAATAAATGTTGGGGCAATTATGAAGGCATTGGTCATGAGTGATTCCATAATTAAGCTTGCATGGAAAATGCAGTTAAACTTGGCTCTTATTCCGTTGATTAGGGAAAATAAAATATTTCTTCTCCAAACTCAGACCATTTACGGAAGATGCCTAGATTGAATTTTTATGTAAGTTTTAAGACATTCCACTGAATGTGTGAAAAATTAGAAACACATCTAAGTGACTAAATCTTGACATTTTTAAAATGTTTTAATTTCTTCAGGTCCCTCTCATTTAATATTGAAGACATATGAAACCTGGACTTTCCGCATATATGCAGCGGTGTACATTATTAAATTTTATCCCTTAAAGAAATTTTCACCATATTGTTTCCCCTTACATCATGACCAGCATTTAATACTTTCATTGAAGAATGTTTTCATTCTCAAGTATTTTTTTGTTTGTCCAAATCAAGCATGGTGGCCACTGCCTTTGTGAAACAACTTAGGCCAGAAATTAATGTCTTAACATTCTGCAGCTGTTTAATTCTTTGTGCATTGTAACACATTTTATCTCAATGTAAACTCAAAATCAAGCAGCCCTAGAAAAATCAAGTTTGTTACAGTAAGGAATGTTGCTATAGATCGGCAGGTGATGTAAATTGCCATAGCTCCACTGAAGTCCCTGACAGTCCTGGCCCCTGGTGTACTGCCAAACCCAACTCTCACCTTTCCCCGTCTGTGCACTCTGCCAACTTGGCTTCTGTGGTGAAGGCAAATAACATCCATGTAGTCCCATAGGATAGTCCAGGGAAGCTGCTATCAGTTAGACAGGTCTCCAGAACTGTCTAAGGATATGTCCATACTGTGTATGGGACCTGGGCTTGTGGGCTCCAAGCCCGCATTTGAGGGCCTACACTGCATTGTAAAACCTCGATTTAGAATGGCTGGCGCTGGGTCTCGCAGCTGTGCTAACACGTCCATACTGCACTACGCAGACCTTCTGAGTCTGGTCTGAGGCTTGACCTGCGTCCGCACTGCACAATGAGAGGGCTTGGTTCTCAGTCACAGCAGGACTTGGGTTGTGACCTGCCACCAGCAGGGTCCTAGGATCTGGGTCCTGAGTGCTCACTGACCCAAGTCAGACTCATTTGTGTGTGTGCAGAAGGCAGACTTAGGCTCAATGGCAGTATAGCCATACCCTCAGTGCCCGCTCTAGTCCCCAGAGCAGCCGAAGACCGGGAGGACACAAAGGTGGTTTAAAGCTACCATAATCCCCCCAACATCTGGGCTGCAAGTTGTATGCTGCACCTTTTAGAGGTGCAGTACCAGATTTCACCCCAAGCCTTCTGGGTGCATTTATAAATAGCTTATAAGGGTTAATGACTTGTAGCTGCTGTAAGTATATTACAGTCATGTACATTACATTATAGATGATTACAAGCACATAAGTAGAGAATTATAAGCCATGGTTACAAACAACCTATTGACCTGTTGGATTCTATAATAATTTATTAACCAGTTATTAAAATATCTACTAATAATTTATTAGCCCTTGATAAACTAATTATAAATGTTCCCTTAATATAAAGCATGACTGCATTTTGATTAGATCTACAAATTAAAATGGAAAGCCATTTGTGAATATTAAAAAACTGAACAGTGTCAGTTTAAATAGGAACTATAGATCTGAATAAATGTTTAGTTAAAAATAATAAAACTGAAAAAGTAAAGCCCACCTCTCCTCATAAGAACTTTATGGGCAGATCTGAACATGAGATGGACAGAAAGGGAGAACATTATTACTTGAACTTCATTTTTTTTCGGTAGCTGAGTTGAATTACGTAGTGCTGTAGGCAGGAATGAAAGAGGACAGAATGTTAATGCGTATGGGTAACATTTTTTTGCTGCCTGGTATAACAATTTAAGATGCTCTACACCACCTGGCAATTGTGATAAGAAACAGGATAGCATTTTAAAGATGCGCCGCTTTAAATTTTGAATAATGTACTACCATGCTGTTTTAAAATAGCTAAAGTGCAAACCAATCACACAAGCATAAAAGAGTGTACTGGTTACATAAAATATAATACGATACTGTTCAGCATGTTGGAAAATGTTTCAAAGACCCGCCAGGACCAAGAAATAACAAAAAGAGCTAGAGTCGGATGACACATGACATGTGCAGGAAGTAAGAAAATTAGATTCAGTTGGGTTGCAGGGGGAAATGAAAGTTATACATGAGGGAATAAATATAATCTAAAGCACAGATATTCAGCTATTTAGGAAGCAACAATGCCGAAAAGACATCTGAGTGGACAACAAATTGGATATGTAATTGCAGAATACAATGTAATTTTGGACTATAATGACTGTAGCATCACATCATAGAACTGGGACAGAATGGTTCTTTGTACTGCATTGGTAAGAGGGCACCTGATATCCAGCAGGCACTTTGGGGGATCTTGACGGTAAGCTGTCCACAACTGGAGGGAATTCACAGAAGAGTAACCAGAATGAAGATTGGTCTGGAAAGATTGCCTTTGGGGGAAGAGTGATAGAGGGAAATTTGTTCAGCTGAGCTAGTTACTATTGAAGGCAAATTTTGATGTGTGTAAATGTAACAGACTCTGCCTGGGGTAATGGAATCAAACTGAACAAATGAAAGTTTTTGTGCTGAGTATCAGAAAAATCATGAGGTCAGTTAGACTGGAATCACCTCCCAAGGGAAGTGATACAGCCCCATAATTTGTCATCTATAATGTGTGTGTGTATGTGTCTCTGTGTGTGTGTGTGTGTACAGGCTTTCAAGAATACAGTGTAAGAAATGAACCCAAGGACCAGTCATCTGCATGATTGTGCCTTGCACACTTCCAGTCCATATCAATAAGAGCTGCGTGCATATATCTGATAGGATGACTGGGCCTATGCATTGTGAAGAGGAGGGAGACAAGATGAGCAATAGGGCTCTCCCATCTCTAATTTCTATGGTCCTAGTGTAAAGCATAAATTATTAGTTAACAGCACTGTAGATGACCACTGGATGGCATCTTTGTTCTATCCAAAGGCTGTCGGAGCACCACTTATCTAGAGTTAAGAAACTTACTCTTAAAGGATATCTGAGATGAGTCAGCTCCCACTGAAGACAGTGAAGAGATGCCCACGGTTCTGAAGATTGTTTTTTGGATAGCCCTGTTCATTACAAGAGCCATGCAATCACATATAAGAGAATTGTTGTTGTTAAAATTACAACTTTAAAGCAGGATAGGCATGTTATTTTATGTGGTGAAGCTTGCTGCCAACTGGAATGGTCAACCATATGTCCTGACTCAGAGAAGATGCCTGTGTTAAAAATACCCAAAAGATTTCATTCCTGTTTAGATGTGTAACTTGTAAGACTGTTTTTCTACAGGGTTTCAGCCCTAATAAACTCTGTTCAGCTTCTCCATATGGGAAACTCTTGCGTAAGGTGAATACTCTTTAGCAATGGATGGATGCTATTGGAATGCCCAGTGGCTGAAGCAGGTGGTACGTGAGTGGTCAGGTAGCCAGGAGGTTAATTGGTATTAGAGGCAGTTCAGGGCAATAGTCAGCTTTCTCATAGGGGGATCAGTAGCCGAGAGATTCTATTGAAGGAGCCGGATAGGCAGGATAGGTCGGCAAGGCAGTAACCATCAGGCAATGGCTGTTAGTCAGGCAACTTCCTTTTCCTATTGGGGTCTTTACAGATTCCAGTTATCCAATGGGAATGCTCCTTGTCCAGCCAATCAGTGGCTTGGGCTGTGGCTTCTGCCGAGTTACAGTCCTGGCTGGTTGGGGTAGTGAGCCAGCATCGCCATGGCACAGTGGCTAAGGGTGATGCCTCAGGGTCTGGGTTTGATAATGGGGTCTTGACAGCCATAAATGGACACAGGCAACGCAAAGAGGAATTTCAAAGACCAAATAAATGACCTTCTAGGCACAAGGAAGGCCATTTACAATGGCATCAGTCTTTTTATTTAGGTCGTGATTCATTACCAATTGAAGTCAACAGGAATCTTTTGATCCTAGTGGATTCTAAATTAGGTCCTTAAGGATCAGTCCTGCTGCTTCTGAAGTCACTGGTAAAGTTCCTGTTGATTTTAGTGTTGCGGGATCAGGATCTTGCATAAAAAAAATTGATTTCTGAAGTGTTGAAATTATACTTAATCAATGACCCTAGGTCTAGGAAAGATGAACAAGATCTTGGTTAGGAAAATCACCACTACTGACAATACACAGAAAATACATGCAATTCCAGACATCAAAGACCATGATAGGATTTTGGCAGAAGTCAGGAAGAAAAGATTTGTTTTATAGTAATAGAGATGAACTTATGCTCTTCTCTGATTTGTCCTCAAAAGAAAGCTAAAAGAAGGTAATAAATGGTTGCAACAATGATATTTAAAATGGTCTTTTCCTTGAAAATTGTCTATGAGTAAGGTCTGGATGAAAGTGAATTTTATTTCTTTTCTGAAATAATAATATTTGTAAAAAATCCTCTTAAAAATAAACTAATCCTTCTCACAGTATGATTCAGACTCATAACAAAAGCTCTGAACCATTCCATCAACTACATTGTTGCAGAGAGCCAGCTGAATGGTTCATAATGAAAATTAGCATGCAGCTTTAAAAGGCTGTGGTCAAATATACTTTAATGTATTATCTGCAGTAGCGTCCAAAGACATTAATAAATGTTTAATTTTCAGGATCTGAATAGTTGCGTATGGTTAAATAGCATTAATGTGACTTCACTTAAAAAAGGATTATTGGTGCATTTACTTTAAGGTGACCATATCTTCACAGTCAAATGCCAGAACACTTTTGCGGTGACACTTTTTTACTGGCATGAAATACTCATTCAAAAGAATACTTTAAAAAAAAGTCTATCTTGGTACTTGTATGGGCCCCCTTTACTTTATTATCTAAGCATCTCACATTCTTCTATGTGCTTAATTATCCTCAACATCTTTCCTCTGTGGTGTCATCCCCCTTTTATAACTGAGGAACTGAGCAACAAAATGACTTTTCCAAGGTCACACAGGAAGTTTGTGGCAGAGCAGTGAATTGAATATAAGGCCAAGTCTACGTTACCTGCCAGATTGGCGGGTAGAGATAAATTTTTCAGGGATACGCTATTCATGTAGCTGAAGTTGCATATGTTAGGTTGATCCCCTGCCCCACCCCGTGTAGATCAGGGCTAAGTCTTGCAAGTCCCAAAGTTACACTCTGACTATTGGACCATCCTTCTCCTCTTACACAAGGTGGTGTCATGATTGCTAACTTTTGACTCAACAGTGACACATCCCTGTTTCTCAGAAGGGAGAGTTTTCTTTGTTATTTTTATATTATGAAAGAGTTTGTCCCGAAACACTGAGCAAGTGTCATTATACTTCCCTTTGAGCAAAGGAATGGCTTTGATTGCCTCTACACTCATTTGACTTTTCACTGCAAACTCTTTTCATCACACTGAACACTCGTTCCACTGGACTATTTGCTTCAGGTAAATAGAGTACATCTTATTCTCTAGAGCAAATGTTTTGTAGACATAAAAAGAAATAAATAAAAAATCAGGACATTTCAGTATCCTGAAAGATGCTCCAGGAACATCAGGATATTATCTGAAGAAGTGGGACTGTCCAAGTAAAACTGTAAGGCATGGTCACTTGAACTTAGTTCTTCAGGGTTGTAATGGGCATTTTAGGTTGGAGTCAATGAGAACTTTAACCTTGCCTCCTAACCTTTTTCTTACTTTTAGAGAATTCAAATTGCAATTCTTTTTGTGGGTCAGAAATGTTTGTACAGCAGGTGGTCTTATTGATTCTGGTTTCCAGGCAGGGGCAGGACCAAAAGTGCTGAAAAACCATAAATGTGGCCATTCTTGCAGTATATCTGTCTGCAGCCAAAAGAATAAGTGCCAGATTTCTTGCAATAAAGTCCATGCTTATTGTCTTAACAATCCAATTTGGTAGAATTGAGAAGTTCAGAAAGGCTTTCTGACTTTGGATGCTTATCTAAACCAGATCTGCACTCCTAACCTTTTGAGGTTCACCCAGAAGACGTCCTGTGAATAGAAGAGTTCACCTCAAACAGAATTTTCAGATGAGACAAAGTGATGATTCTCTTCAGTTCCCATTAAACATTTCCATTGCACTTTCTGCAAGAGTATACGTGTTGACGTCTCTGATTTGGCCAACTTCCAACTTGAGTATTAATTGTCTGCCTACCAAAAAATGCCTCCTGGAACTCTAAATGGAATTGGTACTCTTTTCTATCAGAAATTGTGTGATCTGTTGTGCTATCCTATTGGGCTCAGTAAAATCCCAACTATTTTTCACCCTAATGATAGTAAGATTTCAAGGCAATGTGATCTTTATTATTAATTATTATTATTTATTATTTGTAGTAAGGTAGTGCCTGGAGGCTCCAGTCATGAACCACAAATGCATTGTGCTCAGTGCTGTACAAAGAAAAAGATGTTCCCTCTCCCAAGGTGTTGTATCTATAACTAGTACAGTAGTTTAAATTTCTAAAACACGTTGGGATCATTTTATATGAAAGACGCTCTATGCATGAAAGTTTATATATTTATAGTAGAACGTAAAATATGTACGTTTTTATTATTGATCGTGAAACATAAAATACAGCACCGTAGGGACAGCATCTCTGACAAAGCAATTAGATTGGCTACAAGGAAAAAGGCATCTCAGTGGGCATATGTATATTTATGTACTTTATCTTGTCCACTTGATGGGCGGGGAAGGGGGAAGCAATAATGCATTTTCTGCATCTCACACAGAGGATGTTGAATTCAGGTGAGGAGAATGCATCAGAAGCCGGTGTACTTTTAAGAACCAACTATTGAGTCTTCATGAATAAATCTTTGACTGCAAAGAAAAGGGAAGAAAAATACAGAAACCACAGGATATGCTAGCAGAGAGTTTTACAAAATTCCCCGCAAAGCGTCCATTGCTTTTGTAAACTGAACTACTCTAGTGTGGGAAGCTGAAGAACTATTCACAAATTAAGGATTCAGATTCCATAATCTACCCTTTCCCCGGTTTTACATACCCTTTATGCCTCTACAACAGTCACAAACACAGATCTGCAGCCTTTGAGTTCTTTGAGCTATTATCAGCATTGTGCTTCATCATAAATTAAATATGTAGGTCTGGAAAATATCAACTGTTTGAATAGGAATTAATCTATCGGGTTTGATTTCAGTTGACTACAATGAGTACAGTATGTTGTGCCATGCTCGGAATTAACAGGGCACAGCTTGCAGATATGCCAGGATGTTCATTATTTTCTTTATAGGTCTCTTTATTGATGCTGGTGCTTATAAATATAAAATAGTGCCTTCGTGTTGAAAGGAAGAGAGGAGTGCATAATAAATATATTAGTGTTTACGTAGTTTTAGGTAGTCCTGTGCAGAATTATGTAAATAATAGTCTATGTATGTTCTCTTCAAACTATATTAGGACTTGAAGCAATTTGTCTTCAAAGTAGCCCTTGTATGACTAGATGATTGATGATTCAATCCAATAGTTGGTAAGGGAGGCAGTAAGTCTCAGTGGACTGAGCCTTGGACTGGGTTCTATTCCCAGTTCTGCCACTGGCCTGCTGGGTGACCTTGGACAAGTCACTTTCCCTCCGTGTCTCGGGTTCCCCTTTGCAAGTGCTTACCATCAGGAGATCTCAGAGCACTTTGATAAGAGCTTGGTATTATTAGAAAGCTGATCCATTGGTCTGTTGCTGCGATGTTTGTAGTTGTCCAGTTCAACTGTATACTTTTTTTTTAAGTGAGCAAAACCAAAATACACTGAAACTTTTGTGGTGATAAGTGCTTGCTTGGGGGGCTAGTACATATTACATCTAATCTGAGGGCTGGCATAAATTCTAATATAAATATTTTACCTATCGTTTTGAAGAGTCACCCCAAAAACTCCTTGACCGTACATAACCGCATAGCAAAGGAGCATTTGGGGATTTATCTGAAAGTATTTTGACAGACATTCTGAACAATTTTGTGAGGGTTGGTATATATATAAAAAGGTGAAATTGTCTCTTCTATTCAGGTTTTTATGATGGGCCTATCAATGGGATATTAAGTGCTTTCCTGAAATGCCTTAATGAACTCATCCTCACAACAAAGCTGTGTAACGGGGAAATACTATTATCCCCATCTGAAACATGATGAAGAACTCAGGCACAGATATAGTAAGTGCCCACGGCCCCCAGGGAATCTGTGGCAGAGATGGGAAATGAACTCAGATCTCCCGAGTCCCAGTCTCGTGCCTTAACCAAAAGATCATTCCAACTGCACCACTAAAGGTACATCTATACTTCCCACCAAATCGATGTATAGGGGATTGATTTATCACTTCTTGTCTAGACATGATAAATTAATCCCCGAACATGCTCCCCGTTGACTCCAGAACTCCAGCTCCACAAGAGAAGTAAGCAGAGTCGACGGGGGAGCCACAATGGTCAACTTGCTGCCATGAGGACAGCCAGATAAATCGTACTAAGATACTTCAACTTCAGCTACGTGAATAGCATAGCTGAAGTTGTGTATCTTAGTTCGAAACCCCAACCTTCCCAGTGTAGCCCAGGCCTAAGTAATATTTATAAGTGCTTGATGTAGAATATTATGGAAACTCCAATCTCAACTGCTGAATTAAGGCTGAGTTGAGGTTTGCATTTAAAGCAGGGATTCAGGCTGTGATGCCAGGCAATAACTATAGGATTATGATTGGAAGATTTAGTGTTCATCATCCCATCATAGATTAAACTGACTTTAAAGGCACATTTGTTCTTTTTTTACTTTTACTTTTGTTATTCTTTACTTGTTCAAAAGACCCTTAATGTTTGAGATGTTTCAGGGCACCAAAAGCAAAAATAAGGAAGCATTTAAAATGATTAAATAAAAGGCCCTAATTTCCATCAAAATGTCAAAAACAACAAAATTAGGAAGAATTTTTCACTTACATTTATTTCACCCCCCACAGATCAAAGTTTTTGAAACACTAATAAAATTTCAAATTTAGAACCTGATTAAAAATTAATTCCCAACCCACCTTACCTGTTTTTAGACCCGCTCTAAGTATAAATCTTCTCTATCTGGAGAAGCAGCGTAGGGCTTGTCCACAAAGGGAAACTGACCAGCAGACCTACAGTGGTATAATCACCGAGCTGTGGCTCCACTGGAATCTTTCTCTCCCCATGTGGACATTCTATTCCAGAATAAAAGTGATTTTGTAAGTCACTTTATAAGATCAGCTCTTTATAAATCACTTTTATTCTGGGGGAGAGAGAGATTCCACTGTAGCTATAGCGGGATAATTGTATCTATGTAGACAATTTCCCTGTGTAGACAAGACAAGTCAGTAGGTAGATGTGGGAGTCAGAAGATCTGCTTTCTAGTCTTATCTCTTAACACTCAATACGGCCTTGGGCTAGTCGCTTAATTGTTCTATGTTTTGCTACATAAAATGAGAACAGTAAAACTTACCTACTTCACAGGTGTTTTGCAATGATTAATTAGCTAGTATTTGTAACATGCTTTGGATGTGTAAAGAGCTATATATAGACGTTAGCCTTAGTGTCTTTGATTTCTGTAATTGTTTCTGTGAAGTATTGTAAATAACTTATCTTGATTCAAAGAGCTAGACAACAAACTGCTTTACAGGGTAGTAGTGATTTTTGTAACACTGTAATTTAAAAAAGTGGAGCTTGATTTGGTGTGGGATAGTTGTACTATCAAATCTGGGTGACGAGGATTGAGAATAGATAAACCAACTCAATATTAACTACTGAGTTTTTAGGCACCATAGAATCCCAAAATGCAACATGAAAAAGTGATAGCTTTTGGCTGTCTTGGTAATGTAAGCAGTGTCAGGAATGAGATATATTCTGACATCTGGTGGCGAACTATGGGAATTACAGTGAGTTTTGGAAAATAACTTTGGGGCTGTTCAATTTGCATAGACACACCCACTGTGCCTAGCCTGAGTTCACAGCAGCCCACATTGCCACTTCGGCTGATGTGGGAGCCCCAGTTTCTATGTTACTGGGGCAGGAATGATAAAGTGATGTTATCCTGATCGTGTGAATGAAGGACTATGGACATATACTTGGCTCTTGTTATGATAGAGGGACTCGCCATCATCTAAGTAGCACTCACTGGTCAAGGGCCACGCGCTTCAGAACACTCTGAGATTGAGAGAGGCTATGGGTAGGTCTCTATACCTTTTGGTGAGGGATGCCCGCCCGCCGTACTGTGTCTCTCTCCACTGTGGAATGTTAGAGCTAATTTTGATGCCCTTAGGAGTCTTGGTTCAGCCTGCTAAGCTGAATTCAATTTTAGTTTGCTGGTGTACCTGTGCCAAGGTGCTGACCTCCCCACCCCCAAGAGCTGAAATCACTTAAGAGCTGAAACCACTGAGCACTGTGTTAAGTGGGGGCAGGCCTAAAGGCATGTTGGTGGCACCAAGCAACTTGTGCAGCGAGCAGAGCAAAGCAGTGGACTCAGCCAAGTGGTTCCTGGGTGCAGTTTGTGTGACTGGCAGCGGACTCCGCCGAGTGGTTCCTGAGTGCAGTTCGTGTGGCTGGCACAGCAGAGCAGTCTGTGTGTCGACTAGCGGAGCTGTTTGTGCTGCTGACGGAGTGACTGGCACCGCAGAGCTGTCCGTGTGTCGGCTAGCAGGATGGCTAGCGGAGTGACTGGTGTTGCAGAGCAGTTCGAGTGTCAGTGAGCCGAGCAGAGCGGATTGCGGTGAGGGCTGCAGTGGAACCCCACAGAGAGGCGGTGCAGTCTGCCTTGGACCACGTAAGGTGCCCCGTGCCCTACCCTCCATTTCCACCCAGGCTGGGAGGTAAGACTCCGCCAATTGACTTTTGAACTCTGCACTGACCAAGAACAGAGACTCTTGGGCTGTTGGACTTTTGGGACTATTGAGTGACTTTTGGGGGTTGTGGAACTCAAGAGCCAAAGGGAAGGCCACGGCCTATTTGCTGGGAGGGGGGCTTCTGGTTCATGGTTTGGTTTATTAACTTTGTTTGTGGTGTTTCCCCAATATAATGCCACATTGTTTCTCCCTGTTATTAAAAGGCTTTGGTACAGTCAGACTCCGTGCTTGTGAGAGGGGGAAGTATTGTCTCTTACAGACGCCCAGAGGGGTGGTATATGGTTGTCCCAGGTCACTGGGTGGGGGCTCGAGCCGGTTTTTGTATTGTGCTCTTGGAGTGGAACCCCTGGATACTGAACCCGACCCTTGTTGCTGCCAACTCTGATGGGCAGAAGGGTTACAGTAAGATAACAGCAGTCCTCTGTCGACACAGAAAAGGTAATTCAATTATAAATAAAAGAAAATCCAAAATATCTTAGAAAAGAATTATTTCTGATTATGTTATATTAAAAGATATGTATACACATAATTTGAAAGAACTGTTATGAGAAGGTCTTCATTATAACTTATGTGAGATTTTATATTTAAATAAGCTGCTTCTCCCTCTTACAATACAGAAGATAATAGCTGAACATTTTCAGGATTGCCTTAAAATAGTGTATGGTATTATTTCATCAAGCATCAAATACATTTATATCCTATGATTTAGTTTTTCATAACACACATGATGTATTTTCACCCCTGGAGTAAAATCCTAGCCCCGCTAAAAGCTGTGGGAAGTTTTCTATTGACTTCAATGGAGTCAAGATTTCACCCCAGTGTCAAATTCTGTTCAATTCTCTAACATGATTCCTGCCATTGGAGTCAGTGAGCCTTAGGACATGTCTACACTTACTTCCGGCATGATCGATCCAGCAGCGGTCGATTTATCATGTCTACTGAAATCGCATCTTTTGACACGCAGTATGGCTTTGTATCCCCGAGTGCTTTCCCCAAGTGCTTTCCCATCAACTCCAGTACTCCACCGTCGAGAGTGGCACAGGCAGAGTCAGTGGAGAAGTGTCGGCAGTCGACTTACTGCAGTGAAGACACTGCGGTGAGTAGATCTAAGTATATGGACTTCAGCAACGTTATTCACGTGGCTGAATTTATGTAACTTAGATTGATTTCTCCCTCCCTACCCGAGTGTAAACCAGGCTATATTCTGATATTACAGTAAGAGGAGTGCCATTATAACTCTCTGATTTACACCAGTGTCAATGAGATCAGAATCTGGTCCAATGAGCGTACATGCATAAGGCAAGCAGAATTTGATCCTTAAAATGAAGAAAACATTATTTAATTTGCATTTTTATTTTATTGCTTATAATTAATGTATCTCTATATACAGTATAGGCGGCACTGATAGCACTGCCAACAATTGCCATCCCTTCCTATTATAGTACCATGTTTTCAGTTCCTTATACTTTGCTTTCAGCTCCATTTGGGCTGAAATTTCCATGCCAGGTGTCTGCCTCAGACTGATTTTTGTTCAAATTTTCAAAGATAAAATTTGGGGACAATATGTTGTTTTGCGCATATTGGAAACAATTCATATGACTGTTCCATTGAGAAGCACTAGCGTCTCCATGCTTTGGGCTGTGGACTTGAAATTTTGCACGGGAAGTCTCCCTGGTGTCAAGAATATGCCTTTTGCTGTCCTTATGAAAAGAAGCCCAAATTTGGCCAAGTTATAAGCCTCTGAAAAAGTCTCTGTTCACTCATGCTCAGTACACATTTGTTTGGCAGCTAAATTCTCTGCAGATTTCATCTGCCCAGGGCATGCTTCAGCCGAGTGCGACAGAGGCTGAGTCAGACTTCCCTGCTACTGCTGCTCCTGGCTGCTGGGTGGTTAGGTGCTAAAACTGACATCAGGGAGAGTATCTGCACTGTGCTTTCAGAACTCCATCAGCTTCTGCCTAGGCAATGTGAGGGAAGAAGTTGCCTAACCACAATGCAGAGGAGACAAGAGCTGCATCTGTGGAAGGAGGGGGAGACAGCAGAGGGAGTAGATTGTGATAAGCACCCAGGGTAGGAAACTGAGGAGGGGTGGGACTGAGATTGGCTGGACAGGGACACTGGAAGATAGGGTGGGGAATGGGGTGAGACACTAAGATTGGATAAGGAACCCAAGTGAGGGAACACTGGGACAAGGGATCAGGAGATGGGGGTATGGGGAGCCTGGGACTTAGTCCAGAACCATGGAGGAGAAAACTGGGACTGGGCCATGGGCACAGCGGGGGAAGGGTGGGAAACAGAGGACTGCATCAGGGGAGGCTGGAGGGGGAAAAGGTCAAGCTTGAGGGATATGGGCACAAGGATCTGTGACTTCTAGCTAACACTCCCCACTCAAACCTGGAAGGGAACCCAAGCTTCCTGAGTCTATCAACATGAATTCCAGAAACATGCCGGTGTGTGTGTGTGTGTGTGTGTGTGTGTGTGTGTGTGTGTGTGTGTG